>JARBWK010000004.1:5100126-5467626 GCA_030556195.1 Anolis apletophallus | reverse complement strand
GAGAGAGTGTGTGTGAGAGAGAGAGAGAGAGTGAGAGTGTGAGAGTGTGTGAGAGAGAGAGTGTGTGTGTGAGAGAGAGAGTGTGAGAGTGTGTGTGAGAGAGAGAGAGTGTGTGAGAGAGAGTGTGAGAGAGTGTGAGAGAGAGAGAGACATGACACTTTGTTGTTGTTGTTTTTTGGTTTATGATTGTATTTTGCCGTAAGGCCCAAATACATATGGTATATAGAAATGTTGAACCTCTTTTAGTATAGAGTGCATACTTCAAGCTTATGGGAACTCAATCTGTTTTAAAAGCAGAAGTCGGGTATCAAGGAATGACTCAGGAAGTTGGCAAACATACTTAAAATTCTAAAAAGAGGCTGAGGTCATGTCCAGTGTAAGAATTTGTTCTCAGTACCACAACTGAATCACAATCCTTTAGCACAATCTTCTCCAGTCACACTAAGCACAACAGGTTAGGCTTCTTGATCACAACCATACAAACAAACCCAAAACTGCGTTCTTGATAACTGGCTTTAACTTATGGTGATCCTTATGAATGAGAGACCTCCAGGTTACCCCATCATCAACAACCCTGCTCTTGCTAACTCGGCGCTGTGGCTTCCTTAACTAAATCTACCCAACTGTAATATGATCTTTCTTGTTCTACTGCCTTCTACTTTACTAAACATTGTTGACATCGAAAATCCTCACCTTGGATTGCAAATGTAGGAAAAAAAAATCACTATTTCAATATCTTCATTGTTTACTTTAAAACAGTCATTTTTAATCCTTAATGCTGAACTTGTATTTTCTTCTTTGACTTCCTTCAGTAATTCTTCTAAAACTTAGCTATATATACTCGTAGTGTGGTGTCATCTGCATACCTTAAATTATTGATGTCCCTTCCTGCAATTTTCACACCCTCTTCCTCATGGTCTAATTCATTTTTGCATATGATACATGGAGCATACAAGATAAACAATTGGAATCCACATTCTCTCCCAATAGTAGCCTTTTATCAGGACGACAGGGCAGAACAATTAAATGGTGCTGCGCAGCCATTTCCCTAATATTGATCTAAAGTTTTTCATGATCTACACAATCAAATGTTTTGGGAAAAAATCTATAAAACACAGGTTTCCACTTCCCTTTCTAAAACTGCAGGTTCATTATCAAATGGCATTTCCCTGAATCAATGTGTCATTCCTTCATCTCATCGTTGTCCTCTGCTGTATCCCAGTAGCTCACTGAGTGCCAACCAATCAGAGAATTTCATCTTCTGGCATTGTCTCTTGTTTCATTTGGACTGTCTAATCATAGGCCTTTTCTAGTAAAAGACATTCAAAAAGTGTTTAATGTACTCCCTTCTGCACAGTACTAACAGATGTCAGCTATAGTGCCACTGCTGCTGTCTCTGAAAATCCTCTGCCAGTTTCACCCCTCATGCCACTGCTGCCCAGTAGCTGATTGGCACATTTAGTGTGGCTCCTCAGGAAAAGCCTGTCTGGTATGGGAGAACTAAAGCAGTGTTTTTCAACCTTTTTTGAGCTGCAGCACATTTTTTACATTTACAAAATCCTGGGAGACACCACCAACCAAAATGACTCAAAATGACACTCTAACACAGTAATACATACAGTTAATATGTTTTAAAATGTATTTATACACTCAGTGTGAAACCTGGGCCTGTTTCGATGAACACAACGTTGATATCCTGGCAGGAATGGCAGAAAGACACACACGAAGGTCTTGCTCAACAGCTGGGAGTTATAGTTCACCCACAATCAAAGAGCATTCTGAACTCCACCAATGATGGAATTGAATCAAACTTCCCACACAGAACTACCATACCCAAGAGAAAATACTATAAGAGTTTGGTGGGCATTGACCTTGAGTTTTGGAGTTGTAGTTCACCTATATCCAGAGAGCACTGTGGAGGGGAGGGAGGAAGACGTGGGGTGAATCTCTGCAGTAGCGCCTGCATGGGACACATCTTCCTCCCTCCCCCTCCCGTAGAAGCGGCAGTGTAAGCAAAGTGAGGCAAATCATGCAGAGCGAAGCTGGGAAGAAGTGAGCCTGAATGGAGAAGAAAAGGTGTTTGGCAGGAGGGGGAAGACAGGGTATCGGAAGTTCCAATTTCCCACGGCACACCTGATGATTGTTCACGGCACCCTAGTGTGCCACGGCACATTGGTTGGGAAACACTGACCTAAAGAACAGCACTGCTACCGTTGGCATAGCCTTTTGCCTCAAGGGGGCATGCAATCCCACCACTGCAAAAAGGTAATGCTATTGGTATCCAATAATACTATTCCAATTCATGCAACAATACAATAGCTGTTGTATGTATTTTCTAACACTATACATTTTTTAAAAAAATCACTAGTAATAATGTACACATTTTATAATTCCAGAATAACAAAAATAACCCTATTATGCTATAGCAATCTGCATCAAGGATACCATTTAGGCTGTTTTCCTGTTTATTGTACAAGGGCATATCAAGTCTGGATTGATAACCCTACCAAAGATCTATTGATTTCCCCCTTACACATGATTTGAACTTCCCACTCCAGGTGTTTCAGTGTGCTGTATACGTTAATCACCTTGGGTGAAATGTCATGTTGGAAGCGGCTCTTCTTTAACTAACTTCTTCCACCACAGAATTGCTGTTGGAAGACTCTGACCTTTTCCAGTTAAATAAGGAATCTCTTGGAAAGTTTAAGAAAATATTACTTTGAGGAAAGCATCAATTGAGAAGTTTGCCCATTGCAAGAGGCCTCTTCAGATGAAGGATTTTGCTTAGGAATGCAGTAGGAGATGTAAACAAAGATAATATACAACTTGAAAAAGGTGCTTAAAGGAACAACCAAACTGAGAGCCCAGAACTGCTCTCCTTTGAGAAACAGCGACAATGCTTGGTGCTTCTTAGCTTAGAAAAATTGGAATAACAGGATACATGATAAGAAGTAAAGTCCACCAGCACTAAATAGTGGAAAGTTTCCAATATTGGAATCGGTGGACATCAACTGAAACCGAATGGTGCGAAATTCAGGACAATTGAAAGATGTCATTATTTTTCACATCACTCACAGTTAAGCTTTTTTTTTCATGTCAGGAGTGACTTGAGAAACTGCAAATCGCTTCTGGTGTGAGAGAATTTGCCATCTGCAAGGATGCCCAAATGTTTTGATGTTCTACCATCTTTGTGGGAGACTTCTCTCATGTCCTTGCATGAAGAGCTAGAGCCGACAGAGGGAGCTCATCTGCGCTCTCCCCAGATTTGAACCTCCGACCTGTCAGTCTTCAGTCCTGCTGGAACAAGGGTTTTTAATCCATTGCGCCACCGGGGGCTCCCGCACAGTCAAGCTGTGGCATTCACTGCCACAAGATGAGTGGTAACTGCCAAGGGTTATTCAATATATGCATGAAAGCTAAATTCCTGCAGGCCTATCAATGGCTGCTCCACTCTTAGTGGCAACCTCTGATGGACCTAAGCTTTCATTTTAACTGTGGGGATACATTTTACTATTGTTGGTTTTTACCGGAATTGAATTCTTGCCAGAGCTGTAAGCTGACTTGAATCTTCTTGGGTGAGAAAAGTGTGGTAAACATGAGGTAGATAGATTCTACCACTATCAATAACAAAGAGTGTATGCACATTAGTTACTGAAAAACACAAGATGGAAAATGTCACATTTTACATTCCTTGAACAGGGAAAAACTAATGGTTGGCCTGTGAACAAAATGCTGACCTGGACAGGTTGTAGTGTATTCCAGTGCAGCTGTCCTTAGGGAAAGCAAATGGTCAAATAATCCCTCCATGTCTCCTACTAACCTGAGAATTATCAGATAAACAAACTGCCAGCTGATTCTATTTTTTAAATAAAAATCCTTACATTACATCTAAATGCATCTTGCATTTAATATCATGTCCAGTTGGTCTCTTAGATATCATCTACCGACTATTAAAAAGTAACACAACAAAAATGATTTTTGGACTATTATTCATGAGAACTTCTCCCAAAGCAGCTTTAAGGACAGATGCTTTTAAACACTTGGCTGAAAATATAAACATGAACCTGCCAATTTCTTTTTATAATCATGGCTGTACCAGATCTATCAATACTTTTAGGTGAAAACACCTATTAAGTATGCGATAAAGACACTTACTGTTTCATGAAGGTAAAGATAGTAACTGAAATCAGTGCTTTCAAATTGGTTAGTTATAACTTCAAACCCCTTGAAGTAGGTAGTTTCCATTCGAGTAATCATTTTAAAAGGTCTTTCATCTTTCACTTTTCTCAGAAATAGCTACAATAGTTATTTTTCTTACCTTTGAACATTAAAATGCTATAAGCTACATATTCTCTTCCTATTCATGTCATTCTTATATCAACAAGAGAGCATGAGACAGTAGCAAAAAGAATAGCACAAGGCAACTGTCAAACTATGATCTATTCCTTTATCAGCATTTAGTGCAGGAACACATCCTGTAACTATAAGTGTAATGAGAAATGCTAATTACACTACAAAGTAAGTGGTATTATTACCCTTTGTTGCATTACAATCATAGTGTGACTAGTCAGTTCTGAGACATCTCAGACCTCAAAACAGCAATCCTTGAACAATAGCACTTATTTATTTGTTTGTTTATATCCCACCTCTACTTGTAGCTCAAGGTGGGGTACCACATGTGAAATAAAACAGTGAGATAAAACAAAGTATTATTAAACTACATATAACAAACATACATAGATAAAATGCAGATTAAAATTCACCCTTCAGGTTAAAATTCATGATTTAAAATCCACTAGATAGACCTGCCAGAAGAGATAGGTCTTCAGCGTGTTTTAAATTTCAAAAGCTCATTTAGGTGTTGGAGCTCTTCTGGCAGGTTGTTCCACAGTCTCAGGGTGGCCAATGAAGAGGACCTCTGGGTGAAGGACACCAGTCAGGTTCTAGCAGGCTGGACTAACCATCTCCCAGAGGACAAAAGTGTGTGAGCCAAACTGTATTGGAGAAGGAGATCCTGTCGGCAACCTGGACCCAAACCATGTGACTGTAGTACAGGTGTAATATGCCCACTCCTGGATGTTCCCGTAACTAGTCTGGCTAACATGTTTTGAACTAATTGGAGTTCCCAAATTTGGTACAGAGTCAGGCCAATGTAAAGCACATTGAAGAAGTCCAACCTTGCAGTTACCAGTGTGTGCACTACTAAGGAGGATAAGGAAAATAAACAGCACAATTGGAATATATCCCCAAACTGCATCCAATCCAAGGGGAATATATTTGGACTCTACCAGACAAACAACCACTGAGAGGTTGCATTCCTCCCCGCTATGAACAATATAATAGCAAGGAAACACAAATTGGAAAAACCAGAATGCTTTAGCTAGCATGGCCAATGGCCAGTTTGGCTGGTTGATTCTGTGTGCTGCAGTCCAAAAAAGGAAATCTGAAAAGATTAGAACAGCTTGACTGCCGTCACTAGCCACAAAGGACACTACAGCCTACCAGATAGTAACCTCATTTCTCTTCAATAAAAATCAGCAATGGGAAAACAGCAGTCTGCCCCTGGCTAAGTATAAATCACAAATCACCACTGAAACTCTTCAGTGCAAGGCTTACCTCTCATCGCTATTTATGTAACTTGCCTGCCACAAGCACCTTATTGGATTTTTGACTGATGTAATCTCTTTTGGAGAGAGATTTCTTTTTCTAGTAAACAAATACCTTTGTACAATTTAGTCCATTTGCTTTATCACAGGAGTGTACTAGTAAGGCTGCTAGTACACTCCTGTAAGGCAAGTTAGATATGGGCCCACATGGTCTCTTCCAACTCCATGATTCCCTGATTCTACCCAGACAAAAAGACCGGCTGTAGGATATCGCTTCAAAAATGTGTTCTTACTACATGGAAGATTTGCAGTAACTACAAGAACTACAACATGAAATCTTACATTTATTCATTTTCATACCAAAATTATAACATAGTTTACTACAGAACCTACAGTATACAGAATTATAGTTTTTTAAGGCTGTTATACATTTCCCTTGGGCTGAACGCATCAAGCATATGATCACGAAGGAGATAAAGAAATACACCATATTGAAAGGAGAGAACCAGGAACTAAAAGATCCAAGAGAAGAGTAACATTTTGACTCTCTTTCTCCCTCACTCTCAACACATATCTTTTTAAAAAAAATAAATAAGGGTTTTCAATATGTACATGTAAGTAAAATCAAAGGAGGTATTGGAAGTAGGGGGTAGGTAAAACAGTGAGGACAAGTCACAGGAGTTACTACTCTGGGAGTGTTGCTAAGATTTTCGGGAATGCTGGGGGTGGAAAGAGGGAGGGAGGGCAAAAGGGGGAGGGAAGGGGGAAGGAAAAGTTGGTGTCTTCCAATCTTCCTCTTTGTGTTCAGTCTCATTTATTTTCATCTTTAATGTGTTTCTCCTTTTCTTTATTTTTTTTATTGGGAGTATCTTCCATGGATTTACCAAGTACATTCATATTATCACCCTCCCTCTCTCCAAATTCATATAGCCTTTGCATAGTTGCCAGTTGGATGTCCTCATGGTTTTTTTTCTGGTACTCTTTATATTAATTGTGTCAGTTTGCCCATGTCCATAATATCCATGATTTTGATTAGCCAATGCTGTTTTGTGGGTAGTTCTTTTCTTTTACAGTTTTTCGCATAAACAATTCTTGCCGCAGTTAATTAAAGAGAATTTCTCTGTGTTGGTTCAAGTCCATATCTCTGTCAATAATTCCAAGTAAAAAGCATTCTGGTTTCAACTGGATCTTGATTTTAAGGATCTTTCGAGATGCTTCCTAAATCTGTCTCCAATAACGTTTAGCTTTATCACATGTCCACCACGTGGTAGAATGTGCCTTCATACATTCAGCATTTCCAACATTTACTTTGTATATTTTTGTAGAAGGATCCTAATCTATGTGGAGTAATATACTGTCTATAAAGCATTTTATACCAATTCTCTTTAAGATTTTTAAGGTCAATTGTGCAGGTGAACTTTAGGTTCTGATTCCACATGAATTCCCACTCTATAAAAACACACATCTTTTTAATATAACTATAAAAGCCACACTTTCTCCACAATACTGAAAATACAGCACTGTTGGCCCTATGTTTAGAGAAGCCATTTGTAGCACAGCAGTTCTCGTTCGTACCTGGGGGACAGGGTACAGGACCGGGGGTCCCATTAGCATTAGGGCCTGCACCAGCAGAGATAGATTCTGAAGAGGATTTGGAAGGGTTAGCTGAAGGAGAGTTTCCCATCACTGGGCCCCTTTCTCCCACTGAAAGTTTGGCTTGGGATGAAGGTTGGCCTGAACCGTATGAAGAGATAGAGCACCAGGTGCAAATGGAAAGCTCTGATAGCGAATCGTATGAACGGCCGGGGGGGAGAGGGTCACAGGATCCTTTAAGTGAAAACATGGAAGAAAGCGGCTGGGAAGAATCTAGGGAGGAGAGCTCTCACGAAGATAGCTCAGCAGATGTTGGCAGACAAGGCCGTACTTTCGATAGGAGGCGAGACATTGAGACTAGCAGGAGGGGTTGGTTTCGTAGCCTAGACAGGCCGAGGTCCCGCACCACAGATTGGAGAAGGAGAAGCCTAGAGCGTCGGGGACCTCAGCCGAAAGATTAAGTATAGGATCCGTGGGAACGGATCCTCAGTGCTTCGGCCACGTCTCATCTGAGCAGACGTGCTAGCGAAGCGACCACGGAGCCAAGTCTGGCTACTGGCCTACTCAAGCCTTGTTTTGTATCCTGCAACCTTGCTTTGTTCCTTGATCCGCTTTGGCTGAAGCGGAGCCTTGCCAAGTTTTGGAAACTTATCCGTGCTATGGACTATTGCCAATCTATTGCTTTTGGATTTGCCTTTGGTGTTTTCTTTGGACAATTTACCTTTTGAACTGTTTCTATATTCAATAAAGTAGTTAGCCTTCAGTCCGTCTCTGTGTGTGTGATTAAGGGGCCGGTCAAGTCCGTGCATCGTGACACCATTAGAATTTGGAAATGTTACTTTTTGGGCAACTCCAAGAATTCCAGAATCTCCCAGAATTCTAGCTTTGCTGCCTGAAGAATTTCGGCAGTTATAGGTCACACAAAGATCTCTGGCAAGAGGCTCTCCATTGCTCCCATGAGTCCTAGAAAACTTTCTTTGCAGGCTCTGAGATTTATAGTCTAAAATATGCTTGTCTGAATCTCTGGATCTCCATTCCATTCAACCTTTCATCCCTTTACATTGATACTTTTTCTCACAGACTGGGACTGAAGGTGGCTTCCAAAAAGGCATAAAATACAATTAAAGTACATATAGTTTAAAACATACAACAGTAATATTAACACTGTATTAAATGATAACAGAATTAAGATGGGATATGGGTTTCCATAGTTAGAAGATTTTACTGTATATTTCCAGTATTGAGAATAGTATTTATATTCTCAATAGACTCAGGACTTTGGTTTCTTCTCCTATACATGATGGAGCTCTTAATGGTGCGATAACCTGTTCCAAAGCATTCTATGGCTCTTGGAAACATATTTTAGGGTGTCAGGGATGCCAGGATCATGGCTACTCTTGCTATGACCTTGGTTCCCTGGCAAAGATTAGACCCAGGTGTTGGGATTGTAAACATGTCTGTGCAGGCCTGGGAAAGGAGCCTAGATACCACTTTCCTGCCAAGTACCAGGGGCTGGGAGTGTGATTCCTATATAAGTTGTGTTTGTTCACTATGTAGCCATCTTTGGCATCAAAGGTTGTGATGTGCTTTTCAATAAATGGATGACCATTACCAGAAATGTCCTGGGTGTGGGTCCTGGACTTATTGTAAAGTCGAGCCTCTGACATTAGGGTACATGAAAGGTCACCAGGAAGGAGAAGGATATGGCCAAATTATACCTTCTGTATTAAGTTTATTGTTTCCACCTCAACCACCTTTCTCAATGTCCAACCTTCCCCTTCCTTATTGGCCTAGGTGAGCTACTACATATTTCACTACTGAGTATGGTTTAATTCTGCTTTCTGTTACCTTCCTTTCCAGTTTCCTCTTGATTCCAAAGATACCTCCAGTACCATGGCTTGTTTGGTTTTTCATGTTATTAATCAATGTCATTATTTTCAGTACAGAATGGGATCCGAATTCTAAACTAAAATGATCATTTAAAATATCTGATATACCAGTAAAATACCTATTGTTCCTATTTGACACCCTCTTCTCAGTATAACTCAGCATTTTTTAACTTCATATTTCTAAAAATATCATAAATTTAATTTTAAATATCATATCAATGTCTTAGAAAAAAAATTAAGAAAGGAAAAGAGGGCAAAGCTAGAGCAACTGTGGCTGAAATAGCAGCTAATTTCCGTTATAAAGTGAAGGGCTTTCCTGCATTGGCATTTCCTAAAGGTATGTTGATGTCAAATGTTACCATTTAAACTGTGACCTCTGTGGCAAATCCCTATGGCACCTCCATATATCCTCGAGCAATCTTCCTTCCTGCTAGCAAGCAGTGAGCTAATGAACTGGGTTCTCTAACTAGTTTAAATGAGTTATAGAATTGTCACGATGTATAGGGCACACTCCGATATTATGCATGTGCTTCTCTTTACCAGATGGAATAGATAGACTGATACAATATGCCTGGCAGCAACAGAAGCTCATGGGGGTTAATTAATGAGCATTTCTGTATGCCCTGGGCACCGGCATACTAGGACAAAAATAAAAATGTCACCAGATTGCTCTAATAGTGAGGATACAGAAGGCTAAGAAGGATGTGAACTCTGCCTGTAAGATATGTTTTAAGATGAACCAGTAGGTTCAAGTGTAATATGCAGAAAGCAGCAGTTTGCAGGATAGAGGTAAACAAGTAGTCATGTCAAAGACAAAAAAATAGTGGAGTAGAGAACAAATAATGAACTTGTTATCCAAATAAAGAGAGTAAAAAAGTTGTATCAAACCAGGGCAAAATTTCCACTACTCATTCACCCATAGCAGAAACTATCCTAAAAAGTCAGCGGTCAGTGGTAGAACACAGAAAGAGCTAATAAACCTTCTGATATGAAAGCCTGAACAGTTGCTAACTGGGTTTAGAATAGAACAGGGAGCCAGTAGTCTCTCAGATACTACTCCAACTGCCACCATCTCCAGCATGCCAAAACATCAGATGGTATGAATTCAGCAACACCTGAAGCACGACAGGTTTTCTGTCTCAGAAAAAAAAATTCAATCAGTATATTCTTGTAGAAGCCAACATTCCTCTGGATGATTGCCCCATGGCACTGTAACTCAGAAAAATATCACCCAGAGGCAGCTGCTGGCTTCTACACCAGTGGGGAAATAAATCTTACCTTAGCTTTGAAAGTCCTATAAGTTTGGGCTACAGCTCTGGGAACTAGGGTTTCAATCGCATGGAAACTTACTTGGTGACCTTGGGCAAGCCACACTCTTATCAACCTCTGAGGAAGGCAAGGGCAAATCTCACTGAACCAATTTTGCCAAGAAAGTACTGAGATAGGTTCACTGTAGATCACTTGCAAATTGGAAAATATTTCAGACTCAGAAGAAGATATTGGTAGCCCTCCCTCTGAAGAAATTTTGTCAAGAAAATCCCTGATCTTATGTTTCCCTTAGAGTTGCTGCAAGTTTGAAACACCAGCTTGCAAAATTCCAAAAGAATAGACCCCCCCCCAATAGACACTTTGATAATACAAGCAATATAATACAAATAAATACACTTTAGTTAGAAAGCTGGAAGCTTTGAGAAAAAGTGTTTATATAAAGCAGCAAAGACAAAATACTCTGTTCCAATTTATGTTGCTTTAAAGCCAACTTTTCTTACTCACCCACCTTTCTTGTGAATTTGGTGATTCAGCTTTGTTTTTTACAGGTCTAAAGTCAAGATCACTACAACGTCCCTGACAGAGCTGCTGTAGTATGGCAGAACATTAGGAAGCATATACCTTGTTGAAGGTTATTACTGGCTCACTTCTGATTCTTTCTGGGTAGAAGCCAAGATGCAGGAACCTGCTAAGTTGCTTAACTTAGCATTTCTATTTTGACGGAATGACATCCCAGCATGTCTCTCTCTCTCTCTGTGCTAGGCACCTGTAGCTTGCTATGAAGCTGATGAAAACGTAGCCAGGAAAAACACTCAAGGTGCTTACATGAACATTCTCCTCATTTGAGCTTCCCTGTTTTAAACATATGCCCCTTCTCCTCCATTTCCCATTATTACCAATACAAGTACTTTTGGCTAGAGCTGTTTAAAGAAACTTCGAATTGTTGCTAAAAATCACACTATACACTCATGTACAAGTCTAGGAGATGTTGTCAATAAAGTTAGGTCAATGTATCTACCAGTAAAATTGAGCACTGTACCTTAACTCTTGTGAAAAAAATGAACAACTCAATTCTATTATCAGAATGATAAAAGGCAAGAGCTTATTCCATTCCAGGATAACCTAAATAAACCACTAAACCTTCTCTGTTGTGGTTTTGCTTCTGGCCTATTTGAATGCTCAGGTGAGAAAATGAAGGCAGCAACCAGGGATGGCTGATTTCCTGAATCAGCACTGGTACTTATCCCTCTCTGTTGGAATCACCCTTAAGTTATCCTGTCCGAACGGATTCTCTCCTATGAACCATCAAGAGTGGTAAGTTCGTCTGGAGAGGGCCTGCTCTCAGTCCCACCACCTTCGTAGGCGCGTCAGCTGGGAATGAGAGACAGGGCCTTTTCTGTGGTGGTATTGCACCCCAGCGTAGAATCCAAACACACAATTCCAGCTGAAAGAATAGTCTTTTATTGAAGTAAACAGCAAGCAATATGAGCAGTATAAATATATAAGAAGAGATATATCCAATCAATAGTCCAAGGAATAGTTCCAAAGGCCCAAAGGCAGTAGGTATGCTGCAGAGCCACTTAGTAAATCCAAAGCAGGCAAATTTCAGGAGCAGATATAGTCCAAAGGATTTCCATAAATCCATTGCAGGCAAAGTTCAATAGCTGATAAAGTCTAAATGGTTTCCAGGAAGAATCGATGTCCAGACTTGAGTCCTTGAGCTAAAATTCAGGAGACTCGAGAACACATGAGGCTAAATACAGGCGGCTTGGAACCACATGCAGCTTATTGCAAAAGCTGACCTGATCCGAAATTCAAACTGCAAAGCATAGCTTATATCAAGAAACTAGATTTCCCTCCCTTACTTGCAAACCAAAACCACTGCTAGAAGGAAAGACCTTGACATTTCTTCTTTCTATCCCAAGCTCCACAGCCAGGTGCCTTATCTGTGCACTGATGACTCTCAGTAAAACTGATCTCCCTAACAGCTTTTCCCAAATGCTGTCTCTGCAAAACATTTGCAAAAGTTTCCTCTCCATCATGAACTGTGGCTGCCACAATCCCTTGCACAGGAGATACCAGAATCCCTGCTGAGGACACAGGCCCAACAGGTGGTCCCCCTCCCAAATGAAATTAGATCTGCCCCCTCCCTCCTGACCTTTAGGGAGCTAGTGAAAACATGGCTCTGGAATGAGGCCTTTGCAGAATGAGTCCGGAGATCACTAATTGACTAAGTTATTGACCACAATATATGGACCTAATACATGGACTAAGTTGGACATGATTTTACCTTGGTGAACGGCTTTTTATGTAATTTATTTTATATGTATTGGTAATTTTATTGTTATCTATGATGTTTTAGATTTTAATGTTAGCATTGAATTCTTGCGGTCTGCCGGTCTGAGTCCCTCTACGGAGGTGAGAAGATCAGGATACAAAAGTTTTAAATAAATAATTAATAAATAAATTATCCACAGATAATACTAAAACCCATAATTTTAGCCTCAATACCTGCTCTCAGCTTATATATGAGGTCAACGTATGCATGAGTACATACAGTTCCTTGAAATAATAACAATTGCTATTTTTAACTGGTTGACAATGTATCTACTGTGATCTTGTGATTTTAGAATTTTATGAGTTTGTGATATGACAATTCTGCGATCAGCCAATGTAAGAGTGAAAGCTTCAAATTCGGCACTTAGCCAACAGAAATGATGTAAACTGAAAGTGTGCACAACTAAAAGGGTGGCTGAGCTTATAATCCCACTCACACTTATATGGGAGAAAGAACCACTAATTTAAGGAAGTGGATCAGGCTACAAATTTCATACACTTGGTGGAGTGGATTCTTACCCATAGAAAATTAATACTCTTTATCCCATTATTTTCACAGTCTAGCACCACCAGGCATGGGACTCTAAGAGAATATAAAGTTGTGTTTGCATGCAAAACCATGCTGTAAGTATTTATTTACTTTATTTATATTCTGCTCTTCTCAACCCAAAGGGGACTCAGAGCGGATTACAGGTACACATACTTAGCAGACAATCTCTGCCGTTTCCACATACACATACATATATGAACAGAGGCAAACTCTGGCCACCAGGGGGAGATGATGCACTCCTCATCTCTCAGCATTCCCAGCATCCCTTGTTGTTCCTTCCGCATTCTTCAGCATTCCTGGAGTTCTTTAATGGCCTCCTAATTCAGTCAAAATTTGCCTCCCCACTTAATGTGGTAACTTTATCTCCTACTTGACAGATGCAACTGTATTTCGGGCTGCAAAGGTTGACAGCAGGCTACACTTAAAGGCCGAGCACCCACCTTGACCCGGGCAGGCCTCAAACTCATGACCTACTGGTCAGAGAGATCTTATGCAGCTGACACTTAGCCAGCTGTGCTATATTCCTGGTGCTATGTATGTTATGACAATGGTTGTGAAAGAGCTCTTGATAGAGTAGGTTTACACTGTAGTTCAGCTTCTGCAGAGGAAAACTGCAATGCAACCTCAGTAAACAGCAAAGCTGCAGTTTTCTACTGAAAAGGGCCTATTGACCAAGTGCTTTCCAGGAAAACTTTGAGACTGCATCCCCTTTGTGAAAAAAAGGTGGATTTTATTTAGATCTTTAAGCAAATATCTTAAACCATTTTTTAATTTCCATTTAGATCCAGGATTAATATTTTATTTGTTAATTTGCCTTTAATCTCCTTGTGCCTCATTACCCACTGACTTTCACAGCCGGGAAAGAGGACAAGGAGGGTGAAGGGTAGGAACAGACGGAGAGGGTGGGACCAACGAGAGGGAAACAGAGTGAGGGCAGAGAGTATTGTTGACAGCATCTCATCCCCTGGATTAATGCATTTCTAAGCAGATTAACCGAATCCCAACTGCTCTGTGCCAGGTCTCTTCCCTAAGCTTCTTGCGCCACCATGTAAACAAAAGTCGCCCATCAAATGCATTTCCTTGAATAAATGCCCATCAATGGGAATGGGCTAAAATACGTGTCTTTTTTCTGTTCTCACAGAGGAACGGAAAAGGAACGAGTGTGAAAAGCTAAAGCGCTATAATCAAAATGAGACTCGAAATGTACAAAAAAAATGGTCCATCCCTCTTTTGCAGATTTTTGCCTAGCTCTGTCCATAACTAAAAAAGAGGGGGCAGGCACACAGAGCGATGGAATGGTCCTAGTAGCAGCAGTGGACAAGCTGGTCCCATATGCACACGAGAGCAAGTGACCTCATTTGTCCCTGCTTATCCATAACCCTTACTATAGCAACAGTTACGATACTGTAGCAGGGAAGGGGAAGAATGTGTTTTTAAAAATCCATTCAAGAATCACCACAAGCAACAGATACCATGAAAAAAAATAATGAATCACGGACATACTATTCATTGCACCCTCTTCAATGAAATATGCAGCTTGCGTTTTAATACTTAAGCTATTTCTAATCCTACTCCCCACCAGGCTGTACATTGTAAAGGAAAGGAATGTAGCAAAGGCTCACTCAAACCTGGGCATTGCTTGTAAAAATTCAGGGGTTTTTTTTATTACAAAAGAAGAAGAAAGCAGCAGCCAATTAAATCCATAAAAGGAGTTTGAGATACATCCCCTTTGCTTTATCCCAGATACACCTCAGTGTCCTTGAATGTTATCTAATTCTTCTACCATCTGCCTTTGCTCATATGTTTGCACTTGTCCAGTAAATGGTTTATGAATTTCCGCTTCATAAATTTCTGAATTTTGATCCTAAATAGGTATGTACTAGCCATAGGCAAAGCACTAAAGCAATCAGGGTTTTATATAATGTGTTATCATGTATTTATGTGTTGCCCTTTTATGATTTTATAGCCACTGGTTTTTTTTTAGTCATTGACACTGTAACCTTAAAAAAAACACTTTCCCAAGTGACGTCTAGGGGCAAGACATATATACTTTGGATCAATGCATTTGCCAGTGGCTCCCAGTGAGTTCTGAAAGGAAATCAGTTCTACTGACATCAGTTAGAAAGGAGTAAAACTCCTTCCCTATAGTAATGAGGAATTATCTTTAGGCCCCACCTTCTTACTGTCACTAAAATTTATTTATTTATTTACTCTGCTTCTATACCGCCCCTCTCAGCCCGAAGGCGACTCAAGGCGGTGTACACATGGCAAGGACTGCCCAAGATAAATACATCAACATTTACTAACACAATCACATCATATACAAATTAGCAATTAAAACACAATATCAGTGTCTCGTTATTAAGTCGATTTCCAATTGCATTGTCGTTGTTCCTTAGGCCTGAATTTAATAATCATGCTACATCTGCAAATGCCCGGTCAAACAGCCAGGTCTTGACCTTCTTGCGAAATGTCAGGAGGGAGGGGGCTGATCTGATGTCACTAGGAAGGGCGTTCCAAAGCCGAGGAGCCACCACTGAAAAGGCCCTGTCTCTCATCCCCACCAATCGTGCCTGCAAAGCAAGCGGGACCAAGAGCAGGGCCTCTCCGGTTGATCTTAAAGATCTTGAAGGTTCATAGGGAGAGATGCGTTCAGACATGTAAGTTGGACCAGAACCATTTAGGGCTATAAAGGCTAAAGCCAGCACTTTAAATTGTGCCCGGTAGCAAACTGGTAGCAAGTGGAGCTGGCGCAACAGAGGTGTTGTGTGCTTCCTGAATGCCGCTCTTGTTATCAACCTGGCTGCTGTCCAATGGACCAGTTGAAGCTTCCAAACAGTCTTCAAAGGCAGTCCCACGTAGAGAGCGTTGCAGTAATCTATACGGGATGTAACCAGAGCGTGGACTATCATTTACTTTCACTCAGATATAA
Organism: Anolis apletophallus; assembly: GCA_030556195.1. Classification (NCBI taxonomy): domain Eukaryota; kingdom Metazoa; phylum Chordata; class Lepidosauria; order Squamata; family Anolidae; genus Anolis; species Anolis apletophallus. Next base: position 5,451,450 of record JARBWK010000004.1, on the reverse strand, counting down.
AGGGAAGTCACTGAATTTTGCACTTTTTGACTCAGTAACAGACATTGCAATAGCTGTTAATACTTGACAGCCAGCTGGACAAAATAGTTTGAGTGTTAGAGCAGGGCTTTGGGAGAAATGGGTTGGAATTCCCATTTGGCCATGGAAATCTATTGAGTGACTTTTTGGCAAGTCACGTGATCTCAGATAAAGCTTGATGGCAAATCCCCTCTGAACAAATCTAGCCAAGGAATCCAATGTCAGGGTTGCCTCTGAATTACCAAAACTTGGAAACAACATGCAGGCACATAGCAAATTCTTTCTCAAATAGAAAGTGACTCTGAACTTTCTTACCCATGATGGAACAAAAGACAAGTTTATGCACATCTGTAAAAATATATGTTTGCCCTACATTTATGGGTATTCCAAATTTCTAGTAGCAATTATTGTTCACATAAAGAGGGGTAAAAGTAGTCCCCTAAAGAAATTTTGAAGGTTTCACAGAACAATGACCAAACCCCAAGGAAGAACGAAGCTGCACACCCTAAGAAACTATTTGGCCAAAGCCTGGGACTTTTATTAATCCTAGCAGTCCTTGTGAACAGATTCAAATTGGCATTTAATAAGTAATGACTAGACATTTCCCTTTCGGCCTGTGTAAATTACTCCTTTCCCTGAATATTCTGTATCAAATACCTCCATTATGTTTTTACACTGTAACAGATCAAAACCAGTGGTGGAATTTGCTGCAATTTGTGGAAATGCCTACCTGTTAGAAGGATACCATCTCCCATTCAGTTAGGAAAATTCAAACCACGTTCTGAATAAGACTGCACGGCACAAAACAGATTAGGAAACGTGGAGTCACAAATAATCTTTACTCTAATGTTACTGCCACTAATTTACTACCATTATGAGGACAGAGTGGAACATGAACCAGAGGGAATGACGGAAAATAAAACGTTTTTGTTTTTAACCAAGCTGTCTGTTCCTATAACAAATCCTCTTTGAGCAGGCACCACCATGCAATGCATTTGACAACAGAATCGGGATGTTTTTGTTGTATCAAGCTGCATCCTCCGTTGCAGTCAATGACTTAAATAAAACAATAAGCTTTAAAAGAATCTCTATTAAGAATGAAAAATAGGGTAAGAATTCTATACTGACTGAGGGCTGCAAGGGAAAGATAAGGGTAAGGAAAAGAAAGCAGATGATGCCCTAAAGGAAATTAGAAAGGATTTGCAAATATACGGGGGAGATGCCAGAAAGAAGGTGGGCTCATTAATACATTTAGATACGGGTGAAACTAATGATACAAGAATGGCTAAAATATAGGATAGCTGATTTTAAAAATATTAAACAATGGGGGAAGGAGCATAGGAGCATAGGATAGATTTAATAGGAACAGTGTTTAAAACGTATTTATAAATTATGGTTTCAACTAGAGTAGATTCAACTCAATCAACAAGACCAATGCTGACCTACAATTCAGCAACTGAGTCAATACGTTTCTTCTACATGATATTAGAAACTGGACTTAGCTTTGACATTATCCATCCCATTAATAGCAGATAGTATCTTAGGGTGCATCCAGATTGACAGAAAGCCCCAAATTTTGTACCTTTTCTTTCCAATTTCATTTTTGCAATACATAAACATTTTGTTTATCTCAGAATATTTTCTGTCAGCTCCTGGTACAAACAGAAACTTTTAATACCAGCTTCCCAGGTTGGCTTGTTTTAGCCCAATATAAAATCAGAAAGAACAGGAACAAAATCTTGGATTTTGCATGTCTAATGTGTCTCTTGGTTGTTCTGGTTTGCCCAACCCTGTTCTGCACTTTTCTCTATCTCTATGAACACAGACTGATTAGACCATTCTGGTGACCACGCTAGTTTGAATATCAGACTTGGTGAGTTTTTAGGAGTTTCAGAGATCTATCTATCTATTTCCAGCCTTTCCCTATCATGGAGCCCAAGGCAGTTTGCAGTAATTTTAAACAGGATGCATTAGTGTAGTTTTTCTGAATAAAAAGTAAAAATCATCAATAAAAAAGATGATGTGACTGAGGAAAAGGTTTTCCCTGCAGAGCTTAAAATTTGAGCTGCTTTGCATAGTCTCTTATTGCATCCAGACAACTAGTGGTTATCACCCTGGGACTCTCCAGGAATTCATGGAATTCACCTTTGAAAATCTCAGATCATTTGCTATGCTGGCTGGTGTTTCTGGAAACTGGAGTATAACTATATATATATATATAGTTATACTTCACTTTTATAACCACTGTAGTTCAATCCCATATACCTGGTCTCAGCCTTATCTCTAATACAGATGCTGCCCTTGTCATCCACACGGAAGCAGCCCTGCAGCACCTAACATCCTGCTTTGCAACAGCTGCAGAGTTGTTTGGGCTGGAAGTCAGCCTGAAGAAAACGGAAGTCCACTACCAGCCCGCACCACAGGAAGAACACCATCATCTCCACGTCAGCATAGGCAAATCTGTGCTTAAGTCACCTACCTTGGAAGCATCATCTCTTCAGACGCCAAGATTGACAAAGAGATAGATCACAGATTATCAAAGGCATATAGTGCATTTGGAAGGCTTCACAAGAGTCTGGAGCAACAAGCACCTGAGGCAAAGCACCAAAATCAGTGTGTACAGAGCTATCGTACTGTCTATTCTCCTCTATGGGTCTGAAACATGGGTCACCTATCGCCAACACCTACGACTCCTCGAACGCTTTCATCAGCGCTGTTTTCGCACAATCCTAAATATACACCGGACCGACTATGTGACGAATGTTGCTGTCCTTGAGCAAGCAGGGATCACCAGCATTCAGGCCATGCTATTGAGAACTCAGCTGCGCTGGGCAGGGCTCGTCTCTAGGATGGAGGACCACCGCCTCCTAAAGATACTACTCTATGGTGAACTCGCTATGGGTCAGCACAAGAGAGGCACCCCCAAAAAGAGATATAAGGACTCCCTGAAACAACATCTGAGGCTCGGCCAGATTGATCACCAACAATGGTCCACCCTGGCCTCACATCGGGAGGCATGGAGACGCACTATCCACAATGCTGAGGCCTCTTTCGAGAAGACACGGCAAATGGGTCTCGAAGAGAGACGACAACGCAGAAAGAACCGCAACTTGGAAACAACATCACCCAAGGAGACTTTCTGCTGTGCTTTCTGCAACCGAACTTGCCTACAGTATATCAGATTGGCCTTTTTAGTCATCAACACGCTTGTAAAAAGCATGGGATGAGTCCTTCCTAAGAATCTTTGTTCATGAAGTAATGCCGAGATGTCTCTTGGTTGTTCTGGTTTGCCCAACCGTGTTCTGCACTTTTCTCTATCTCTATGAACACAGACTCATTAGACCATTCTGGTGACCACGCTAGTTTGAATATCAGACTTGGTGAGTTTTTAGGAGTTTCAGAGATCTATCTATCTATTTCCAGCCTTTCCCTATCATGGAGCCCAAGGCAGTTTGCAGTAATTTTAAACAGGATGCATTAGTGTCAGTTTTTCTGAATAAAAAAATAAAAATCATCAATAAAAAAAGATGATGTGACTGAGGACAAGGTTTTCCCTGCAGAGCTTAAAATTTGAGCTGCTTTGCATAGTCTCGTATTGCATCCAGACAACTAGTGGTTATCACCCTGGGACTGTCCAGGAATTCATGGAATTCACCTTTGAAAATCTCAGACCATTTGCTATGCTGGCTGGTGTTTCTGGGAACTGGAGTATAACTCTCTCTCTCTCTCTCTCTCTCTCTCTCTCTATATATATATATATATATATATATGTGTGTGTGTGTGTGTGTGTGTGTGTGTGTGTAGCTCAATCCTATATACCTGGTCTCAGCCTTATCTCTAATAAATTGAATATCACAGAGTATACATGGGAAAGTCTACTGGCTCCTTTAACCATTGGAAAAGGGGCTCTCTAGTTTGTCCTGGGACTTCCTTGCAATGCCAGTCCAAGACAGTTTGTTGCCTGGGGCAAGGAGTAAGAAACTGAACTAGAGGTTGAATCTTATTTCATGAATGGAAATAGGATAAGGAACCACAATAGCTAAGGATGCTACCTACACTGTAGAATCCATGAAGTTTGAAACATGATATTTAACTACCACAGCTTAGTGCTATGAATTCATGGGAGTTGTCCTTTTATTTATTTATAATTCAAATTTAATAGACCGCATCTCCCGAAGCTCGTAGACCTTTTGCCTTCTCTGCCAAATATCCTGCTGCTTCACCAAACCTTTTCAAAAGAACAAGCTGGGTTAGTAAGCATGTTTCACTCCTTACGATGCCGAGAGACCCAGAAACGAAATATTTAAGCAAGGACTGAGGAATGGTAGTTTACCTGACGGGGCTGGCACCTAGAAGTTTTGGCTTCTATCACATTTGTTAGCTTCATAGAATTTCCCAGTACACGCACTTTGCAGGGGTGAGTTGCCAACCTTGGCAAACTGCATTAGAAGGTACTCCTTACTCAGGGCTCCAATTCCCTCCAGATTCCAATCTGTAAGGGTGAGAAACAGAATGCATTTCTTTTCCTAAGTAAAGTGTGAGTCTTGATTCCTTTTCTACTTTCTCCTAGAGTTACAAGGGAAAGGCCTCTTCAAGTCATAACAAAAACAAGATTGAAAGAGGCAGTCCCTGAAAAACAGTTAAATGGTAAGAATCCGAGACTTTTACAAAAAATCACAGAAGAAAAAAAATCAAGGTGTTGGTTTTGACTTTTAAAGCTCTACATGGTTTGGGTCCAGGTTACCTAAAGCAGGGGTACTCACACTTTTCCAGCATGCGAGCTACTTATAAAACAACCAAGTCCCAAAGATCTACCTGCCCACTACTCGGAGAGCCATAAAAGCAAAATATTAGGAAATGTATTTCAGTGAGAGCTATATAATACATTTGAAGACTGAATTCAACTAAATGTGAGTATAATAAGCCCCTGAGCATTCCTCACAAATGGCATGGGAGCCATACACACTGTGTCTGCGATCTGCCTGGGATCTATCAGGACACCCTTCAAGATCTACCAGTAGATCACGATCTACCTAATGAGCACCCCTGACCTAGAGGATCGCCTTTTCCTGCACACTTAGGTCCTCTGGGGGAAGTTACTCCAACAAACCACAACCCAACTGGCAACCACCACCCAGAGGATCTTTCCATCAACCGCTCCATGACTGTGGAACAAGCTGCCAGTAAAGCTCCAACATCTGGATCAGCTGTCATAGATTCATGGAGTTGGAAGAGACCTCGTGTGCCGTCCAGTCCAACCCCTGACAAGAAGCAAGAAAATTGCATTCAAAGCACCCCCAACAGATGGCCATTCAGCCTCTGTTTAAAAGCCTCCAAAGAAGGAACCTCCACCACACTCCAGGGCAGAGAGTTCCACTGCTGAACAGCTCTCACAGTCAGGAAGGTCTTCCTAATGTTACGATTAAATCTCCTTTCTTGTAGTTTGAAGCCATTGTTCCGTGTCCGAGTCTCCAGGGCAGCAGAAAACAAGCTTGCTCGGCTTGTCGGAATTCAAGATACAAGTGAAGACCTATCTCTTCTGGCAGGCCTACCCAGACAGTTTTAATGATTAATTTTAAACTTCCACTGTATGCCTCATTTTTGTTTTGTGTATTATAATATATAGTGTATGGATGCATCTTTGAATATATGTATTTTATGGAGTGTTTTAAAATGATTATGTGTTTGCTTATGTTTTAGTAATGCTTAGTAATGCTTATGTTTAGTTACTCGCCATGACAAGAGACAGGCAAGAAAGAAAACTATTATTATTATTGTCGGATGCTTGTTTACATGATTCTGAACACAACAGTAATGATTCACAGAAGAAAGAAATTGCATTTATGGAGATTTCGGCTGCTCTCACAACTCTCTGGATAAAGGTTCATATGTGCCATCTTTGTCACGAGTACAAGTCAGCTATTTTTGGTAAGAGAAAGTTTCTAAAAATGTATGCTAGGAATTGGCTTATTCTAATATTATGAGAAAACACACAAAACAATGAACTGTGTTCTTGGCAAATACACTCTTGTAAATCTGTGTTCTCTGCAAGTGAAAAAAATAGAGCCTATATTTAAACAAATACTTAAAACATAAAAATGAACTATGTGCCATAAACCAAACCAAACCAAACATTCCTCCTACTCCATAAAAGAGTAATTTACAGTATTATGTATGTGATAAAAATGTAAACTGTGAACTTCCAGAATATTAAGAGAGAATTTTAGTGAGTTTTAGACAGCAGCATAAAGTAGGTCAGAACTATTTTCCACAATGCCATGCTAAATCAAGAGATATTTCCCATCAGGATATGAAGGAATCTATGCAAATCTCTTTGAAGATTAGATGAAGGATCTGGCAAAAGTCTGGGCGTATTGTCCTTTTAATGATTCAACAAATGTCATTACCTTAGAACTAAAAACAATGAATTGTATCTAATGTATCTAACTAAGGATGCATCAGTATAGCACAATACTATAAAATGACGTGCGCTGCACCTTTGACAAGGTTTTTAACCTTCTCTGGCAACAAGTGCTGATGCTTCACCAAACTACAAATTCCATAATTCCACAGCATTGAGCCATCGTAGTGAAAAGGGTGTCAAATTGCAATTATCTTACAGTGTAGATGCACCATGTGTGTCCATTCAGGTGAAGCTCTTGCCTCCAAAGAAAGTTTCATGAACAGAAGAGGAAGGAAAATAATCCTGACACCCCCTCCTATGTAGCATTAAAATAAAATAATGATAATGAATATTTTTTTATAGACTGCCCTCTCTCCCCGAGGGAACTCAGAGAGGTTTAAGTACAAAACGGCAAACATTCAATACTATGGTCAAACAAATGCACACATTCCTGCCACCATAAGAAATGAGAAGAGGCACAGAGGTACAGTAGAGGGATTCCAGAACTTGGCTGTTTTCTTAAAACTATAATTCCAAGCAGCCTCTAGCCAACAAGGATGGTGTCCAAGATGGTTAGGTGATTCTGGGAGCCATGATCCCAAAAAGCAAAGTTTAATGGAGCAAAGAGCCTTATCTGAGCAGAGTAGAACCCAAATTATTTTCAAATGCAAAAAAAGGGTGTTAGGAACAGTACATACAGTGCCAACATATTCTGCTGTGAATAGGGTTACCAGTTTCTGCCCATCATGCACCCTGAAAATTAAAGGCCAAAAAATGAGACCTAAGAATGGCCTATGATATCAAAGAAAAAACAAAGGAACAGTAGGTCCTGTTGATGCCTGATTTGATAAAGAACATCACCCTAAATCTCATTAACCACAGTATACAAAGCATCACCCACATTCATAAAGTAACATAAAGCTGGAATCATGGACTCTGATCTTGACGCAAGTGAAACAAAAATATTTATCTTAGTCACAACTGCAGCAAAGTTATTATACGTAAACTTTTGGAAGTTGGGGGACAGCCCATCTAAAACCAAATGGTTACAAAAAGTTATAGAGACATGCCAGATGGAAAAGCTGACTGAAGCATTAAGAGAGGCAAACGACAAAGAGAACGTAAATAAAAAAATGGGACTGCAAAAAAGAATGCAATATAGACTTAAACTTTACTATTTAAGAAATAATAGAATGGAGCTAATCTCCTGGTAGATCTAATTCATGATATGCTTCTTTTTTTCTGTGACCCCTTCTTATATTGTGTTTTCTTATTATAGGATATTTATTTATTTATTTATTATTTCAATTTGTCTGTCGCCCCCCAACGGCTCGGGCGACTTACAACAGTTCGTAAAAAATACAATTGTCAGATAACTCATAAACCACAGTAATACCATTAAGATGGAATTACAATTAGAACAGTTGAAGCAACAAATGGAGTCGCAGTGGGCTGACAGCTAGGCGGTGCGAGCTACAGTTTAGCTAACGTCGAAGGCTTGTTGGAACAGCAATGTCTTAACTGCTCTCCTGAACGGGAGGGAGGCCCTGGGTGGCACGGATGCCGGCGGGCAGTGCGTTCCACATGGTAGGGGCTGCAACAGAGAAAGCCCGGCGGCGGGTTGCGGACAGATGGTAGTCCTCACATTTGGGATGACCAGGAGGTTTAGCTCTTCGGAGCGCAGTGATCTGGTGGGATGATATGGGACAAGGCGGTCCCTTGGGTACACTGGCCCCAGACCATGTAAGGCCTTCAAAGTCAGGACTAACACTTTGAAGGCAATCCGGCATTCAATTGGGAGCCAGTGCAGTTCGCGCAGGATTGGCGTGATGTGGTGGCCAATCGGGACCCCTGCCAGGAGTCGCGCTGCAGCATTCTGCACCAGCTGTCTCCGGATTACTGACAGAGGAAGGCCAATGTAAAGAGCGTTACAGTAGTCCAGCCTCGAGATGACCGTGGCTTGGATCACTGTGGCTAAGTCGCGCCGGGACAAATAGGGGGCCAGCTTCCTCGCCTGGCGAAGATGGAAAAATGCTACCCTGCTGACGCTGGAGACGTGGGCCTCCATCGACAACAGGGGTCCAAGGTTACTCCTAAGCTCTTAACAGAGGGCGACGGACATAATGTCACGCCGTCCAGGGTTGGAAGCTGAACATCCCTACAGCCCGGAGGACCCAGCCACAGGATCTCCGTCTTTGCCGGATTCACCTTCAACCTACTGGCTCGCAGCCATCCAGTGACGGCCTCAAGGCAACGATGGAAATTATCGGTGCAGGATTCAAGGCTGCCCTCCATCTTCAAGATAAGCTAGGTGTCATCAGCGTACTGATGGCACACCAGCCCAAAACTACGCACCAGCTGGGCAAGTGGTCGCATATAGATGTTAAATAAGAGGGGGGAGAGAATAGCCCCCTGAGGAACCCCACAAAGAAGCGGGAAACCCCCGGAGACATCCTTGCCCCTCCTCACTCGTTGTAGCCGGTTCCGGAGGAAGGAGGTCACCCAATTAAGGGCTGTCCCCCTAACTCCGGCCCTGGCAAGGCGGTGAGTCAATAGATCATAATCGACTATATCAAACGCCGCTGTGAGGTCCAATAACAATATTTAAGAGAATCAGTCGGGAAATTTAAAGAAGATTTAGCAAAGAATATAAATATACAATATCATAAGACTAAAAAGCCGGAAAAGTCACCAACACTCCCAAAAAAATTCGGTGCACTTTCAATGCAGTGATTTCTAATAGCAGTTTCTTACTATGTTCTCTATATATCCTTTCTTCTTGCTTGCATTTCTTTTTCCTATATCACTTCTTTACTCTGTTATATCTCTCTTTTTATATTGTATCTTAAATGCAAATAAAGAATTATTTTTTAAAAATAAAGTAACATAAAGCAACATAAACATATTGTAAAATCTGCATAATGAGAAAAACATAGTCTCAGGCCCCTTCTACATATAAAATCTAGATTATTTGCTTTGAACTGGATAATATGGCAATATAGACACACATAATCCAGTTGAAAGCAGATAATGTGGATTATCTGCTTTGATAAACTGAGACTGTATGGCTGTCTACAAGGGGCCTCAATTAAGAAGTTCCTTCTTATTTAAACTTTTTACACCAGACCATGCTTTTTCCACTCTTCTTACTAATTTTTAGCAGCATCAGAAAGGGAAGGAGAACTGGAGAAACAAGGTTTCAATGTCAGGTTGCAACAACGTAACTGCAGTAAAGAATGCAGCTCACGTTGGGGAAGAATGGCATTCTGCTCTAGCTGACACTGCCACAGCCGCATGTGTCTAACTTCAATGGGAAAAGTAAACAACAGCTGCCTCCAGAATCTCATACTGAGCACATGCAAACAGAAAAGCGAGAAAAAGAAAAATTACCCATTTTTCCCAGAGTGTTAAAAACAAACAAATAGTTGGTCAGGTTTTATATGTAAATTATGAGAAAAGTGGAGGCTGCTGGGGAAAAAGAAATAGCCTCCATGGATTCATATTAGAAATTGCAAGTTTATTATTTAAAACTTTTGTACCCCGACCTTCTCACCTCTATCGAGGGACTCAGACCGGCATAACAGCAACAATTCAATGCTATACAATTTAATGCTATACAACTTAGCTCCACGTCTTGAGCACCCTTTGGGTTTTGTCAGTTAACCAATTACAAAACTACGTAACAGTAGTATTGTCTAGCTCAGTGTTTTTCAACCTTTTTTGAGCCATGGCACATTATTTACCTTTACCAAATCCTGGGGCACATCACCAACCAAAATGACACAAAATGACACTCTAACACAGTAATACATATAGTTAATATGTTTTTTAATGTATTTATACAATCAGTGTGAAACCTGGGCCTGTTTTGGTGAACACAACATAGATATCCTGGCAGGAATGGCAGAAAGGCACACACGAATGTCTTGCTCAACAGCTGGGAGTTATAGTTCACCCGCAATCAAAGAGCATTCTGAACTCCACCAATGATGGAATGGAATCAAACTTGCTACACAGAACTCCCATAACCAACAGAAAATACTATAAGAGTTTGGTGGGCATTGACCTTGAGTTTTGGAGTTGTAGTTCGCCTATGTCCAGGGAGCACTGTGGAGGGGAGGGAGGAAGATGTGCAGTAGCGCCCGCACGGGTAACGTCTTCCCCCCTCCCGCAGAAGCGGCAGCGTGAGCAAAGTGAGGCAAAGTGAGCAGAGCGAGGCTGGGAAGAAAGGAGCCCGAGTAGGGAAGAAAAAGTGTTCGACAGGAGGGGGAGAAAAGGGTATAGGAGGTTCATATTTCCCACGGCACACCTGATGATCACTCACGGCACACTAGTGTGCCACGGCACACTGGTTGGGAAACACTGGTCTAGCTGACAGTTTACTAGTCAGTTTGCAAGAAGATCATGGGGGACCTTGTCGAAGGCCTTACTGAAATCAAGATATGGTACATCCACAGCAATGACTGCTATCATTGCTGCCAACATACAGATCGGAGCAGGAGAAAATAACTCCCTTACAAATATGAGTTTAAAGCTGCTACTACTGAGCTCACTGCCAAAATTATGCTACTTCTTAATATATAGGTTTTAGCAATATTCTTCCTCTTAGTCCTCCCCCTCCCCAATTATGAAGTTACTCATGTTTGGCTTTCTCCTCCCTTTATATTTGATAAAGAGCCTTCCTACAGTGAGTGTCTACCCCGTGGAATTCTCTCTCATGCTTAGGCTGCATTTTCAGCTCCTTCTGATAATCTCACAACCATTAACACAGCATAAGAGAAGATTATAATGTCATTAAATCTCATTATTCATTATTAATATTAAGGCAGCACTTACAATGTCTCTTGGGTTAATGCTCTCACCAGCTGGGTGCACCATAAACACTACCAAAGCTCAGAGGAGTGTTTCCCCTGACTCAGCCTGCTTGCTCATAATACCGCCTTACATTTATCAGTCTAGCAGCCTATGAGTAGAAGGACATCCTGCTGGGATGAGCAGTCCATCCTCTTCTCAAGTCAGAACTCATCTGCATTCTCTATTTTTAAAGGAGGGGAAGCACGGGCATTTTGGAGGCCATCATTCATTCTATAAATCACTGAAGTATGGCTGAAGCATTTGATGGCTAAGTCTGCAATCTGATGTACTGTATTTTCTGGCATATAAGATGACTGGGCATATAAGACGACCCCCAACTTTTCCAGTTAAAATATAGAGTTTGGGATATACTCACCATATAAGACTACCCGTCTTCCAACACACACCAAATAAAAATTTAAAAGCATCAGATTTGATTTCAATATGGTAATTTTCCTATTACTGTGCCTACTTCTCTGCCTCTCAGATCTTGCACATGCGCACCTGCACCACTTCACTGCAGTCTTCAGGAGCGAGATCTGAAAGGTAGAGTAGGAGGTATGGTAATAGGTTACAAGGGCAGGCCAGACAGGTAAAAAGGTGTGTTTTTCTGGGCCAAGAGCCACTCTATCTCTTTTTTCCATACCCTGGGCAACCCGAACATCTGCAGCTTGCTCCATTCTTCACTTACACCTTCCCGGTGAAGCGCCCCTTCGCCTCACCATTGGGACCCCATTAAGTCCACGAATCCTGATGAATGGATTTTCTTCTACTGTACTTGTACAGCGTCACCCTTAATGCTTTCATACAGTCGCTACATACGGCAGGGACGCAGCCATTTTAAAGCTCCCCACCACCACCATATGCGGCAACCACAGATTCTCCAATCCAGATTGGAAGTTTCAGCACCTGCTCTATAAGACGACTCCGGCATATAAGACGACTCCTAGCATATAAGACGACTCCTGCATATAAGACAACCCCTGACTTTTGAGAAGATTTTCTTGGGTTAAAAAGTAGTCTTATACACCAGAAAATACGGTACTCCTACCTGCATGGAAGGCTCAGTAATACATTCAGGTTGAAACATATCAGGTAACTCAGAACAGGAGCCAAAGTTATAGCCAAATTTACAGCTATACTACAGCATCCAAGTCAGAACTGACCTGAGCAATTTTGTATGGAAAGTATACTACAAATACCTCACAATGGGCTATTATGTGTTCTTCATTATATTCCAGTGTTGCACAGTCTCCCCACTTAAGGTAGCTCTGTAGAATCTCTTTGTGCAGAATTATGATTTCTTCACTGCCAGCATCCCTTTGGAGTAGGCCAGGTCTCTTCAACCTGTGGCCCAAACAGCTGTGGAACTTTGGTTTGAAGAGGCCTGGAATAGGCCTTCTACTGGGCTCTAATTCAGGTGGAGTCAGAACTTTTTCAGTCCTTTAGCTTCTGAGCCACTGAGTTCATTGATGCTATCGAGAGTCCTTGGGGCAACTGTGACTTTTACCTAAGTAATATTTATTTATTTATTTGCTATGCTTCTATACCGCCTCTCTCAGCCCGAAGGCAACTTGAGGCGGTGAACAAGCCGCAGCAGGTGCTCACATAGAACACATCATAATAAGATAAAAACAATAATATAAAACCATATAAATTAACAATTAATTTATTTTATTTTTTTTATTTACTTTGCTTCTAGACTGCCTCTCTCAGCCCGAAGGCGACTTGATGCGGTGTACAAATAGCAGGAACTGCTCAAGACAAACAAATCAACAGTTATCAATTAAAACTACAAAATACAAATCTCAGCTCCACAATCTTAAAACGGTTTCCGTTTCGTCATCATATTAATCCTTTGATCTTGATTAACTAAAGTTCGTCTGCAAATGCTTGCTCGAACAGCCAAGACTTGACTTTCTTACGAAATGTCAGGAGGGAGGGGGCTGATCTGACGTCACTAGGAAGGGAGTTCCAAAGCTGAGGAGCCACCACTGAGAAGTCTCTGTCTCTTGTCCCCGCCAGACGCGACTGTGAAGCAGGCGAGACTGAGAGCAGGGCCTCTCCGGATGATCTTAAGCATCTTGATGGTTCATAGGGAGATATGCGTTCGGACAAGTAAGCTGGACGAGAACCGTTTAGAGCTTTAAAGGCCAAAACCAGCACTTTGAATTGTGCCCGGTAGCAAACTGGTAGCCAGTGGAGCTGGCACAACAGGGGAGTTGTACGCTGCCTGAGTGCCGCTCCTGTTATCAACCTGGCTGCTGTCTGTTGAACCAATTGAAGCTTCCGAGCAGTCTTCAAAGGCAGCCCCACGTAGAGAGCGTTGCAGTAATCTATACGGGATGTAACCAGAGCATGGACTACTGTGGCCAATATCTCCAGAAATCAACCAGAACTTCCACAGAATCACCTGCTATGGACCAGAAAACTTCCCAAGAACCATTCACAATCTGCATCCATAAGCCCAGTTTTGCAAATGAATTAGCTTTCCACCCCTAGAGAGGAACTGAGTCCCAGTGAATCTAAATCCCACTAGTTAATGATCTGCTTGTGACAACAGAACTATGGAAACATCAAAATCAACATTCTACCTAGCATAGAAAATGAGTACCCGAGCCTGTCTTGCAGTGTGTATAGTAATAGATACTAATAGATACTAATTACAACAGATCCGTGGAGTGCCTTCATCCTCAGTATTAAAAACCACCACAAAAACCCAGAGTTCTGCAATGCCACTTCCAGCTTACGAAGGAAAATAATTGAGTAGCAGAGTGGATCTGCAGAATCAGACCAAAGGATCCCTTTAATCAAGCATGTTTCCAACAGAGACCAGTGAAGAGGATGTCACAAGCTCCCACCTCTCACCCACGATTTGCCCTTTCAATTAACTAATAAAAAGGAAGCATAATGTTTGTGAACCATTTAGTTATTATCGTTAGTGTACAGCTTCAGACCGAACTGTTTTCTTTGATTTATCTTTTTTTCAATTAAATCAGTGGTTAGGCTACCACCTGATGTCTGGGATTCCCATCTATTTATTATCTGTTTTGCAAAAAAAATACATGTTTCCCTCAGTAGAAAGAAGCTTTTATTTTGTACACCACAAAAGAGATGTAACATAGGGATTCCTCCAATTAGAAAGGAATACTGAAGTAGGAGGAAGGAAACCCTTTAAGTGAGTACCAGTTTAGAAAAGTCGTTTGTTGATTCAGTTCAGCCACAGTTGATATGACCATATCCTCCTATTCTACATGCTCTTTTGAACTTATTTAATATGCAGAGACCCCCAAATGCAGAGCCTATTTTTTATATGGAGGGGCCACCTATCACCAGCACAGTGTGACAAACATTGATAGTGGCACCATACCTTTGTGGGATCTTCCTGCAGTCCATTGCACAGGATGAAGGATGAGAAAACCTCAAGCTTCTGCATTTCACCTACATGCCCTGGGCAGAATTCAGATAGACACATAAACTGGGGAATACAGTAGTTCTTTCAGAACCAGTAGAAACTATTCACAAATAGCTCCAGGGGGTAAGTATACAGGGAATACTCTTGTTACTGGCTTAAGAGAGATCAAGTCTAATTAGAGCATTTGAAATGAAATTAAGAGGCATAAGTTATTTATTTTATCTCCATCTTATCTTCCATCCTAAAGCAGAGTCTGGAAACAGCAACAACTCAGAATTTTTGGCCATGATAACTAGGGATTTATGGGAGCTGTAACCCAAAAAGTAACATTTCCAAACGATACTATAAAGGGAGCAGAATGGTGTATATGTTGAAGATAGAAAATTATGGTTTGCCCAATACAAGATAGTGAGTAGCACAAATAAACATGATTTTTTTAACCAGGTCTTCAAGTCCTGGACTCTTTTGACTACATATTCAATGTGAAATAATAATAATAATAATAATAAAATTTCTATCCCGCCCCCTCTCCCCAAGGGGACTCGGAGCAGCTTACAACAGGGAAGACAATATAAATAATAATATTTATTTATTTTATTTATTTACAGTATTCATATTCCGCCCTTCTCACCCCGCAGGGGACTCAGGGGGATTACAATGTACATATACACGGCAAACATTCAATTCCATAGACACACAACATATATAGACACAGAGGCAATTTAACATTCCAGCTTCATGAGCATATTCTGGCTACCAGGGGAGCTGTCACTTCACCGTCCATTTGTTCCTTGATCTTTGCACGCTTTCTGGACATTTTATGGCGTTGTAAATTAGTTAAATTAGCCTCCCTGCATAAGTGGTACCTAAATTTCCTACTTGACAGATGCAACTGTCTTTCGGGCTGCAAAGGTTGACAGCAAGCTACACAATGGTCGGAAGCTCACTCCAACCTGGGCTGGCTTCAAACTCATGACCTTTCAGTCAGTAGTGATCTTAATGCAGCTGACTCCCAGCCAGCTGTGCCACAGTCCCGGTGCACATGACAATTTGTGTACATTTATAGCTATATTTTAAGAATCATATATTTATTTTATTATTCATTCTTATAGACCGCTCCTTCCAGCAGGCTTTCATGATAGCAAAGTGATGAACAAATTAAAACAGACAACACTACTGACCAAAAACAGGTCCAGCAGAAATGCACTAAAAATACAAACAATAAATCAGCTAAAAATCAAGTCCATTAAATAACATTGAGGCATACAACAATCATGTCAGCATGAGATGTTAGTTTTTCTACAATGATAAGAATTGTGTAATCATGTACAGTATAATCAAATTTTCCCTGGTAGCTTAATCTTTCCATGCTATTTTTTTTTTTTTTAGAGAAGCATTTGGCCTTGAGTCCCTTAGTTGGTTGCCAGGTTAGGCATTTAAAGGAAGAGTGGACAAAGTGTGATCCTCCAAATTATGATGGATAGCAACTCACATGATCTTTCACTATTGCCTGTGCTGGGAATAGCTGATCAGACCTTCAATGATCTTCTCTGTGCTTGCCTTAAAAGTAAAAATAAAAACGAGAATTGGGCCCCAACCTACGAAGATGCCAAAACCAACCCAGATAAAAAAGTGGGATATAAAGTTTTGAAGAAATAAATGGGGTTGTGAGGTCTAGGTGCAAAAAGTGTGTTTTACCATTAACTTAGAACTCCTCCCAATCTGAAAAATATGCATCTATAAATCAAATGTAGACAGTTACAAGTTATCTAATGAATCATCTAAAGAATTTGCAGTCAGATGATGGCATGATCAGCAAGGCTGGGGTATTTCAAAACAAATTGCATGGACACAGGCTGATTTTTATTAAGTACACCAACCAGTCCATACCAGTCTTTTCCAGGGATATTTCTATGCATCTTGTGTACTCAGTTTTGAATTCTGTAATTGTATTCTTCTATATTTAATGCAGGCTTGAAGCCAGAAATGTTGTGGTTGTTGTAAAGGACTTAGTTCATGAGTAGGGGGCAGGGAAGGAATGATCATGATGAAAAACACCATGAGAAAGGGCATAAAATACAATGCAAGTGCTTGATATTTTCCATGCTTTGTTTCTCTCTCAACAGATTCAAATTCTCTTTAAAATAATTGTTAAAGGGCTTAAGTCAGTGTTTGCAGCCTAGGGACGATGGGAGTTGTAGTCCAAAATATCTGAAAGGCAAAGATTAGAGTTTGGTATAGGTACCTGTCCATTTTCTAAGGCTTTTGATTAATAGCTAATGATTTTTTAAAATAAAAAAAACGTAATCATTACTACCTACATGACATCTGAACTACGCAAATGAAATGTTTTTATTATTATTATTTGAGGCTTTCTGATGTTAAGAAAGACGAATAAAGGTACACTGTGGAATTAATGCAGTTTAGCGCCACTGTAAATGCTATGGCATTTATAACTTTACATGGTCTGCCAGAGTGCTGATGCTTCACCAAACTACAAATCCTAGGATTCCACAGCATTAAGCCATGGTGGTTAAAGTGGTGTCAAACTGCATTAACTGTAGATCCGATCTAAGAAGGTAAGAGGATAACATTATACATGGAGAAGTAAACCTGGACAGGGAAAAAACACCTCTTTCATTCATTCATAATTTTATAAACAGTATGGGAAAATACATCTCAAGCCACTTTCTGATTTCATTAGCCCAGCCTTGAAAAGACTCAACTCTTTCTTTATGCCCACTTCACCTCACACTCACCTATTTCCTGTTCTCCTTAGATGGCCTATCACTGGCTCTGTTCTAATAGTCAGTGCACTACAGCAACCTTGTTTCATGGAGTGAAACAAGGTTGTGTACTTGCACCAACCCTATTTACAATCTTCTTCAGCATGGTGTTCCAAAGGGCTACGGCAGACCTCAAAGAAAAAATCAGCATATATATATATATATATATATATATATATATATGCTATTGTACTGATGGTAGCTTGTTCAACTTAAGCCTTCTGAGGACTCGCACTAAGACTCTCGGCTATCTAGTCTGTGAGCTGCTTTTTGCTGATGATGCTGCCCTTGTTGCCCATTCAGAAGCAGCCCTGCAACGCCTCACATCCTGCTTTGCAGCAGCTGCAGAGCTGTTTGGGCTGGAAGTCAACCTGAAAAAAACGGAAGTTCTCTACCAGCCCGCACCACAGGAAGAACGCCATCATCCCCATGTCAGCATAGGCAAATCTGTGCTTAAGTCCATTCAGCAGTTCACCTACCTAGGAAGCATCATCTTTTCAGGCGCCAAGATTGATAAAGAGATAGGTCACAGATTAGCAAAGGCATATAGTGCATTTGGAAGGCTTCACAAAAGAGTCTGGAGCAACAAGCTCCTGAGGCAAAGCACCAAAATCAGTGTGTACAGAGCTATCGTACTGTCTATTCTCCTATATGGGTCTGAAACATGGGTCACCTATCGCCAACACCTACGACTCCTTGAACGCTTTCATCAGCGCTGTCTTTGCACAATCCTAAATATACACTGGACCAACTATGTGACTAATGTTGCTGTCCTTGAGGAAGCAGGGAACACCAGCATTGAGGCCATGCTATTGAGAACACAGCTGCGCTGGGCAGGGCATGTCTCTAGGATGGAGGACCACCGCCTTCCAAAGATACTACTCTATGGTGAACTCGCCACGGGTCAGCGCAAGAGAGGCACACCCAAAAAGAGATATAAGGACTCCCTGAAACAACATCTCAGGCTCGGCCCGATTGATCACCAACAATGGTCCACCCTGGTATTACATTGGAAGGCATGGAGATGCACTATCCGTAATGCTGAGGCCTCCTTTGAGAAGACACGCCGAACGGGTCTTGAAGAGATACGACAATGCAGAAAGAACCGTAACTTGGAAACAACATCACCCATGGAGACTTTCTGCTGGGCTTTCTGCAACCGAACTTGCCTATCTCAGATTGGCCTTTTTAGTCATCAACACGGTTGTAAAAATCGTGGGATTAGTCCTTCCTAAGAATCTTCGTTCGCGAAGTAATGCCGAGAGATTTCAGCAACCATGCCTGCATAATTGTGAACAGAAAGCTATAGCATGTCAATCTTGGACTATCTTCCCACTCTACTGTTCTGCTGTCCAAATGGCAGGTGGAAGAGAAGCTGGGAAAAGATATAAGCACAAGATCTCTGCTAGTGGAGACTTTCTTTTTACAAAATCTTAGAAAACTGCACAGTTTTCAAAGGCATCTGGCAGCGGGGAGAAAATTGATTAAATTATTCATTCTCCCTTGTGGGAACAAATCATTTAACTCAGAACAGCCCTACACAGTGCACAGTTAAACTGTGGAATCTGCTACTTACACTGTACTAATGGCTGCCAACTTGAACCACTTTAAAAAGGAATTAGGCAAATTCATGAAGGATAATGTCTTCATGTAACTATCCTGGAAAGACTACTTTCAAGATTGCTTCCATGCAACTTTCCTCAAAACACCAGCTTCTGGAGAACAACAGCAGGAGAGAACGTTTCCTCTTATAAGCTTCCCAGAGGCATGTTGGGTAAAGTGAGAACCAAGGCACTGGTCTTCCACTTGATGTAGCATGAGTCTTTTGCTCTTTACATAGTAAATGGGAAATTTCAGCAAACTACTTGATTTAAGAGTCTATTGTACTTGAAAATTAGAATCAAAAGGTACTGCTGCTACCCAAAGACCATAATCAACTCAGGTTGGGACAGTGAGACTCTGCTAGGAGAGTTCCCAGCAAGGAATTTGTTTTGACAAGATCTAAAACCAGATATCCTTTTTATTTACTTCCACAATCCATCCCTCAAACTCCATCAATTCCTTGTAGGTGGGGACCTTTGGCCTGGAACCCATCATTTGTTTATACCTCCACAAGTCCAGATCCGGTGTGTTATCTCCACTGGAACACAAGGATGTAATTCTATATTTTGTTCTCAAAGAAAGGGAAGACTAATTTTAGCAATATTATTCCAACTCTTTTCTGTTCAGATCTTATTCTGTGAAAAATTTGCATATGGTTATAATTCTGCATTAAAATGATGTGTGTGTAGAAAATTCTACTTTCTAGGCAGAAAATGCCATTTCTTTGCAAAATATTACAGAATTTGACATGGAACAAGTCCCTCAAACTCAGCATTTTTTACACAGGAAACATTATTTTCTGTGTGGAAAATATGATTTGTTTACAGAGATATGAAAAGGGATTTTCTGCACAGAAAATATTTCTATGCAGAAAACGATGTTTCTTCTATAGAAAAAAAAGGCTAAATTAGGAATGTCAAAAATTATTGTTAATGCCATATTCACAATACAATACACTCAAGTTAGGCCAGTAAAGAAAATTAAAACAGTTGCAAGATTATTTGCATTTGGGGAAAATTCTTTTTTAAAAAAGAAAAAAACAACAACTGTATATGGTTCTGTTATTGAGAAAAAATATTTTTTAACCATAGCCATGTTTGATTCTGAACAGAAAATGCATACATAAAAGTTCATATATTTGTATGAATTATGCCCATTTGCACAACCTTGTATAAGGTGTACAAATATACAACTTCCTGCTCAGCCCCCCAAATAATGTTTTTCTGGATGTGCTGTTCATGCATAGGAATTAATGTACAGTAGACTATCAGTTAACCAGCACCCATGGGGATTGGGAGGTGCTGAATAAATGTAGCTCCTGGTTGCTTGAGAGTTACTATTAAAATAGGCCCTATACTCTAACCCAGTGTTTCCCAACCGCTGTTCCGTGGCACACTAGTGTTCCGTGAGCGATCACCTGATGTGCTGCAGGAAAACCTCTCTTCCCCTCTTTCTTCCCCCTCCTTCTGAACTCCTGTTGCTTCTGCTTGCGGGAGGAGGAGCAGGAGGAGGAAGGGCCGTGCAGCGGCGAAGAAGAAGAGAAGGGGCCGAGGCGCCGCCTCCTTTGGCCGTTTTCCCAGCCAGCCAGCCTCCAATTGAGGGAGGCGGAGGAGACACCAACGTGGCGGCCCCGTCTTAACTATCCCCCTCTCGGCAGAGGGCCTAGCCTTGGCAAAGAGGGAAGGGGCATTTTGTGACATTTTGTGTCATTTTGGTTGGTGGTGTGCCCCAGGATTTTGTAAAAGTGTGCCGCGGCTCAAAAAAGGTTGGGAAACACTGCTCTAATCCATACTATATCCATACCAAAAACTCTGTATTGACTTGATAGTAAAATTGAAACACAGCAATTAAAAGTAAATTATGATAAATGAAGACAACATACAGTAACTTAATGTAACACAATTATACTGTTTCACTGTATTATAACAACAGCTTTTTCATTAAAAATGTTATTTATTTGATTTTTTAGAGAAGGAAGAGGAAGGGTGTCCTCCAAGCAGCGTCAAAGTAAAGTTCAAGCGGTTAGCTGCAACACTCAAAGTCTTCAAAGTATAAGTTTCCAATATAATATTTATTATCTTGAATAGTTCTGTGGCATGGAAAACATATATCTATTCCCAAATGGGGATGTGGAATCGAGGAAACCTCTCTTCAAACAATTCATAAATTCTCAGAGTCCTTACATCCGAATTAAATCATAGGTAAATATCATCACATATATGTCGGATTAAGGAACTTCTGGGGTCGACGGACTAAATATCAAAGGCCTTGCCGTTTCGCCGGGGAGACCCAGCTTCATCGGGACCCAAAATCATAATATTGTTTTGTATTCCACTTTTGGTCCGTGCATCTAAAACATAGAAATATATACAATAATATCATTAGGTACATATAATCAAAAAAGCCCACCAATTGAACAGGACAACCCTTTTAGAAGGCTAACACATATAAATCACATATTACATACCATATTATCATTTTCATATATCTCAGAGTGGACGCAGCCACTGCTTCGCATAGTAGTCAACGGACAACACCCAACGCTAGAGGTCTCCGTTACATACTCTCCTCCTCCGTTCCAGGTGCAACCTACTCCAAAATCTCACTGATTGTTAGGGAATCGTTATGCCCCAGGGGTAATTCGCTTTTAAAGGGAATGAATCAAAAACCTCTTTTGGTGTAATAATCTCTTATGATCCTGGTATGGTTTGGGTGTAATCGTTTCCAATACCAGGATTTTAAAATCATTGTATATATTTCTATGTTTTAGATGCACGGACCAAAAGTGGAATACAAAACAATATTATGATTTTGGGTCCCGATGAAGCTGGGTCTCCCCGGCGAAACGGCAAGGCCTTTGATATTTAGTCCGTCGACCCCCAGAAGTTCCTTAATCCGACATATATGTGATGATATTTACCTATGATTTAATTCGGATGTAAGGACTCTGAGAATTTATGAATTGTTTGAAGAGAGGTTTTCCTCGATTCCACATCCCCATTTGGGAATAGATATATGTTTTCCATGCCACAGAACTATTCAAGATAATAAATATTATATTGGAAACTTATACTTTGAAGACTTTGAGTGTTGCAGCTAACCGCTTGAACTTTACTTTGACGCTATTTATCTGATTTTTTGCCAGTTGCTTCTAAGTTCTGGATGCGTACGTTACAGTTAACTGGGTCTACTGTACTTTGCACAAAGCACACATTTTCTTCACTAAAACACATATTGCAAATTAATTTTCCTCACTGAAGTTCCAAAGAACTGTGTAGATCATTGCTAAAATTATTATCTCACACATAGGGAAAAATAAGTCAAAATGTATATCCCTACATGAAACAAAACAGTGATCAACCAAATCTTCAGAATGGATCAGCAGCATATAGGAACTCATACCCTGGTTTCAGGCTAAATCAAGACATTAATTGGACCTTAGTCGACTCTTGGCAATTGATTGCAGATCCCAAAAGATGATTTCTTTTTATTCAACAGACTAAAGAATGCCTTCTAAGAAACGACTAAGATGATTAAGTATTGGTACGGCGATAAGATATGCTATCACTGCCACATTGGTTCTGTTTAATTTGTAAAAATAACTGAACATGATATGAATTAAATTCCAAGGATGACAATAAAGGCAGTGTTGTGCGCAGGAATTTTGAGGAAGGATATAGTTCATTTCCTCAAAGATTATCATATTGACCCTCTTTAACTTGTAGTTCTCATGTTTATAGACCTATTTTAATTTCTGATTAGCATCTTACATGTTCAGTGCCTAGGGATTACTGTTTCTATTGCCTCTCCTCTTCATAAAAGTATCAGTTGCCCCCTCCCCCTTGCTCAAAAACCCAAGTCAGATTTGACCAGATGGCACATGTTCCTGTACTCCATGTCAGACTGAATTAATTCTGGGGAAATGAACTCCCATCCAAAATGATATTTATTTCTGATGTTATCCTTTTCCTCTTGGCAAGCTGTTCTCAGAGAAAATACAGAGAATCTGAGTTTCTATGGGTTCATCCAAGGGAGAAAAATATGGTGTTTACAGTGATTTCAGAAAGTAAGTTGAAAATCTTGTAGATGCTTCGGATCATAGACCGTTTGTACCACTCTCCCTACTAAATGTTATTTTCTCAATATTGTTGCATTATCTAAGCACACAAAGCAATGTCACAAATCCCTTAATCTGAACTGAGGAAGCTACTGCATTTTTAAGGAGTTGCAGGTCTCAGGAGTAGAGATGGAGAGGATAGTGGGAGATATTGTAAAACTCAAAAACATAAGAGTCAGGGAGACAAGGAGGAAAATACTGCACAAGTGGTACCGCACCCCGGCCCAATTGACCTATCTTTCTCAAAATGTGGGCACTCGGTGCTGGCACGGCTGCCGAGACAAAGGAGTGTATATGCACCTATTATGGGAATGTGAGGTGGTCCAAAGATTCTGGAAAGAGGTAGAAGGGGAGATCAACAGAGTATTGAATATAAATTGGACCATCACAAAAGAGACGGCGGTGTTGGTAAAAAAGAACAAGATGGGGGATCACTCGGAAATGAAGGCAGCAATGATAGAAAGCTCCCAGGCGGTGGTGGTTCTAGGCTGGAAGGACTCTACGAAATGGACAATCGAGAACTGGCTGTGGTACTTGGTAGAACACATTCAATTTGAAATTATGGAAAAGAGGGTGAATCAGCTACAGGAGGATAAATTGCGAGAGCTGTTGGGACGATGGGATAGGGTGAGAGGATATATTGTTTGGAGAACCCAGGATCAAACCATTAGAAATAAGTTGGAGTTGTTGTTTAAGATGTAATGAAATGTAAATGTCCGGAAAGCTTGCAGAAGAGAAAGAAGAAAAAGAAGATGCAACCCTCAGCAGGGGTGGAGGGGTATGGATGGTTGTGAGGGGGGAGGGTCACAGGCACAGGGCACTGTGTTTTCATGTATATGTTTGTATGGATGTTATAAACTTTGAAATAATAAAAGAAATATTCATTAAAAAAGGAAATCTTGTAGATGCTTCGAGAACTATGTCGTATGTCCTCCCATATTCAGTGTGGTGATGTAATGCGTTTTAATGTGATTTTATGTTTTTATGCTTTTATTGTAGGGCCACATGTCGACATGTTGTGACATGTTGCCCGTTTATACTTGCTGTTATCCGCCCGAGCCTGCTGGGAGGAGCGGAATACAAAAATGAACAATAAATAAATAAATAAATACATTTATTATAAATAAATAAATAAATCATAGACCGTTTGTACCACTCTCCCTACTAAACGTTATTTTCTCAATATTGTTGCATTATCTAAGCACACAAAGCAATGTCACAAATCCCTTAATCTGAACTGAGGAAGCTACTGCATTTTTAAGCAGCAGTAGAATGGCATCACCACCATCACCATAGCAATCTGTAAAATCTGTCAAGAAAAGTCAATGGTAAAACAGTAAAACATCTCAGTGAAAGAGTGTGCATTTTATATGCAACGGGTCCTGGTTCTTGTCATCTTTTATTCTGGAGGAAGCATATCTTGAAAAAACAAAGCAAATCTCAAGTAGAAGCATTGGGAAAAATCTGTGATGAAAGGATCTCAAATCTGCTGTCAAATGTATTTCTACAATTAAATTAGCCTTTCAGAATCTTTTGTAAGAAGGAAGTTCATCATTACTCTTGAGTCCTTTGCACATAACTTTGCAATGAGTTGTTAGCGTGTGCTGATTACAAAGGATGGAAGGAACAGCCACAAAACGCAATTGAACCTGGAAAATTATTTTTGTTGAGGGGAAGGCTTTTTGGATGTTTCTTTTACAATGAGTGCTATTTATAGTCTCAGTGCCCAAATCACTGGAGCTTCAACAAGATCTTACTGTCTGATGATATGGATTGCATTTCTGACATCACTCACACAATGGGCACAAGACTTCATAGTCCCGGGTACTTATTCAAACTAAGAGAGTCCAGGGTACTTATTCAAAAAAGTAGAACTAAAATATTTGCATTAGAAAATGAGTGCCACCAAATCTTTAGGGCATGGTAATATTTTCTTACTAGACACTTGGACTGTTTTCTGGGATTAAAGATCTAACTATTTGGTCAAGAAGCATGTACATCAGGGGTAGGGAACCTATGGCTCAGGAGCCAGATGTGACACTTTTAATGATTGCATCTGGCTCTCCAGAGCTGCCCAGGCCTCGGTTTCTAAGCATGCAGCGGACAGGAGTGACGCAAATGTGCCACAACTGCCGCTTCCGCTCCTCTATCCCCGCCTCTTCCTTACCCCCCGCTGCTCTCGGGGCCCGGCGCCTTCTTCGCCGGGTATGGCTTCGCTGTCCCCAGGGGATGCCCAGCTCATTGCCCTCATCGTCGGGCAGCTCAAGGTCCGCTCCCTCTTCAATGCCTTCCAGAGGGACTGCCTCGCTAACGTCGACACCAAGGTCTGCCTTAGCCCCACACCCTCCTCCCCCCTTCCTTCTTTTCTCTTCCTTTCTTTTTCCCTTCTTTTTCTTTCATTCTTTATCCTCCCTCTCTCCCTACCTTCTTTCCTCCCTCCCTCTTCGTTCCTTCCTCTTCCATTCTTTCCTTCGCTCCTTCCTTTTCCCTCCCTCTCTCCCCTTGCTTCTTTCTTCCATTCTCCCTCCCTCCCTCTTCCTTCCTTCTTCTTCTATTCTTTTCCCTCAAGTCTTCCTTTCCTTCTCCTTTCTTTCTTTTCACTTCCCTCTCTCTCCCCTTCTTTCTTTTCTTCTTTTCTCTTCATTATTTTACTTTTCGTCACTCCCTTTCCTTTCTTTTCCCAACCCTTTCCTTTCCTCCCTTCCCATTTCCTACTTTCTTTTCCCCTCCTTGTTTCTCTCCTGCTTCTTTTCTTCCTTTTCCATAGTTTGTTCTTCTTTTCTTTCTTCCTCTCCCCCTCCCTCCTTTATTTCTTCTGTCTTTCTTTCCCCCTTCTTTCCATCTTTTCTCCCTTCCCAGATTCCTGAGCATGCCTTTTGCAGAGCCAGGTCTGAAGTGTCCTGTCATTCTGCCGGGGGAATCCTTTTCTCATAGTATGTACGTATATACTCACATTTGGTTGAATTCAGTCTTAAAATATATTATATAATATGGCTGTCACTGAAATAAATTTCCAAATATTTTGCTTTCATGGCTTTCTGTCAAAAAGGTTCCTGACCCCTGATGTACATATACAGATAAATATTTCAACACCTGAAATATCAAGCCCATTTCTAGAAGTTCAATTGTTACGATAAAAGGGAATTTAAAGGATAGCTTTATGAAAACATTTTGCAAAACATCCAATGGAGAACAAAGGTAACAAACTGAGTTCACCCCAAAAGAAAACAAACACTCTTCTAACAAACACAGGAGAACACATCTGTAAAAAAAGAAGAAAAAGAACATGCTTTAAAAAGAAAATGATACTCCTAAATAAGAGGTGAGGACCTTTTATATATATTTCACCATCATCTAATTCATATTATTTAATTACAGCCAAAGATATGCAAAGACTTCTTGTAGAACCTTTGGACTAACTGAGGTTTCTTCTACACCACAGCTTAATCAACACTTCTGCCATCACTCTGTTCAAGTACATGGGTTGAACTCCAGTTGCATTCGACTTGTCTACTTCTTACCTGCACAGCCCCCTCGGTTCCACCTGTTTTTAGTGGCAGATAGCATGATCAAGGTATGGTAAAAATTTGGCTAAAGCTCATAATTGCTACAAGATAATTGCAATGTATGGTCCCATTTTAATACCTCTAAAAAGGATTTTAGGAAATAATATGAATCAATTTAGGAAAATTCATATGCAAAAGGGGATTCTGAACAAAATGTCACCAAATATTAGGAAAATAAATCAGAAATAAACAACAGAGCCAAAAGTACCCTCTCACAACAAAACAGGCAGGCAGTTTTTCAAAAATCACAAAATCCAGGAAGGGATTTTGAAGAGATACAGAACACAGTTTTAGACGTCGTACTGGAGATCAGATGTAAAGCCTCTTGCTATAGTAATAGAAAAGGAATAGTGTAGGAAATTCAGAAAGAATGATTCTATGCACAGAGAGGCTTTTTTAAGATTCAGAAAGGGAATGGGCAGGACGGGAGAAGATTTAAAACTATGTTTTTCTATCAGGATAGCTAGTACAGTTTGAGTGATGGACTAGGACTTCTGAGAAAAACTTTTTTCAAAGGTAATTTTTGCTGTTTTGTTGTTCTGATTTTGTGCCTCACATTTTAGTACGGGAACGGCTGTATAATATTCCCATTCTTTCTTATGAAATACAGAAAACAACTGAAAGTTTGAATTACACCCAGATATCACCATAAATCCGACAGGTGTAATACAGAGTTTGTTAAACTTCCCTAATCGCCGCGAAGGGGAAATTCTAGTTTTCAAACCAGATAATTGTTTTGTATTCTAGTGCACATCTCTGCCAGACAGTTTAACTTAGTGTAAATCTACCCTGGAGCAATTCCAGGTCCAGCACGTTGGGACTGTTCTCTGGACATCCTGGGAGTGCATCCACTCTGCTGCGCTGTCACCACCACTCTTAGCAGGGCCACAGAGCTCCATCCGAGTTCCTGAACATCTTGGGTGCCTCGGCAGAAGTCAGTACAGGGTACTTGAGCTACTCCTCATTCTTGTTGGTAATGCAGGTGCCCTGCTCTGCCATCAGCAGTGGTGCCTGCAATAGCCAGGAGCTTGGATGGAGTTTTCTGACCAGTTAGGAGTGATGGCAGCAGTGATACAGACATGTCCCACCCCCTTTTCCTGCACTGAGAGAATAGGGAAAGGGTAATGCAGCTGTATCCAGTCTGGACAGCAGATCAATCAAAATTGAACCCACTCCTGCTGTCCAGGTGGACCCAAATCCCTGAGATATTCTGGAATTTCCAGCAAACTATGGAGTATCCTCTGACTTCAATAAAAGTGGGGCTAAACCATAAACCCCAACAATACTCACCAGAAGCCACTGTACACTATGAATACAATCAGCAGTTGATTCATGGTGAGTGTGGAGTTTTTGGCTAATGTAGAAAGCCCTTAATGTTCCTCATCTGCCAATTGGTAGATTTTTGACTGTGATTAATTTAAGAATTTTAGTAGAAACCTACCAATAAATGCAAAATATCCCCAAATATTGATCATATTCCTGCAAATATTAGTTTGTTTTCTCATCTTTCTTCTAGTCTGAGATGCATTCCATTATGACAATAATACAGTCAGACCTTTCCTCCAGTCATTTGATAGCCTGGAAATCACGTAGTCCTCCAAATGATATTGAATAGAAACTTCTCCAACACTGAGAATGCAAGGTAGGATTACAGACACTTTCAGCTTGACAAAATCTGGAGCACAATGTGATTCCCATCACTGACCCAAATAAAGTAATTTTTTAAAAGTGAACTAACACCTTAGAAATTTTTAAGAAAATTAAATAAACCCGCATCCATGGAACTACCAGTGAAGAAGATATATAAAAAGTTGTCCTAAAAGTTCACAAAATCAATTTTTGAGAGTAATGTTATTTGCCAATGATGATTCCTTTGCATGCAGAAAATGGAATGATCTCTGCTAAAATCTAGGTGCAGGATGTTTTCCCAAATGCATTGGCTGAGGATGAACAGAACGTTAGATGAAAAATTACTTCTAATGCTTAATGAAACAGTTTCAGTCTACTAGTCTGCTTAAACAGTGTAAAACTGTAATGACTCATTATGACATACCCTGAGATCTGTTGAGAGATGACTGAGACAGAGTGGCAAGAGACAAATAAAAGGCGGAATATACGTGAGAGATGTTTAGGTAGCTATGGAGGTTCTACATAAAATCCTGTTTTCATAGAGGGATTGCTTAAAGTACAGCCAAACTTGGAAACTTTATTTTTCAAGGTGGCATTTTACCTTTCCTGAGCTTTGTCTCCAAGCAATGCCCTTGGCATTGATAAAATATAACATCCATAGATATATATTTGCAAATTTACCAGCATGTCCGCGTGGACATGAATGAGTGGAGCACATTAGTCTCACATTGTCAGCTGTATGAGATCACTAGAAAATTTATTTGGGAATAGAATTACAATAAGCATAACATCATGATATCCCTAATGATGGAAAAGTTCACCATGCTAGTTGGAACTAGGCAAATGTGTCATTTTTCAAACATTGCAT
Organism: Anolis apletophallus; assembly: GCA_030556195.1. Classification (NCBI taxonomy): domain Eukaryota; kingdom Metazoa; phylum Chordata; class Lepidosauria; order Squamata; family Anolidae; genus Anolis; species Anolis apletophallus. Next base: position 5,422,192 of record JARBWK010000004.1, on the reverse strand, counting down.
GACCAACCTAAAATGTAAGACAATCAATTGGCATAGTTTCATCTAAGACTTTTCTTTTATATAACTTTGGTGGTTGACTATGAATTGGCTCAGTGTTTAAACTGCAGCTAGTTCTAAATAAATGGTCACAAGACATGCATATCCACTCAGCAGTGCAAATCTTCCTGCTTAACAGTGTATGCTATTCATTGGAATTTCTTATGTGTTGTGTATATGTGTATGTATATGTGTGTGTGTATGTATATATATATATATATATATATATATGTGTGTGTGTGTGTGTGTATGTATATATATATATATATATATATATATATATATATATACACACACATATATACACCACCGTGCTGGGCAGGGCACGTCTCTAGGATGGAGGACCACCGCCTCCCAAAGATACTACTCTATGGTGAACTTGCCACGGGTCAGCGCAAGAGAGGCGCCCCAAAAGAGATATAAGGACTCCCTGAAAGAACATCTCAGGCTTGGCCAGATTGATCACCAAAAATGATCCACCCTGGCCTCACATCGGGAGGCATGGAGATGCACTATCCACAATGCTGCAGCCTCTTTCGAGAAGACACGCCAAACGGGTCTTGAGGAGAAACGACAACGCAGAAAGAACCGCAACTTGGAAACAACATAATCCAAGGAGACTTTCTGCTGTACTTTCTGCAACTGGACTTGCCTATCTCTGATTGGCTTTTTTAGTCATCAACACACTTGTAAAAAGCGTGGGATGAGTCCTTCCTAAAGAATCTTTGTTCGAGAAGTAATGCCGATATATATATATATATGACTCATGGTTTTTGACAAACAAATGAACTTATTTGATTTATCCCTCACATAGCATTCAGAAAGAGTCCCAGTGATCCATCACAATTACTAAAATTCATACAGAAAAGTTATTAGAGAGGATAGTAATATTTGGCATCCTCTCATGGGATACTGTAAGACTGAATTAATTCACAGTTCTGTAGCTTGCTCAAACCCTGGAATGGAAAGCTACTGCATTGCATATAACTATTATTAATTAGCCTTTCACTGCAGTTCTTTCTCAGAATGTGCTCAGTTTACATGTAAAGAGATATATTTATCCGGAGCTTGAAGGTTAATAGGGCACGAAAATACCAACAGCCATATATAAACAGAGTAAAAACATCAAGGTCAGTGATAGGCTTCAAGGCCTCCATAACCATAATCAAGATAAAGTACAAAGCCTTACAAACAAAACCAGGAATAAAGGAATGCATATTCCTATTTACTGGTTGATTTGCACACAATAACTTTACTTCTCAGTAAAGGGTCCAGTTCCATTCAGACTCCTAGGAATTTAACTGTCCCTCCCTCTTCCTTTGGGTTGTGTATCTTCAAACAGTTTCCAGGGGATGGAGACCCTAAAGCCAGGTTTGTTTTGGGGAGGGTTACTCTTATCTTCCTCTGAGTCTGCGGGACTATGATTTCCCCAAGGTCACTCAGGGCCCTTCCTCACAACCACATAACCCAGAATATCAAGGCAGAAAATCCCACAATATCTGCTTTGAACTGGGTTATGAGTCCACACTGCCATATATTCCAGTTCAAAGCAGATAATGTGAGATTTAATTCAGCTATGTGAAAGGGGCCTTCGTGAAGCAGGGATTTGAACCCTGATCTCCTCTCATCGTAGTCCAGTACTCAAACCACTACACAACTGACACTCGTTTCACCTTCTTAAAGCCCTATAACATATTTGTATATACTGTATGTGTTCTCACAACTCTATTTTGAGTTCTTCAAAGAGAGGTGCATATTATTTTTTTGTTCCTGGCAACCCTGTGCAATGTTTCTTCAAATAAAAAGAAGCAAAACATTTACTGCCGCACACAATCCTGTCTTATTTTGGTTTTGCTTGCTTTCTATTTCAATGAGATCAACTTCTTACTCTGTGCTTTAATTATTAGGCAATAAAGTGTTACATTTTCACACTTGAAAAACAACTGCTCCAGGTATGTACCAAATGATGTGTAAGTAACTTAACAATTTTGCGGCACAATGAATGCTTCTGTCTTGAGCAAGAAATTTATAAGTGACCTTCCTTTTTTAGGATTTATTAGGCTATCAGATTTCCAATCTTTGTTCAAGGTACCAGGTCAACAGAAACGACACATCTACTCAAATAGGTTTCTGGAGCAATACATGCCCTGAAAAAAGGAAGAGATCTTTTAGTGATGGAGGCAATTGTAGCTTCTTTGTCTTTTATTGTCATTTATTTATTTAGTGAGATCCCAGTATGGGACTGAAGGTGTCTCATGACATAGATCAGGGCTGTCCAACAGACGGCCCCCAGCCCCTTCCCTTCGGCCCCCTAAGCTTTTTAATAAAAAATAAAAATTCAAAAATAAAATAAATAATTTTAAAAAAATACCTACTTCCGGGTTCGAGCAAGTATCACCAGAATATGCAATTCTCACAGGATTTCGCTGTCAACGCGAGATCACGCCGACGTTGACAGCGAAATCCTGTGTGGATTGCGTATTCTCGCGATACTCTTCGGCTACTCTACTACTGGATCGCTGAGGCCCACAGACACGATTAGAACCTTCTTCGACTCAGTCGGTCGTCTCCTCTCTCGTCATCCCGGTACTCCTGGATCCTGCGCATTTGGAAAAGGTAGGCCGAAGCAGGGGCTCCTCAGGGGGCTCCTCATTACCTCCCCCCATCTCCCCTCATGTATTAAATATAAAATTAAATATATTTAAAGATGAAATAAGGGGAGATGGGATACATTAAAATAAGGGGAGAGGGGAGAGGGCACCGGGGAGGAGGTGGGGAGGGGGCGGAGCCGTGTCTGGTGCAGACCCTACGGCCCCCCAGGTCATCAGTGACCGGAATTCAGGCCCCTGGTCTGGTAGAAGTTGGACAGCCCTGACATAGATTGAAACAAAATACAGCTGAAATCTCATCATCATAGTAAAATATTTGGAATTAAAATACCAATTATTACAATAATTCCACATTTAAATTACATTTCAAGCATTGAAAACACATGGAACTTCCTAATGGTAAGAGCTGTTCAATAAAGGAATATGCTGCCTTGGAGTGTGATAGAATCTCCCTTGGAAGTTTTTAAATGGAGGCTGGATGACCATCTGTCAGGAGGGGTTTGGTCTCTCCCAGTGCTGGGATTCTGTAATTCTAAATAATTCAGAGCCAGAACTTCCTTGAAATAAAATGAAATTTTCCTGTCCGCAAAAAGAGAGCAGAGAGATGGCCATCCTATTCTCCCATAGGAGTTTCACAACTTAAGAGTGAGCATCAGAATCTTCCCATGTGCCCTTTGTGATGAAAATAAGGTTGCTTAATGAGATCTTACTAGCAATTCAACAACTATCTTTCTGCAAATCAGCAGACTAATAAGCATGGTTACCTCCAAAGACTGATAGACCCAACTGGGCCTCAGACTACCTTGAAGAATGTTTCCACTGATTTTGCCAGTAATACTAGAGAAGCTCCTCTCCATTGGCTCCCCCTTGTTGGGGGGGAGAGGCTTGCATATCCTAATGAAGTTGTGAGCTATGCTGGCGGTGGTGTAATAGCCACCGGTAGGGCCTCCTGCCAGACAGGTCACAACCGAAGGGTCTGACAAAGAGCATCAAAGGGCAGGATGGGCTCTCTAGCATTTTGGCAACCATTCTAAGAGAAGGAAAACTCTAAATTCAAACCCGGGCAGATGGTGCTTGTCTAACCCTGTAAAGTCAACCATCTAGAGAAGGAAACTCGAACCAAACCAATGACCTGAGGACCTCACTGTCACCACTTTCTTGCTTTCTTTACTCTGAACCTTTGGTTTAAACTTGAGGCCATATTTTCTTTTCCACCAGAAAAACCCAATGCACAGGCTCGAAGAACACATTCAACCTCCAAATCATCAACATGCTTGTAGAAAGCGTGGGATGAGTCCTTCCTGAATCTTTGTTCGTGAAGAAAAGCCAAGTAATAGTAGTAGTATTAACCTTCACTTTTGGTAGCAAAATGTCCTGGGCTACTCTTAGCTATAATTATGCTTCTACCTCTTTTAAAGCTACTCTAGGCTGGCTCTACACTGTAGACTAATGCAGTTTAACACCACTTTAAGGAGCCCTGGTGGCACAGTGGGTTAAACTTCTGAGCTATTAAACTTGTTGACCAAAAAGTCGCAGGTTCTAATCCAGGGAGCAGTGTGAGCTCCTGGTGTCAGCCCCAGCTTCAGCCAACTTAGCAGTTCAAAAACATGTACATGTGAGTATATCAATAGATACCTCTCTGGTGGGAAGGTAATGGTACTACATGCAGTCATGCTGGCCACATGACCTTGGAGGCGTCTAGGGACAACATCGGCTCTTCGGCTTAGAAATGGAGATGAGCATCAAACCCCAGATTCATGCTGTGCTCCACCAGAAAAATCCATTGCACAGGCTCGAAGGACACATCCAACCTCTGTCATCAACACACTTGTAGAAAGGGTGGGATGAGACCTTCCTAAGAATCTTCATTCGCGAAGTAATGCCAGAGAGAGAGGAGACTAGAGAAGCTCCAATTAATATACAAAACATGGGTTTAATCTAACCACTTCACAAGCTATCTTCTGTGTGCATGTTTCAGTTGCCTGTGCATATACTTCCTGGTATATCAGGGAGTTGTAAATATTGACAAAAAATGCATACAGGAGATAACTCATGACAAAATCTATTTCATGGCTATGGTGGCCTCTATCACCACTGTATTGCTCAAAATCATGCAGTGGACCAGTTCCCAGTGTTCCAAGAATTGTTCCAACCTAATTCATCCTTTGCAACCTATTCAGAAGGTTAGCATAATTTTACAGGTAAATTTCTTGTATTGATTTAAACTCTTCCACAACTGAGGTTATCTTCTATCTACATTTATTAAAGGAAGCATGAAAAACATTCATTGGATTCTTTTAAACCAAGGAATGGAGTTCAGCCTCTGATCCCCTATTCTTCGTCAGTTTGGTAGAGCATCAGGTAATTTCTGACTCTCCCTAGATGAAAACATTTTTTTTCTACATCTATTTCAATCCTTCCATAATTTGAGATCAAAATTGCCATTATTGACCCAGTTAGTATTTTTTGCGAAATTAGCCAGTTCAAACATCACTTTAAAATTTCATGGTGAAATTCACATAACCATTTTAAGCCATTCTTATATACTACAGAGGTTGCTGAGGATCCTTTCAGTAAGTCTCAAGTACAGTAGATCTACTGAAATCAATTGTGAATGGGGATTCAGCACACAGGTAAATCCTATGAGCCTACTCTACTCAGGACTAACAGCAGGATTTAGACCACTAAGTTTATAGTGCCAATTTGATATCCACTCCTGCCATACGGACAAGATCTAGACCAGTGGTTCTCAACCTGTGATTCCCCAGGTGTTTTGGCCTAAAACTCACAGAAATCCCAGCCAGTTTACTAGTTGTTAGGATTTCTGGGAGTTGAAGGCCAAAACATCTAGGGACCCACAGGTTGAGAACCACTGGTCTAGACAGTGGTGGAGAATCACTATTTGATTTATAGCAGCCACTTTGTGGAGCTCCAAAGACTGATCTTTTGTGTGATTTTAAATCTGCATTAAATGGCTCTGAATGACATTCAAAATTTTATGAGTGAAATGTTATCTGTACTGTGATGGCAATGATATCTTTTCCCCCCATCATATCCAAGTGAGATCAGTGATGCTCCCTAATATCTGCCCTTGAATGAGTAAATACACGTGAATAGAATAAACAAGGTAAAGGTCAGTCTAGATAAGGTGGAGTCAGTTACTGTCAGTGACAGCACAAGAGGATGCTAATTTTAAGCCAAGGAGTGTTTTGATTGGTATAGTAAATGGATAACTTTATTTGAAATATTCCAAATATCTCACAAATAAAGTCATTGAGATGGAACATCACCAAAACATAACTTTTAAGAAGTGAAGGTTCTTGGTTGCATCTAGGTCAAACTTCTCCTCAAACCTAGTAGCAAATATATCATCTCTGACACATATTGATTAATTGCTAAATATTAAATATATGATTTGGACGCCTTTAAGGGTACATTCCTGTTAAGATAGCTTACATATTATACAAAAAATCCCAATGCAATATTAAAATGAACATTAAAAATAAATAAATGAAAGTTAATAATAAACAAATATTCAATGCAAAGAATACAAGAGCATACACACAGTAAAAAAAGATAAAAACCAAAGGTGAAAACCTTGTGATTCATAGCATGATGGCACAAAGTGTAAAACAAAGTGCTCTGGCATACAGCATACACCATTTCTAGTGGAGCTGGAAGACACACTGGCAACCAATGCAGCTAGTGTAACATAGGCATAATACAGTCCACCCAACTTCTCTTTAATATCTCCAGAAACGATGCCTTATTCACAACCTAACCCTTTTTTTCCAAGATGCAACTTATCACATCTGAAGACCTAAGTATCAGCCCTTGCAGGAGAAAAAAACACCCTTAACAGCTTTAGCAGCAAAGAGAGCACAGATCAATGTGTAAAGTTTCCTATTGCCAGAAGCATAGATCCAATGAGCTACCTGTACACATTCCCTGTGGTTTTGATGCAGCCTTTCATCTTTCCAAGGTAAATGAGCAGCAGTTTGTGACGAGTGGGTGGTAGCGGCACTTTCTATTGAAATGTATATTGATCTCGTTAGTTCAATTACATATTGACTTTTGCCTTCTGCGGAACAACTCTTCTCTTGCCTATGGGTATTTCTTTTGAAAGTGGTGGCTACTGGCAGTTTATAGATTACACCAGTTACTGTTTTGGGGATTCTTTATTTGTGCAACTTCTCAGAATTAATTAGTGCATTTGGGGGGGGGGGGGTGGCAGAGAGTGGCCGGAGCTCTTAAGGTGAAGCGGCATATCGTAAACTGTGTGTTTGCAGAATTCCTCAGCCAAAATGATAACTGAAAGCACAGTTCAAAAAGAAACTTTTCCAAAGTTGGTAATTGAAAACCTAATACATTTCTTACAGAAAATAGAAAACTTTGCCGGTTTGCCATTCTGCTGCATTATGTGTTTTGGCCTACAACTCCCAGAATCTCAGCCAGTTTACCAGCTGTTAGGATTTCTGGGAGTTGAAGGACAAAACATCTAAGGACTCACAGGTTGAGAACCACTGTCACAACATAATCAGGTGTATAATAGGTTGAAATAAGGCACTGAGCAAATGAATGCATACATTATGGACAAGACAAACAGCGATGACATTTGGGGCATTAGTGTTCAAAGGCCTTTCTTTAAAAGAACGCCACTCGAAGTGGTGATCCTTGGTCTGCTAACAGTCTCCAAACTATATTAGCAGCTGGCCTCTGCTGAACTTCCAGAAAAGGAAGAAACAGCTAATGGGCACAAATCTCTCTCTCGGCATTACTTCACGAATGAAGATTCTTAGGAAGGACTCATCCCACGCTTTTTACAAGCACGTTGATGACTAAAAAAGCCAATCTGAGATAGGCAAGTTCGCTTGCAGAAAGCACAGCAGAAAGTATGTTATTTCCAAGTTGCGGTTCTTTCTGCATTGTCATTTCTCTTTGAGACCCATTTGGCTTTACACCTGCCGTTTCGTCCCTCGCCTATTGCTACAGGGCTTTTTCGGAAGTTGGATGTGTCCTTCGAGCCTGTGCAATGGATTTTTCTGGTGGAGCACAGCGTGCACAGAACTGGCCTCACCCTTTAAACCAAAGGTTCGTCTGCCAGGGTCTAGCAAACTTGGACGGTGGCAGCGAGGTCCTTAGGTTATAGGTTTGGTTTGAGTTTCCTTCTCTTTGATGGTTGACCTTACAGGGTTAAATGAGCACCATCTGCCCGGGTTTGAAATTAGAATTTTCCTTATCTTAGGATGGTTGCCAAAAGGCTAGAGAGCCCTTCCTGCCCATTGACGCTCTTTGTCAGATCCTTCGGTTGTGACCTGTCTGGCATGGGAGGCCCTACTGGTGGCTATTTTGCCACCGCCAGCATAGCTCATAACTTCATTAGGGTACGCAAGTCTCCCCCACTGCAAGGAGGCACCAATGGAGAGGTGGGCACAAATATGGTAGCAATATTTAGGATATTGGAAATTCTTAATTACTGGTGTTACAGCCTGAGCAACACTGCTTTAAGGTATTTCCAAATGCCTCTTATGGTATAATGCACATTCCACTGAAAACAGTGACAAATTCTCCTTGAGCCATTGCCAGAATCATGTTCAGTGGGCAACGGTAGGGTTCTGGAAGACCCTACCATTCGCCTATGACATTCCATGTGCTGAAACATAATTTCTGTTCATGTTGCCTCCATTTGGTTTCAAATCCAGCAAGTGATGAAAATTGTAGGGGAAGAGCTTCTTGGCAGTCAGAGGTGTTCAACTGTGGAACATGCTGCCTTGGAGGGTGGAACATCCTTCTCTGGAGGTTTTTAAACAAAGGCTAGATGGTAATCTGTCAAAAGTGCTTTGTTTCCTGCATGTCAGGGGTTAGACTGGATGATTCTTGTGGTCTCTTATGATTCTATATTTTTTTTATTCCAAAATAGGGATAATGATCAAGCAGAGCAACATAAATGCAACACAGAGGTAAGGTCAAGTACAATGGTTCTATTATCTCCCTCATTATTGCTTATGAGGTGAATGCTTGAACAGTGATACATTACTATTTCATGATTCTGTTTGTTTTGAAGACTTTTTTAAAAGCTTATGATCAGTTCTTTGCATGTACCAAGCCTTCAACTAAGGACTGGCATCTCAATGGATTTTTGTGGAAGAGCTTTGCCCAAAGCCCTGAAGGAATATTGACATTCAATACAGATATATTGTGCTCAAAGGACTAATGGTTTGACACCTGCGTTCCACAATGTTACTAAAGAAACAGCTATTTTGTGTCAAAATCACAGCATAGATCTTTAATTTTTTTAAAAAAAGTAGATGTCTTTCCCCATTTACTGCATGAGCAGGTGGAGTTTTATAATTTTTATGTGTCCCTATAAGGAAAATGCATCTGAAACAGAAAGCATAAAATTAACACAACAACTGTGAATTTAAAGCACATGAATCATACAGCATATCTGTAAACAAAGTAGGACATACTGCCATATGTATTGCCATATGCACTCACAGTGGTAGGTAAGCTTGGATTACAGTTTTTAAATGTTGGCAGAAAGGTGTGCATCACAGGTCATAGGGACTTTGCACATTTGTCATATAAAAATACTACATGTACAAGTATTACCGAAGCCATTAAGCTTTTGTGCCTGTTCAGAATAAATAAATAAACAAATAAACATCTTTCTTTGTTCATACCAGAAAAAAATACTACATGTCGTCTGAGCAAAATTGACTTTTGAATAGCAAGAAGCATTGATTAAGGTAGTAGTGGGCAAAGTGCATTCCATGGCCTAAAAAAGATTAGAAAGCTGAAATAACATTTAAATAACAGACATTCCCCCTCCAGGATTCTCTGTTTGCAATATGCCATTTTGGGGTGGGCTTTTTTCCTAGGCTTTACAGGGACAGAAGAGAGCGACGTCTGCAAAAGTTCATGAAAAGACAAAAATGGCCCTCAGAGGATGGAGCCGACTCCAGGTTCACATAAATATATAACGATGTGTGAAATCACGGAGTTGTTCTCTCCTCCCATTACTATTCTATCTATGCAGACTTCAACAACTAAATGGTTTTTGTGCCTGCACACATTCTTCAAGAGCCAACATGGAGTTGTAATCAGCCAAGGAGCATTATAAATTGGGAGGTAGTTCTAGATCAGTGGTTCTCAACCTTCCTAATGCCGCGACCCCTTAATATAGTTCCTCATGTTGTGGTGACCCACAACCATAAAACTATTTTCGTTGCTACTTCATAACTGTAAATTTGCTACTGTTATGTATTGTAATGTAAATATCTGATGTGCAGGATGTATTTTCATTCACTGGACAAAATTTGGCTTTGACATTTGGGAGTTGTAGTTGCTGGGATTTATAGTTCACCTACAATCAAAGAGCATTCTGGACTCCACCAATGATGGAATTGAACAAAACTTGACACAGAGAACCCCCATGACCATCAGAAAATACTGGAACAGTTAGGCAGAACTGACCTTGAGTTTTGGAGTTATAGTTCACCTACATCCAGAGAGCACTGTGGACTCAAACAATGATGGACCAGGACCAAACTTGGTGTGAATACTCAATATGCCCAAATGTGAACACTTGTGGAGTTTGGGGAAAACAGAACTTGACATTTGGGAGTTGCAGTTGCTGAGATTTATAATTCACCTACACTCAAAGAGCTTTCTGAACCTCACCAGTGAGGGAATTGGGCCAAACTTCTCACACAGAACCTCCATGACATAAAGAAATGCTGTGTTTTCTTATGGTCTTTGGCAACCCCTCAGACACCTTCTCGTGACCCCCTTAGGGGTCCCGACCCCCAGGTTAAGAAACACTGTTCTAGATGAACTGGGAAGAAGCCTAGAATATCTGTAGAAACAGGAGGAAAATAAAATGGCAATATTCTGATTGGGAACTTCTAGAAAATCTAGGACAAGTACTGGTTTGAAGTGACATGAGCTGCTGGACCAAACATATGCAGACTTGAGCAAAGCTTTGAGGGCAGTAAACATGGACCTCAGAAAAGACCGCAAATTAAGCTCTAAGTACCAGCTTGTGAGTTAACTGGAGAGGAACACAATTGAGAAATTAATTTAAATGTTTGATAATGGGCAATACCAGTGTTCTAATAACCACTTTCTAGAATGCTAAAACTAATTGTATGATTGCTGCAAGCAAGGAAGCTAGTGAAACCGACTCTACTATAATGATCACATCTCTGCACATCTCCTATACATGGAAAAATGGCTACAAAAGGCTTCAAATAATAATAACAACAACAATAATAATAACAATAACAACTTTATTCTTATACTCCACCACCAGCTCCCCGAAGGGACTTGGGGTGGCTTACATATGGAACATAATGTCCAGAAGACATAAAACAAAACAATCTATTAAAACAAAAAAACACCATTAAAATAAGATTCAGCAGTTCCCTGCAGAAGGTGGACAGTGTGTGGGCTTGGCTAAACTCTCTAGGAAGGGTGTTCTAAAGTTGGAGGGGGCACCACTGAGAGGGCCATCTCCCTCGTCCCCACCAACCATGCTTGTGACGGTGGTGGAATCAAGAAGAGGGCCTCCCCAGCAGTTAGAGCCCATGCCGGTTCATAGGGGAGGATACAATCAGGAAGATAGGTGAGGCCCCAACCATTTAGGCAGGAAAATCGACAAATTTGACTGACAATATGCTCCTTTCCTTCAAAGTAAAGGAAACTAATGCATGACATATCAAATATGTTTTCTATTAACCCACAACAACCATTAATGCATGCCTATGTCCGTGTGGCATGTCCCATTAGGAAATAAATTGGCAAGCAGAATGCACATTTTTTAAAAAAATGATCTGCTAGTGGACATCAAATAAAATTAAATTGGGCATAAGAAGAATCTAGGACAGGCTTGGGCAAACTTTGGTCCTCCAGGTGTTTTGGACTCCAACTCCCACAATTCCTTTTTTTTAAAAAATAAATCCTACGAAGATCTGAAAACAGCGATTCCAAAAATAACATGGCTCCAATATCGGCAGTTACTGGAGGATTATAAAATTGACAAAAAAAAGGGCTTTGAACTCAGAGAAACATTCTGGGACAAAATACTAAAAACAGAGAAAAAATTAATCAAAAAAGTGTACCAACAGCTCCTGGAATGGAAACTGGAAGGTGAGCAGGTTAAGGAAGTGATGATCAAATGGGCGAAACTTGTTGGTCATAGCATCACCTTGGCAAAATGGGAAGAGGTATGGTCAAAAAAACTCAAATATGCATATGCCAATGAAATCAAAGAAAACTGGGCCAAGATGTTCTACATGTGGTATTTAACCCCGGAAAAACTGGCGAAATACAGCAAAGGAAAAATCAGTGACAAATGCTGGAAATGTGGAAAAAAAACTGGGACTTTCCAACACTTGTGGTGGGATTGCAAAGTGGTGAAAAATTCTGGCTTGAAATCTTTCAAAGGACAAAAGAAATTCTAGCAATAAAATTTGAGTTTAAGCCAGAATACTTCCTACTGGGAATATTTGATTTCAAGATTAAGGACAATGAGGACAAGATGCTCTTTTACTTTACAACAGCAGCGCGAATCTGCATTGCACGCAGATGGAAAGAGAAAAGAAACAGCTACAGTGGATGAATGGATAATAAAAGTAATGGACATTATGAATATGGACCTTCTAACCCAAAGATTGGCGCAAAACAGAACATGGACAAATAACACAATAAACACCAAGTGGGACAAGTTCATTGAATTTATTAAAAGAAGCAAATACAAATATATATAATGAGTAGAAGAAGGGAAGACTGGAAAACTAGGAAATACCCAGCCTTACCAAATTGAAACAACAGAACTTAAGAATACAAAAATAAAGACTTTATAATGCCCAAGAGGCAAACACTATAGCCAAAAAGAAAGAAAAATCAAAAGGACATCACAACTGCCTAGGGAGTTCCTGGGGTTTTTTTTTTTTTTTTTTTAGGGGAGGGGGAATGAATGGGGTATGGCAGGTGATTATTGTGGGATGCAAGTTGTATTGTATATCTTTCTCTTAAGCCCTAGGTACATCCTTTCTAGATGTATGCATGTTGAGCGGAGGAGAATGGGATGATGGTGTTATTTGCTTGCTTGTACTTCTTTTTATATGCATAAAATAAAATTTATTAAAAAAACCAACAACTCCCACAATTCCTAACAGCCTACCGGCTGTTAGGAATTGTGAGAGTTGAAGTCCAAAACACCTGGAGGGCCAAAGTTTGCCCATGCCTGATCTAGGATATAGGTTCACACCAGAAAAATGACCATTTATGTGAAACAAAAATCAAATATGGAAGATAACTTGGGTGTGCACACTAAAATAAATAATAAAAAACAGTATTTTACATGTAAGAATTTTAATTGATGTAATTAAATTTGCATATATCTACACATGAGTAAAACAGTCAGGTGTAGAAAAATATAGTTTCTTAAACATAGAAAATATAGAATACATCAAACCAGACATGACTGCACAGCAGGAATTTCCTGCTGTACAATTGTGAAGGACAGTTCTCTTCTAAAATTTGGGTCAGTGACCAACCATTTCTGGAATTGCCTGTAATGTGTAATTAATCAACCACTTGTGATGCACTTAGCATAATAATGTCACAGAACTATCCATCCAATCAAATCTAGCTATGTGATGAGAGCAAAAATCCAAATCTCACTTGGACTAAAGCTTCATTCCTTCACTCTGATACTAAATGGGAAGACGCTTTTGCCAAGTCTCACAGCCCCCAAACTAACTGAAGATCCAAGAGAACAAGAAAAAATGTGATTTCCCATTCTCCCCAAAAACACGCCTCCCCATTTCATCTTACAGCTACAAATAATTCTTCTTACAGTTGCCAACAAAGCACTAAAAAGAATAGAAACACATATTCCCTTTCCCATTAGTTAATGTTCTAATATCTACGGGCTCACCAAGAGCCAGATAGGATTACAGCTGAATATTCAGAACTACCGAAATGATTTTGGCGTGCGAATAAAGCTTGCGCATCAAGAACCACAAAGTTTAAAATTCAGAAATTGAGATGTTTTCATTTCTTACATTTTATCTTTCTAAAGCCTTTCCTACCTGCTTTCTTTGCAATACTACTTTAAATCCACCCTTCCATGTGAATTACTTGTCACAATTCTCGTGGGGTTTGTGCCACAGGTCAGGTCTACATATTTCTGGTGTGCTTTAAAAATAAGTACAAAAATAAAGCAGAGAGAAGAGGTGGAGGGGTTAGAGACAAGCACAGAAAGAGACAAGCACAGGGAGAGTTTCCTCCTCTTCCCCAAGCTCTGCAACTGCTAAAAAGGAACAATATTAAGATATCAGAATGGTCGCAATGCTTGTGTTCCTTATGTAATCCTCAGATCTCAGTTGGTTTGGCTGACAAATGATTGTGCTGAAACCTTGAGAGAGATCACAACAAAAAACGTAAGATGGAAAAAATATAGAAAAATACAACAAATGCTGTAGATGACAAACATCTGGTTTATGCTGGATTCTGCCATTTAAAAAGCCAGTGTGTTCCCTCACTTATTTGCGGGGGTTCCGTTCCAGGACCACCCGCAATAAGTGAAAATCTGTGAAGTAGTGACACTATATTAATTTTAATATTTATACATTATTTTATATATTATTTTCTTACCTGTGCTTCCTTACCCACCTCCCAACTCATCCCAAGGGCACCTGCCTGCCTTGATGGCCTCCGCAGACCACTGCAGAGCCTCCGGAGCCATGCAGGCAGCAGCAGGGCAGGGAGGCAGGCCTTCCCTTCCGCACCTCAGGCTTCCATACTTCCAGGGTCCCTGGCCTCCACTGGACATAAATATTTTATATTTATGTCCATATTTTATTTACGTAAATATTTTATATTTTATATCAATATTTTCAAAAACCTGCGAAATCTGCGAAACATTAAAAGAAAACAGCGAAGTAGTGAAGGAACACTTTATTGCCAAAATAATTCCTGGTGGAAAAAAAGGGAGTGCTCTGTCCAGGGTTTCTGCACTTTGTCTTCTTAACATCAGAAGGAAAAGTTGGGAAACCCATTTCAATGAGCATTTAAAGATGCAAAACTTGGACAATTGCAAATTTCCTGCATATTTGGTCTGCTCAGCAGTGATGGAATCATGTATATATGGATTTCTAAAAAGAACCCATGTCTCCAGTGCTGCCTGGGTTTTACGAGGGCGGGTCAATAAGTCCGTGACTTTTTAAATTTCCTGCCTCTGAACTGAAAGGGTAACACTGCTCTTGTCAAGAGGCATTGTCAGTTGACTCTTGTCAAAATTTGAACAAGCTGCGTCATTTAGTTTGTGTTTGACAGACATTGATAGCAGACTACCACGTGATATGAAGAGAAAATGGAAAAAAGTGCATTTTGTGTGCTCATTAAGCATTTTTTTTTTTTTGCGGAATAAACCATCACTCAAACCAAGGCTAAGCTTGATGAATACTATGGGGACTCTGCACCATCAATTTCAGTGGTAAAAAAGTGGTTTACTGAATTTCGTTGTGGCCGTACAAGCACGGAAGATGCCAAATGTTCTGGACGCCCAGTTGATGTCTCTACACCCAAAACAATTGAAAAAATTCACGATATGGTGTTGGCTGATCAGAGATTGAAAGTGCGAGAGATTGTGGAAGCCATAGGCATCTCACATGGCTCAGTGGTTTCAATTTTAAATGATCACTTGGGTATGAGAAAGCTTTCCGTAAGATGGGTACCGCGTTTGCTCCCAATCGATCACAAACGCAATCGTGTGACAATTTCGCAGGAGTGTTTGGCGTTGTTCAACTGCAATATGGATTAGTTTTTGTGCCATTTTGTAACTGTGGACGAAATGTGGATCCACCACAACACACCAGAGACCAAACAGCAATCAAAACAGTGGTTTTCTTGGGGTGAATAAGCGCCAAAGAAGGCCAAGGTGGGTTTGTCAGCCAATAAAGTCATGGCGACCGTTTTTTTTGGGATGCACGTGGTATATTCCACATTGACTACCTTCAAAAGGATAAAACAATCAATGGCAAATATGCCAACTTATTGGGTTGATTTAATAAGGATTTGGGGGGGGGGGAACCCACCGCATTTGGCGAAGAAAAAAGTTCTATTGCACCAGGACAATGCAAGGGTGCACACATGTGCAGTTGCCATGGAAACAATCCATGAATTGGGATACGAATTGCTTCCTCATCTGCCCTATTCTCTGGATTTAGCCCCGAGTGACTATTTCTTATTTCGAAACCTGAAGAAATGGCTTAGCAGAAAGAGATTTGACTCCAACAATGAAATCATCTCACAAACAAATAACTGTTTTGATGACCTGGACAAATCTTATGTTTTGGAAGGGATAAAAAAATTGGACATTGGACAAAGTGTATAGAGCTCAAAGGAAGCTACGTTGAAAAATAAAATGATTTTTTATCCCAAAACCTGTGTTTCATTCAAAACATCATGGACTTATTGACTTGCGCTCGTAGTTAAAAAATAAATAAAGCACTCAGTGAATAGATGTTTTCTTTTGCAAAGTTTATCTGATTGTTCTCGAGTCGCCTTCGGGGTGAGAGGGGTAGTATAAAAATATAGTAAATAAATAAATAAATTCTAGGTTAGCTGAGCTATGTATGTTTAGAGAAGCGGGAAAGAAACAGGCAGGAAAAAAAATAGACAGCCACAGTACAAAAAAGGTAGTAAGTCAAAAAGCAAATTGCAAGTATATTTTCCAAGATTCTCAAAATAAAGCCAAGAATTACCAGAATGTTGTTTAACCATAGCTTCTAGCACTCAACTCTATTGCCTAGGCTTTCCAAGGGTTAGAGAGGACAACATTACTCAAAGAACTGTGGCCCCATCTATACTAACTATTTAATGCGGTTTGAAGCTAGCTTTGAACTGCGACAGCCGGACAACAAGCTTCTACAAAAGTGCCTGAAAGAAAGGTGCATCAATGCTCTGTGGTCTGTGTAATTACCATCTGGGCCTCAAACTGGTTCCAAGATTTCCTATGTAATCATCTGCACAGTGAAACCACTTTCTCAAATACCAGTTTGAAACTGTATTATACCATAAGTGCAGACGGGGCATGAATGATTCCTTTCCTATCCTTGCTTTCCACTGTGGCTGATCCAGAACTACCTTGTGATCACACTCACGAAATCTCCAGTTCAGCCATACACTTGGATTGTAAGATTGTTTGAAGAATACCTACTTCTAGAAATATAATAACAAGAGAGTCAAAGTGATTTAAGAAGTAACTACCAGACTTAAATATTTGCTCAAAAGATTTTTTAAAAACACATAAAAAGGCATATACAGAGAAAACACTGGCCAGTGTCAATGTTTTTGTACCACTGACACTAACTCTATAAAGCTAGGATTTTTTTTTAAGTCAATGCCTTGGGAATAACCTCAGTTAGACTGGCTCTGTGCACTGTGGTTACATGGAAAATAAAGAGTTGTATTCATTATATACAGCAGTCACATCTTTTTTAATTAATAGCTTTGTAATTGGTATTGACTTTAACAGACTGATGACAGTCGTATGATGAGCCATTCCCAGTGCAACTCCCTACACATTCGCCCTCAGGTCAGGAACAAAGTGAACTCCATTATCTGATACCAACTCCCCCGCCTGTACCAATCTCTTTCTGGACCATGGCGAGGTCATCATAGACCAGAAAACAACAGCAATGAAATTCTGCCATCTCAATTTCAAAGGTTTTTCTACAAGAAAATGATCTGGTAATATCCTGCTCCATTTTTTCTACTATAAGTGAGTAGGAAGCATTAACAGCTTTACATTCTTCTACTCAACCATATAATTAGAATGGCATTCCATACAAGGCATGTTCTAAAGCATTAAGGTGCTACAGGAAGCTAATATGGGTCATATATACACATAGATAATGTATCAACACTGTAATATTATAGCCATTTCATAACATTTCCTTTGTTCCATGTTACAGAATCCTGAGACCTTTGGTTTGGCTAGAGAGCCCATCCTGCCCATTCACGCTCTTTGTCAGACCCGTGGGTTGTGACCTGTCTGGCATGGGAGGCCTTACTGGTGGCTATTATGCCACCTCCAGCATAGCTCACAACTTCATTAGGGTACACAAGTCTCTCCCCCGCGACAAGGGGGTACCAAATGGAGAGGATAATATAGTAATTAAATAATAATAATAATAAATTAATATTGATGTTGCAATCCCAGGTGACAGCAGGATTGAATAGAAACAACTGGAAAAGCTGACATGATATGAGGATTTAAAGATTGAACTGCAAAGACTCTGGCACAAGCCAGTCAAAGTGGTCCCAGTGGTGATCGGCACACTAGGTGAAGTTCCTAAAGATCTTGGCTTGCACTTAAACTTAAACACAATCAGCGGTGATAAAATTACCATGTCAGCTGCAAAAGGCCACCCTACTCGTATCTGCAAGATTATTCGCCGATACATCACACAGACCTAGACACTTGGAAAGTGTCCGACATCTGATCAAATACAAAAGCCAGCATGGTGATCTTGTTTGATGTGTACTAATCTTGTTATGTATCTAATAATACTAATAATAATAATACATTTTTGTTACCTATCACTCCTAATAGCTTGAGATGGGGTACAACAAAGTCAAAGCATATAGACATAAAATACATACAATAAAATAACAGCAATGGTGTGATTGAGGAATGGGGGGAGAAGGAGTTTATTCCCCCTCTCCTCTCTCCATCATCACCCAGTCCCCCCAGTTGACATCTCTGCAACCAACGGCTGACTAGGAGGATCCATGTCACAATCAGTGACTGCCACAATATGGAGAATGGGAGGGGATAAGTGCTATCCACTGTCCCCAGGCTGCCTGAGCCAGAGATATATGAAATGGCAGTGAAAATAACTGTGGACAGTTCCAACTCAGAACTGACCCAACTGTTTACACAGGCCTAAAGTCAGGGGAATACTTTGAGTAATGTGGATCAAGATGGCCTTACCCCTCATTATCTTGGATTAGTTCTGTCTGGCATTTGTATGCCGTGGAGCTGATCCAGGGCCTTTTCACATAAAGTGGTCAGTGCAAATGTGCCCTAGGACAGGCTTTCTTCATTTGTTTTCCATTCACAACCCCTTTCCACTTGAGAAATTTTTATGTGACCTCAGATACATAGGTATATAAAATAGGTATAAAATCAAACAGCTCTGTAGTTAACTCCTGATAAACAGCAGTCTAATTCAAAGCTATGTGAAATTCCCGAGCTATTTTCCAAGTGCAGTCTGGAGATGTAGACAAATTTCCTGATGGTAAGATCTGTTCGACTGCCTTGAAGTGTAATGGAGTCTGGATAGCCATTTGTCAGTTTGTTCCTGTATGGCAAGGAGTTGGACTGTGTGGCCCTTGTGGTGCTCTCTTCCAAATCTATGATTTCTATGGTCTGTCTCTTCTCTTCCCTATATAAAAGTTGCCTAGTCTCTACTGCTGGAAACTGTCAATAAATGGCTAAAAATATATCAGGAAGGTATGGGTATCTAAGTTCCTCAACACACCAACAATGAATTCTAGTTTCCGGCATGTTCGTTTCATGTTCAATTAATTGTATTGTGATTGTTTCTTGTTTTATATAATGCCTGCTTTTGTGACTGCAATATGCCTTGAGTTCTTTCCTAAATGGTGAAATGTAAAATTTCAAAATAAAGACATATCTTTTATCAGATGACTGAGAAATTATTGAGTGAAAAGTATTAAAAAACTGAAAGCATTACATAAATGATCATTATTCTGGTTGTTACAGAGCACTGTAAGCCTGAAGCACAAGGAGAAATGAAAAATACATCTGTACCGTCTGATCACTGGACATTCCTGTCAGCTGAAAAGAAAGGAAAAGCTCTCCTCCTACAGCCTTTTGATCAACAACCATGGTGCCTCTGTTTACAAATCACAAGACCCTTTTCACTTCTCTGAGTACTTTTTGATCTATAAAAAGGAGGCATGTGCTTTTATTTCCAACATGCTGTCATTTTCTCAAGGACCTTGTGGAAATTTAGGTGTTGCTGTAGTCCCTCTGCTCTTGATAATCTAGCTTTGGATAGAACAGAGCAGCATTCTAAAGTGCCATGGCACAGCTCATGATCTAAACATATTGTTATTTAACAAGGCCTTGCCTATCTTTGCTACTTATTTGAGGATAGGAGAGAAAAAAGGGAACCGAGGGACAGATGGAAACAGGGAAGAAAAATAATAAGTACTTATTTATTTATCGTGTCAGGAGCGAGCCAAACAGTTGTATTGTATTTTTTTAAAAAACACACACACAAAGTTTGCAAACTTGGCATTCTATTAAATGTCCTTTGACCAGTAGCTGACCACTTGGAGTGCCTCTGGTGTTGCTATAAGAAAGTCCTCCATTGTGCATGTGGCAGGACTCAGGTTGCATTGCAGTAGATGGTCTGTGGTTTGCTCTTCTCCACAATTGCATGTCGTGGATTCTACTTTGTGGCCCCATTTCTTAAGGTTGGCTCCGCATCTCATGGTGCCAGTACGCAGTCTGTTCAGTGCCTTCCAAATCTTCTGTGTGCCCGGGAGGGAGTCTCTCATTTGGTATCAGCCATTGATTGAGGTTCTGGGGTTTAGCCTGCCACTTTTGGATTCTCGCTTGCTGAGGTGTTCTTGCGAGTATTTCTGTAGTTCTTAGAAAACTATTTCGTTGGTGTGCTGACTGATATCCAAACAGGGAATGGACCAGAGATGTCACTGCCTTGGACCTTTCACTATTGGTTGCTACTTCCCAGTCAATGTCAGGTGGTGCAATACCGGCCATACAGTAGTGTAGGGTGCAGACGCCCCGTGATAATGTGGCATGTCTCATTAAGAGCTACATCCAATGTTTTAACATAGTTAGATGTGTTCCACACTGGGCATGAATACTCAGCAGCAGAGTAGCAAAGCGCAAGGGCAGATGTCTTCACTGTATCTGGTTGTGATCCCTAGGTTGTGCCAGTCAGCGACTTGCAGCATAATAGGTGATGCTGTGGTAAGATATTCTGCAGACAGGAATTATCAATTTCGCCTTTTCTCAACTAGATGAGCTTTCTGGCTAAGTGAGCATTTGGACCTAGGTTCCTCCATCTTCACTCTTGTGTATGTGTGTGACTTCAAGTTGCCTGTCAAGCCATGATGGCCCCATGAATTCGATAGGGTTTTCTTAGGCAAAGAATACTCAGCTCTGGTTTTTATCAAATCCTTTCTCTGAAATATAATGCACAGCATTGGGTATTTGTTGGTGGTCTTCTGCTCAAATACTAAACAGAGGTTAGCTTGTAAGATCAGATGTGATCTGGTGCCTTTGGAGCATGTCATTTCTTCATCTAGGAATTATCAAACTACAAGTACTGGATATCAAAATTTGTGGCAAATTGGTTCTTCCCCAGGCAAATGCAAGTGGGCTCTTGACAAGACCCATTAAATATTTGTAGTGGGAAGGGAAACAACATAACGGGTGGGGGAGAGTCAATTGTCTCCTCTCCACTGCTATTTCTGTAATCCAAATCACCCTTCAGGGAAGCAGCTTCTTCTTTGTTGGGTGATGACCTCCATGCCTTCAGAGTGACAAATCTGCTTTGAATTTTAGCCCATAATTCTTGGTAATAAAGTCCAAAATAGGTTCAGATAGCTCCTATAAACTTCTGACTAAATTCCAAAGTGGATTAACTGTTCGACTGACACTCAGCCACAAAGGGCTTATTGTGCTTAAAATTTATGTGTCAGACCAATGCTATGCACTAGGCATGTGTAAAAAAAAACCTGGAAGAGTCAAAACTTGTAGGAATATTGGAAGTTTTGTAAGTTGAAATTCATATCCTAAGCCAGTGTTTTCCAACCAGTGTGCCGTGGCACACTAGTGTGCCATGAGTGATCATCAGGTGTGCCGTGGGTAATTGGAACCTCCAATGCCCTTTCTTCCCCCTCCTGCTGAACACTTTTTCTTCTCCACTCGGGCTCCCTTCTTCCCAGCCTCGCTCTGCTTGCTTTGCCTCGCTTTGCTCACACTGCCGCTTCTGCGGGAGGGGGGAGGGAGGAAGACATGACCCGTGCGGGCACTACTGCACAGACTCATCCCATGTCTTCCTCCCTCCCCTCCACAGTGCTCTCTGGATATAGGTGAACTACAACTCCAAAACCCAAGGTCAATGCCCACCAAACTCTTATAGTATTTTCTCTTGGTTTTGGTAGTTCTGTGTGGGAAGTTTGATTCCATTCAATCATTGGTGGAGTTCAGAATGCTCTTTGTTTGCGGGTGAACTGTAACTCCCAGCTGTTGAGCAAGACCTTCGTGTGTGTCTTTCTGCCATTCCTGCCAGGATATATATGTTGAGTTCATCGAAACAGGCCCAGGTTTCACATTGAGTGTATAAATACATTTAAAAACATATTAACTATATGTATTACTGTGTCAGAGTGCCATTTTTTGTCATTTTTGTTGGTGGTGTGCCCCAGGATTATGTAAATGTAAAAAATGTGCCGCGCCTCAAAAAAGGTTAAAAAATACTGTCCTAAGCGTTTGCAAGGCCCACACTGAATGTTTTAGAATTGAAACTTACCCCATACTTCGTTATAGATACTTCAACAAAATAGTAACTAAATTTCATTACTCTTGTTATAGTGACAAATGTTTCACTAAATATACTTTAGAAATGAACTGTCAGTGCCCACCAGCTTTGTAAATGCACTTAATAATTACAACACACAAAGCAATAAACATATTTGCTTTTCCAACCCTAAAGGCTTTTAATCCACTAACATTCACAAAAAGCACTAAAAATAAAACAGAACAAATTTGTTAACCAAAATACATTCAAGATATTAAAACAATTAACTCTGATTGCTAAGTGAGTGCAATATTCTTTTATGTTATTTTGTCATATGCCAACCCACACACAGACAAGAAAGGAATTTGTTGGTGTTGGCATAAGATTCTTGATAACATTATTTTAAATTTGCAGGCTTTCTTGTGGTACTGAGTCTCCAAGAGACTCCAAGTAAAAGTAGGAGCTCCATGCTCTGACAGTTTATGAGAAACTCCTGTCCACAGAAAGGCAGTGGCAGCACTCTAATTCCTCTCAAAAGAATACAACAGCATCTGAACGCATAACAATTCATGATTCTGTTGCTCTAGATATTCTGAAGACAGCCAGCTCTTTTCCTCCAGTAACATCAGATCTTGGAGCAGGTGTTCTGCTTCTTAAGTAATGTATGAAAAATCTGGCATGGATGGATGGTGAGGGTTAACAGGATGAAACTGATACTACCCAACCCAGAAGCATTGGGATTTAGAAACTCTAGCTCTTCATAGAGTCATCTATTGATAGTTTCTGCTTCTCAGCGGTCAATCACTGGACACCAGCCTACCTCTGGAAGCACAATATGTTTGCATTTTATCATTCCCCTTTGTGTTGCATTCTTTCTCTGGTGTTATAAGATGCAGTGACAAAAGTATCTAAACAACCTTTGTAGGGCTCATTCATGCTTTGGTATCTATAAAGCATAACTACTGTAGCTTGATCTATAAACACGGTATCTGTTCTGTGTCCAGAACTTGCATTAAAGAAGGTCAGTAGATTGCCCATCTCTTTCTGTTTTCCACACTAGCTAATTCAATTCTGTGCACAACTCAAACTACTATTCTGTTAAAATCTTAGAACAGTGTTTTTTAATCTGTGGGTTCCCAGGTGTTTTGGACTTCAACTCCCGGAAACCCCAGCCAGTTCACCAGCTGTAAGGATTTCTGAGAGTTAAAAGCCAAGACATCTGGGGACCTATAGGTTGAGAGCCACTGCCCTAGAACAAACTTTTTTGGCCTACCGCCCCCTTTCCAGAAAAAATTTACTCACCGCCCCCCTAGAAAATTATTATTATTTTATTTAATAGCAATTAAACAGAAAGATGTATGTATTAATGCAATGGTTTTCAACCTTTCTAATGTTGTGACCCCTAAATAAGGTTCCTCATGTTGTGGTGACCCCCAACCATATTTTCGTTGCTACTTCATAAATAATTTTGCTACTCCTACAAATTCTAATGCAATTATCTAATATGCAGGATGTATTTTCATTGTTACAAATTGAACTTAATTAAAGCATAGTGATTAATCACAAAAACAATATGTTTGGGGGAGTATGGATTTTGGGATTTGCAGTAACTTCAATCGATTCAGCTCTGTCTTCCACAGACCACTGAGACCCCCACAAATTACAGAACTGGGCCAAACTTGGCACAGAGAACCCACATGACCAACAGAAAATACTGGAGGGGTTTGGGAGGAATTGGCAGTGATTTAGGGGACATGTAGTTCACCTACATTTGGAGAGGACTATGAACCCAAACAACTATGGATTTGGATGAAATTTGGTACAAATACTCAATATCCCCAAATTTGAACACTGGTGGAGTTTTGAGAAAATAGTCCTTCTCATTTGGGAGTTGTAGTTGCTGGGATTTATAGTTCACCTACAATCAAAGAGCATTTTGAACTCCACCAACAATGGAATTGAGCCAAACTTGGCACTCAGAACCCCCAATTGTTCGCCGCCCCCTTAAAGGGGTTCACCTCCCCCCAAATTCCCCTGAGCCTCCCACCGCCCCCTTAGATCACCTCACCAAACACTAGGGGCTGGTACTGCCCACTTTGAGAATCAGTGCCCCAGAATATGGATGGCCAAACCACGGTGATCCAGATACTTTTACTCATTAATTCTGGATGTTTTGGGTGGCTGCACTGGTCTGTCTCATGAGTAATGTTTAAGGGTTGTTTCCTAAAACGGTATGAAGAACACTCTTTGTTTTAGAACAGTCTCATATTCTGGAAGCATCTGGAAATGCATTTTTCATGGTTTGTCTGGGGAGGGCATGAAATGGCTTTGAGGCTGCAAATGGTTTTTAGAGTGGATAGTTCCACCTCATTCTCAACTGTGGTTCAGCCTTACCATTTCTTTTTTAAAACCACCATCAAAGTCCCACTGTTTGCCCTCATTTTAACTGCTGCATCAGCCTATAAAAGGAGAAGAAAGAACTTTGCAAAGTGAATCTCTCATTTAGAACCTCCTGCTCACTGAAGCCTAGAGAGGTGCTTGACATTCCTACCCCTTTGCTCCCCTTTACTCAATTTTTGTTATTTCTAAAGCCTCCTTTGTGTTGTCTTTTAAAAAAACTGTATCAGTGTACTTTAGATGTTTCTTTTAAAAGTGATAGGATTTTAAAACATTTTAACCTTATTAGATACGGATTTTAGAATTCCTGTTTCCCCACCCCCTTTCAAGCTTTATCAGACTAACTGCACTGCCGCTGAGCCAAACGAGGATGAGGAAACTCAAGATTTATTTCATTAGAACTTTAAGGCTCTGCCACATCTTGACAGACATTCCCTGACAGATTCCAGCAGTAGAAACTAGACAGCCCCTAATAAAAAAATCACAAAAGTTGATTGAGACCATAAGGACCATCCAGACCAACCCTCTGCCATGCAGGAACGAACAGCCATCACACTCTGGTGCAGTATATTCTACTGTTGACCAGTTCCTACCATCAAGAAATGTGTCTACATCTCCATCAGAATGCACTGGTCAATCCCTGAAATGGTAGGTTGTGCACGTGGACAAATCCATTTTGAATGCCTACTCATTTTATATAGAACATCAAAAATTGTAGCTTAGTGTTCTGCTGAGTTCTGAATTTTTTTGTGTGTGTATGTTTTCTGGAGGGCTTCAGATTTTTTTTTTAAAAAAAAAAATTGGAATGAGCATTGCAAAATATCCAAACACACTGGGGAACTGCTGCAAAACGAACTGCAAACACACTATAGGAGGCAAAGAGAACCAACCTATCTAAGCGTAGCTACACATTCACAGGACAACAGTACACATACTATTAGGTATAATATCATATAATTGTCAATTACCCAGATAGTAATAAACATCAATAAATCACCTTCTCAAGGTAAATAATAAGCATACATCAATCCATATTGTGTATAGCCAATCCGTCCATACCCAAAACAAAGGATATGTTGATTGTAAACTGCTCCGTTATTAAAGTGGTCAGGAGAGGGAAGTCCCACTGTGAATGGAGCCAGATCAGTTTATTATGATCTGACATATATCCAGTATAACGAATTCAAACGTAGCACAGTTTCAAAAGGCAATGTCCCAATAGTCAATAGTCACAAAATAGTAAATGAGGTAAACCCATGTAAAGTCACCATCGCCAGTATAAAGGGCGTAATGCCCGATGTTTTCCGTCGCAGCCAAGCCGACCCCAATGTTAGTCGGCTCCTATGCGTGGTGCCACTGGCGGAGACATAGAAAAAACAGAAGGAGCCAACGGAGTGTAAGTCTCTCAGGCCAATCGTTTCATCAAAAGACTTCCTCAAGGCTCACAATAATAGTAAAAATCACTCCCATAAGGTGGGTGTGACGAAAATAATTCACTCCTACAATAGATTAACACAGAGCATCACAAAGAGGACAAATAAAGGGTTTGGATCTGATGCATTAACATTGTCAGGTACATTTAAAACAAACACCACAAACTTTGGGTTTTGTTGTTTATTGGTTCCAGAACATCAATTTTGACAAACCTCAATATTTGCACTTAGGCTGACATCCCAAACTTTTCTTACAGGAAATGTTATTTTATTAATTGAGAAAACTGTTGCTTTGGATTCATCTTGCATGGAACTTGGTGTTAAGCAATTAATAACCAGAGTTCAGATGCTCCCATTCAAATATTTGTTTCATTCAAGTGAAAAAGAAAAATCATCAGTATCTATCCAGGAAACATTGGTTAAATATCTTAGTTCCAAATATAAATAACCACCTTTATTATTGCCAGAGTTAAAGCGTCTTTAAAATGCCAAAGATGCAGGCTAAGTAGGAGAGAGTAATCCAACACTGCTCCTCAGAATAGAAGTGTCACCACTCCCCATATCTTTTGTAACTGTATCCCTGTGAGACTGAGGATGGAGGGACCAAATTTGTCATATTGTTAAAAGAGGAACATCTCAAGACTCCGAAGCTTAACTCTGTCTGAGAACCAACTGCTGAACTCTTTCCCCAACAGGAAAGTTCAGTAACCGATATCATAAAACTTCACAACAGGTGGAAAGTGAGTAATAATCAAGATATTAAGTTACTGAAACACACAACAGATAGAGCTACAAAACAGGTATGGTGGAAATGGATGGCTATGGAACAAGGCAATGAAGGATAAATTGAGAGCAAATGTGGGCTGTTTGAACCAGGAGAAGTGGAAATGGGAAAAGAATAAAAGTGAATTAGTTTCAAGACTGATTATGTCTGTTTATGGCAGATACTAGGCATGAGAAAAAAGTTATGAAAATGAAAAGAAATCGGAAGGGATTCGTATGTAATGGGACTTTCAAGTTTATACGGATTGCAAGGCCAATCCCGGAAGTGGACTTTCTTTTCCGCACCCCCTGGGCCCAAAATTTCGTTAGATTATTAAATATTTCGGATTCCCCCCCAACAGGAAAATTTCCCCCTCCAAAATAGCTTTGCAGACATAACTCACAGTCAAATCGGGGCCTTTCCATGCTTGAAGCCTAATTAGAGTGAAAGGCCTCCTCCAGGAAGTGAAAAAGGAGCCGGAAACGATAGAGAGATCCAGATCGGGACTCCTAGAGCGGCTGGAGGACTGAGGAAAAAAAGCAATTTAAACACCCAGGAAGGGGGTTTAGATAGAAGGACAGAGTAGAAGGACATAAGAACTGCTGAGAGAAGGGCAGCAGGAGTGAAAAGAGCACGGAGAGGAGAAGGAAGAGTTCAGAATCAAGAAAAGCCATAGAGTTCGAACGGAGGTCCTAGACTGCTATGGTAAAACTGAATGGGAAAAAGCTGGAGTGAAGAGAACTCTAGGAAGGCCTGCACCAGAGGTATTTAATAATATTATTAATAATATATTAATGCATTGTATCTCCCTGCAAGGAAACCAAGGGAAATGTTGCCCCTTGATTTGCCTGTGCTTAAAACAGTATCAGTCCTGTTTCCCTGCTTTGCCTACTTTAGAACTACTAACGAATTTCGTTAGTAATTAAGTTACATTTTAGAAATTTTTGGAAAATTTTTTGTAAGTCTTTCTTTTACTAATAACCCCCCCCCCCCCCTTAGATTTTTGATTCCCTATTTTTGGGTTCGAAACCATGCCTAGCAGATACCTATCTGTTGACACCCCCTTGTTGTGGGGGAGAGGCTTGTGTACCCTAATGAAGTTGTGAATTATGCTGGCAGTGGCATAATAGCCACCGGTAGGGCCTCCCATGCCAGACAGGTCACAACGGAAGGGCTTGACAAAGATCGTCAAAGGGCAAGATGGGCTCTCTAGCCGTTTGGCAACCATCCTAGGAGAAGGAAAACTCTGATTTCAAAACTGGGCAGATGGTGCTCGTTTAACCCTGTAAGGTCAACCATCTAAGAGAAGGAAACTTGAACCAAACCTATGACCTGAGGATCTTGCTACCACTGTCCCAGTTTGCTAGGCCCTGGAAGACGAACCTTTGGTTTAAAGGGTGAGGCCAGTTCTGTGCACGCTGTGCTCCACCAGAAAAATCCATTGCATCGAAGGACACATCCAACCTCCGAATCATCAACGTGCTTGTAGAAAGCATGGGATGAGTCCTTCCTGAATCTTCATTCGCAAAGAAAAGCCAAGAAGAGAAGATGGCAGATACAACTACTCCTATGGACTTTAAGACATCTTCTCAAATCAGGAATGGGGAACATACAGATTATTTGGTCCACAACTCCCATCATCCTCTAAGCATATGCAGTGGTAATGATTGATGGAAGATTTAGGCCAAATAGAATCGTCAAAAATGAAATCTAGAGTGAGGTCCTTTAGGTTGGGTAGAAGGAGAATGTCAGAAGGCATTGGTTGTGACTTGGTTATGGGACAAGCCACATTTCCTGAAATTCTCTCATTTGCACAACTGTTATTGTTGCTGTTGCTATGATAATTTATACCTCAGCTTTTCCCCCCACAAAAGGAGTCCCAAAGCAGCTGAAAACTGTAAATAGAGCAAGTTATTTTCCAGTTTACACATTGATAACCCTAAGGACAAACCAACTGGAGCAGCCAGTGCTCCTGACTCCCAACTTTAAACAAATTCTTATCACAGCACAGGGTTTTGTAAAAGAACTAGTACAGAACAGTTGGAAATATCTCATTATAAGAGGTAACGTCTACAAATTGTTTCCTGATATTGGCATGAAGACTTCTCTGAAATGTCTGAAATGCACCATTCAGAAATTAACTTTACTCTCCTTTTCACTTTTTCTAGGGAGGTGAGCCATGGTGATGCAGATTTACATTAATTTGTATTGCTGCTTGAGCATTTGAGACGGGAACATTTTCATTCATTTGTTCAGTGTGTTTTAATTCTGTCCTTGCTCCAATGAGCTTAGGATACCATCCATTGTTCTCTCTATCCCTAATTTTCTTCCTACAAAGCAGATTAGCCAGAAAGTCAGCAGCAGCCTCCAGGCTCCATGCCATTAAAGATTAAAGGACAAGTTACTTTCAAGATGTTGCATTCAATGATGCCCAAGAACATCTCTATTGTTAGACAATGAGAGGCAACCACTGCAGCTAGAACATTCCCTCTGTGTTCCCTTTGCTGGAAAATTGTGTTTGCCACACAACATGTTCTGGAACCTCTAAATTATTCAGATATCAATTTTAGTAGAAGTATTGCATTTCATACAATGCAGCCCACTATTCGCTTTCATGTAAAAAAAAAAAAGAACTGCCAATCCAGTAAGCTTCTGCATATGGGTATCTTGAGTCCTCTCAGGGAGAAAGGGCGGGTTACAAATTTATTAATAGTAGTAGTAGTAGTAGTAGTAGTAGTAATACCTCTCCATTGGCACCCCCTTATCGTGGGGGAGAGGCTTGCGTACCTAATGAAGTTGTGAGCTATGCTGGCGGTGGCAAAATAGTCACCAGCAGGGCCTCCCATGCCAGACAGGTCACAACCGAAGGGTTTGACAAAGAGCGTCAACTGGCAGGATGGGCTCTCTAGCCTTTTGGCAACCATCCTAAGAGAAGGAAAACTCTGATTTCTTGTCTAACCCTGTAAGGTCAACCATCTAGAGAAGGAGACTCAAACCAAACCTACGACCTGAGGATCTCGCTGCCACTATCCAAGCTTGCTAGGCCCTGGCAGACAAACCTTTGGTTTAAAGGGTGAGGCCAGTTCTGTGCACGCTGTCATCCACCAGAAAAATCCATTGAAGAGGTTCGAAGGACACATCCAACCTCCGAATCATCGACGCGCTTGTAGAAAGCATGGGATGAGTCCTTCCTGAATCTTTGTTCATGAAGAAAAGCCAAGAAGAAGTAGTAGAAGTAGTAACCTTCGCTTTTGGTAGCAAAATGTCCTGGGCTACTCTTAGCTATAATTATGCTTCCTACCTCTGCCCACCCCTACACCTCCCCAGCTACTCTTAGGCTGGCCCTACACTGTAGAATTAATGCAGTTTAACACCACTTTAAGAAACTCCCGGTGGCACAAGGGGTTAAACCGCTGAGCTGCTAAACTTGTTGACCAAAAGGTCGCAGGTTCTAATCCAGGGAGCAGCGTGAGCTCCTGGTGTCAGCCCCAGCTTCTGCCAACTTAGCAGTTCAAAAACGTGTAAATGTGAGTACATCAACAGATACCTCTCCGGTGGGAAGGTAACGGTACTCCATGCAGTCATGCCGGCCACATATCCTTGGAGATGTCTAGGGACAACATCAGCTCTTCGGCTTAGAAATGGAGATGAGCACCAAACCCCAGATTCATTGCCATGGTTTATTGCTTGGGATTCATGGGAGTTGAAATTTGGTAAGAAACCAGTGCTCTTTGGCAGAGAAGGCTAAAAACCATGTAACACTACAAACCCCAGGATTCCATAGCATTGAGCCATGACAATTAAAGTTAAGTCAAACTAAATTCTAAAGTGTAGATGCACTCTTAGTTAAGTGTGTGGGAGATTTGTTTTCAACAATATCACATAATAATAAAGATAGGGGAGACGTAAATCTTCCATCTCAGCTAATTCTTCTTCCAGGAAGTTGTTAGAGAAAGTTTTCAAACATTCTTATTGATGCAAGTGGAGACTTCTTTTTAGAATCAATATCAACAGTGGAAGGGAGGAGAGGATTTCCAAGGAGTGGTGTTGATTAGAAAGAGAACAATTACATCCCTGCTTTCTAAAAGGCTCATAAGAACATAAGAAGAGCCATGCTGAATCGGGCCTCAGCCCATCTAGTCCAGCATTCTGTGTCACACAGTGGCCCACTAGTTGTACACAGGGATCTCTAGCAGAAAGGAGGGCAAACCCCTCACCTGCTCCCAACCCCCACAACCAGTACCCGGGGAAATTCCTGCCTGCCTCCATCAACACAGAGGTGGCACTTGGATGTCCATTTCACTAACTACTGATTCCCTTGGCTCACCTTTAGATTTCTACATGGTAAAGGCAACATGCTTTTCAGCTCTAAAATTTCTAGCTGAGCTAGCATTCTGGGTCAGAGGCAGCAATCTATCATCTATACTACACATAATGCTCGCCTAGAGACACTAAATAAGCACATATTTGCACAGTCATTATCCAGACCTCCATTGTCAAGAACTGCTCAATTGCGTTTATGGATAAATAGCTTGACAAGTGAAGCTAAAGTGTGTGTGGGAATTAACATAGCTATAAAATTAAAGAAACTAAATTTCACTCCTAATGAAAATCTAGTGAACACCATGCCAGTGGAATTACAAGCAATGGAAGGGATGGAGAAAGGAGGGAACTACTGACCCAGAATCAAGTAAGGATCAAGTGGGGATCGACTTCAACTTTCTGTATGCCAGGGCTGTTACTTAAGGCTTTCTGAGAGTAAAGCTGGAGTTTTAAAATCAACCTCAGTAAACAAGCCATTTCTAGTTCAGCCCACAGGAGACTAAATTACAGATCAATTTGCATAATTTTCTCACAGTGCTCCACAATGCTTTCTTTGGTGAACGGGTCACAGAGCAGGACTGCAATGCCTCATGGTGTAGCTGGAGCCTGGAAACTCCAGTAATATTGTTCCCAATTGGAATAGGGGCAAAGGATAGTATATGTAGTGGAATTAGCTGTAGGACACAGCACATAACACAGGCTCTCCAAATGTTGTCCTCAGATTAGATGAGCATAATAAAGTATGAATGTCTAATGAATCATGGTACCTTACCATCTTTCGTAGGCCACAACCCAGTTTGCTGTGAGCTTGACAAATTAGGTTTGTATCTAATGAAAACATTTTCCCCCATATATCCAAAGTGTAGCAAAGCTGTTTGTTGTTTTTGCCTAAAAAGCTTTGGCAAACTGCCAAGGGAAATTTGTAGTATGATGCTATCTATTAACTCAAAAGTAAAATTCAATCACTTCATTGAGAGTTACTTCCAAGCAACAATATTGAAGACCAGCTTCAACAGAGAGTACTTCTATGACAAACACTATGTCAACAAATATAAATATATAGCAAAATTGTAACCTATCTAAAATATTAATAAAATCTGTAATGTACTTTATATTGGCATTGAATTTTTGCCGTTAGTATGCTGTAATCCAAATTGAGCCCCCCCCAGGGGTGAAAAAGGTGGTATATAAATGCAATAAATAAGTAAGTAAGTAAATAAATAAATAACACCGGGAGGCATGGAGACGCACTATCCACAATGCTGCGGCCTCTTTCAAGAAGACACGCCAAACGGGTCTTGAAGAAAAACGACAACGCAGAAAGAACTGCAACTTGGAAACAACTTCACCCAAGGAGACTTTCTGCTGTGCTTTCTGCAACTAAATTTGCCTATCTCAGATTGACCTTTTAAGTCATCAACACACTTGTAAAAAGCGTGGGATGAGTCCTTCCTAAGAATCTTCATTCGCAAAGTAATGCCAGAGAAATAAAGAATATTGATGAATGCTGTACATATCTACTACACACAATTTGTAACCTAGGCCCATTTATAGGTGAAATTATTTGTTTGTTTGTTTATTTATTATTTAGTTTATATGCCTCTTTTTCTCCCAGACACAGATTTCAGAGATTTTTTTTAAAAAAATCAAGCATTTACAAACCATATGTAACCGATACAAATGTACAAACATTTCTTAAAACTACCAACAATGTAGTGATGCTCTCATTTGTGCAATAAAGTTGATCATATGAAGGATTAAAGTACATACAGAAATCTGTATATAACATCAACAGCAGCATTGTCCTGAAAAGCAAGCTTGATAATAGGAAACACAGCCCTAGCAGTCAGCAGCTTCCATGTCAATGGGTCAATAAATCCATGCTGGGGTTTAATCCAAAGTTTTAATGACCTAACCAATGTGTTGAGCCCTGTACCAAAAATAGGTTCATCATCTCTGAAGTCCAGTATGAAACCCATATTGGATTTACCACCTCACTGATTAGAACTCACCAATCATCACTCCAACAGAAGCAGCTTTGTAACAAATATTGCAACGTACTTCACAGTGGACGGTCTATTCTAGGGATGTAATACTTCACAAATTTTCTTCTTGGGCAAAGCACTGAGTAATTTCAACAATTTTCCAACCACCATGAGAAAGTATTTGGAACTAATGCTGTTTCTGAAGCATTTAACAATTCAGCATAAAATTTCCACATGGATATTTTGCATAGAGCCATAGACAATGACATTTTTCTACACAGGAAATATTTTTGCACAGAAAATTGTTTCCTCTACAAATTAACCAGGTTCAAATTGTGCACTGAATAAATGTCCAATCACACAATTTTTATGTGAAAGTGTTTTTCTGCCTAGAAAATGCTGTGTCCCAAGCAGAATATTCTCTGCAGAATAATGCCCAATACTGTAAAGATTTTTGTGATTCCAGGATTCTTCTTGTCAGGGTTTCTTGCACTCAGCGTTTTGTTTCAATGCTATTTCGAATATTTGGAATATTCTTTCCATCTCTTTATGTTTTTGTTTGCATAAAGTTGCAGGTTCATTTCCTGGGATCTCGCCTTCAAATGAACAATTAGGAAATGGGAATGATACTCATTAAAATTGGAATGATACTCAACACCCACGGCAATGTTCCCCATCAGATCAGGAGAGGTCCCAGTAAATGAACGTGCAACATCATGCAAACAAAACCATGAACCTGAAATTCATGCATAAAAAGGATATTTTAAACCAGCGTAGGGTGTTGTTTTTTATAATTTACTCCACACTCACCTATACTGTTTACCCCAGCTTATCAGATTAAGATAAGGTGATAATCTGTTGCACCTCAGATCGCGGCAGCCCCCCCTAGATCACACACACCAGGCAGATGCAATAAATGTACTTTTATTTAGAATAGAATATAGTCCAAAGGTATAAAGATGTAAAGGCAATCAAAGTAAATCCAAAGATAGTCCAAAGAGTTCACGAGCTGGCAAGCCAAACTGGCTTAAGTCCCATGGAAAGCAAAACATGAGTAACAAGGCAAACTGCTCCGGCGGTCACAGAAACTGGGAATCTTGAGCATGAAACCTTCCAAACTAAACATAGCTTCAGGTCTGACTAGAAGAGCTTGAACACAATCTAATAAAGGGAACTAACTCCTGGGTGCCCAGCGCACCCCCTTCTTCCAATCTCTCCAGGAGGATCTAATGCTGGCCCTCCTGTCAAATTCCGTCTCGTTAGCATCCACAGATGTTTCACTATCAACCTGGGAACCTCGGTCCTCCCTAACCTCGGAATGCACGCCTGGTGAGGGAGTGTAGAAATTCTCATGGGACTCAAGGTCGCTGGGCCTCTCACTGTCGAATTCAGAACTAAATTCCATGGAGTCATCATTATCCTCATCTGCAGTTACATACCCATGCAACCATCCATCATCCCAGGCCAAGTCTTCCTCTGCAGACCCTTATCCATCAGGCCACCCATCATCCTGATCAGCTGGGACCCCAGTGCCTGGCTATGGCCACTAGGCTGGAACACCACATAATCATAACTGATCACATTATTTAAACATTTCATCTATATCCCAAATTTCCTCCAGGGAACCCAACTTGGACACACTGTTCTTTTTGTACTCTCTCTTCCTCTTCCCACCCAGAAATTGTTTTGCAATGATTTTGGTAGTTAAGGATAATATCTGAAGGTGGCATGACAGCTCTAAAGTAGGCCAGATATGCTTCACAGGGAGCTGAAATGGATGATCTCTCAAATTCTAGGCAAGCACTCAAATCACTACCCACACTGAATCTCTTGGCAAGTCCCATTGCTATATGAATGCTATCAATACAACTAGTTCCTCACATGACAGTGGTGGTGGATATGGCTATGCAGCAATAGCAGGTTTAAGAAGCTTCTAAATACGATGTAAACCACAATGTAGCTACAGCATTTGATTGACTTCTGTCAATATATCAACTATAGTGGATATTGTCTCTGCTTTGTTCTTTATGCATACATTTTACTATCTCGATGTGCTTTTCAAACCTTTTTAATGCGTAGCCTTAATTTCTCTCATATTAAGGCAGAACTATGAGGTAGCAACAATTTCAGGATTATTTTTTTTTAAAAAAATAGCAGCTTGCCAAAGATGCAAGAGTTTCCATACAGAGTTGTATGATTTATGCTTGTATTTAGAAGATTCTCTGGTTCCATATCATGTATCTCCAACTACAAAGATCCGATGGCAAATGTATCTCCTGGAGATCCACGGCCAGGGGTTTAGCAACAGGGAGGGCAAAATAAAGGCACTGCATACACACATCAACATTCTGACCCTGTTTCAAACTGCATTATATGGTCAGTGTAGACTCATATAATGTATTGAACTGCTTTATAGAAGTCTACACTGGTCATATAATGAAGTTTCAAGGTGTAGCACATGGTAATGTAAATGGGGCCTCTGTCTCCCTAAGTGAAATATTCCTACAGAGTGAAACACTGAAAACTGTTCACACTTTGCAATTTTGTATTTGCTGTGTTTGCATCCCCTTTGTAACAATATGTGCCCCTTTTCTTTGGATGCATAAACTGCATTTCAAAATACTCAAATAAAGATTCAAGTTACTGAAACACTAGAAGATGGAGGAGGCATGCGTTTTGTTGGAAGGTAATTGCCCTCATTTGCCACCACTAGCACCTCAGCTAATCCCCTGACCACTTCCAATCAGAGTAAGTACTAATGCTTGGCTAGATGAATCAATATTTAGTATAGCTTCATATAAGACACTGTTTGTGCTCCCAATGCAGTCATAAATTTGCAAAGTGTACATTCTTCCACTAAACCTTCAGTCAAAATTCTATTCCTGAAATGGGCCAGCAATTAACTGCTATGATAAGCAATAATTCAGAAGACTTTTAAAAAATAGAACAAGTAAATGCCATTGACTTGCAGAAATTAATACAAACAGCTGGGAGAAGTTGTTCCAAGCAACAACGATGAAAGTGCCTTTGATTTATCTGAGACAACAGCAAAGTAGTACAAGCAAGTTGGTGGGGGGCACACTGAAGAATAAAGGAGAAGCTTTGAAATCCAGAAAGTGTGCCTAAAGGCTTCACAAGATGCTATACTTGTAAAGGAGTAGGGAGGTAGGGTGTGTGTGTGTGTGTTAAACTCCTATGAATCAATGATATGGTGGCTTTGCGTAAAAGATTTATTTTAAAAACAGAAAAGTATGGCATATCTGCAAGCAAAAATAACAAGATGTTATGGAAACATAAGAGCATTATAGAAAGTGCACACTTAAAAAGGCAAAGTGATGATGGGAAAATAAGCTTTAAGAGATATAAAGATATATATAGGTTTTAGGATTTTCTCTTAAAATGCTTTGGAAAGCTAGTAATGAGAAATGTTCATCCCAGGACCGATTCATTCTCAGTGTAAAATTTTATCCTATGCAAGGACCAGGCTTTGATATCCAAATTATCCTTTTAGTCATGTTGCCATGCTTGATTTCCAGTGAACCACTGAGACACTAGTCCAGAAATTCAGAAAACATTTGCCCACCTATCCCATGATATAAAGAGACAACACAACAATTTTTGGGATCAAATTGGGCAACTTTATTTAACTGTTACCTATTTAAATCTCCTTTACTTAATTCAACTCAAGGGGTGTCAGGAATATGGTGTAACCAATACAATTGAATTTCCGGGCGAAACACCAGGATTGCCTGATTAACCAACCAGGACAACCTATTAAGGGAAATGAGTAAGAGGTCCATTCTCCAGAGCCTGAGATGAGCCTATTCCCATTCCAGGGCCATTTACTCTACCTCACCCAACAACCAGAACTTTAAGGTGAGTACTTCACCTAATGGTCCTCACCTCTGAAGGGGGTTCCTAGGGTGTACACCAGTTATGGAATTCCCCTCGCTATTCACCGCTAAGCCTATTTAAAGAGATCCATCACCCCCTTTAGCCCCTAAACAGTAAAGGGGGTAGGCAACCCGCCCCCATGCTTAATCATAGCATGAAAGGTCACATTCCATACCCGGCTCCTATTGCAACCATGCCTGTACTGATAATGGGCGGGAGTGGTGGACAGGCGATCAGGCGCAGAATGGCCTGATGGGGCTGGCCTCACGAAAGGCCACGCCCCCGCCACCAAACGTTCCTGAAAGAACTTAACTCTTTTCCCTGGTCAGGTAGGCAAATACCTCCCATCCCAGCTTGCTGGGATAAAAGGGTGTTATTGAGTGTGTGTAAACCCTTGGTGAGGAAGACAAGCAATAGTCTTCACAGTTTATGACTTCTTCTGTATGAAAAATACATGGATTTTTCATTATCTGCCACCTGCAGATAACAAACAAGAAGCAAATAAGTTTATGTGCGGGGGAAAAAGTTTGTTTTTTGCACAGAAAATAATGTCTTCTGTGCAAAAAAAAAGTCCATACCTTTTGTTCACATAGAATATATCTGTCGCCCTCCTGGCCCTTGGACAAGGCCTCCCTTGATAAACCACAGAGTCCAGCTAAGGTACAACAGGTTTATTGAGAATATAGGTTATAGGAAAGAAGTTGGAAGCAATACTATAGCTTCCAATAGCAGCAAATCTCAGGAACAAAGCATTGAGTAAATAGTCCCGTGCTAAACCAGGAATCAAGCTGGATGCAATCAGGAACAAAGCTGGATTATAAATGCAAGGAAGTCTCTTTAGAAAGCAGCCAGTGCAAAGGCAATGAAAAACCTTTCAGGAACAAACAGGAACTTAGCAAGGAAAGTATGCTTCACCCAAATGGGCAGAAATCAAGGCAGCCAAAGCTGACTGGCAAAGTCTTCCTGGAAGGCCCAGTGGCCTCTCTCACAGGAGCATCATCCTAAATGCAGTGTTGGCACGAGATCCCGTTTCGGGCCAACTCTACACGGTTATACTGTCTCAACCCTTTGATCTAAGCGACGTAGGTCTGCGTCGGACGTCAAAGTGGCTTGATGGATGGCAGCTGTTGTTTAAGCTACCTCAGTTCCTCAAGAATGTAAACCTCGTTAGCATCTCCAGATGTAAAGGGGAGTCAAGCCTGACTCCGGCTTGGGCCTCCCCGCTTATCTTCCAGGCCTGCTTTGCTAACCTTGACCAGTTCATCCCGCATTCTTGGTGCCAGGCTCTCATGAGAAAAGCAGGCAGGCAGATCTTTGTGAGGGAGACAGGCTGGCCTGGAAGGGATCTTAAATCCATCATGGCTATGGTATTGTTCATGGGAAGCAAGGGCTTGTGGGGCTTGTGGTGTGACAATATCTCAAAGTGCAAATACACTTCAAAATCTGCAATTTTAAATTACTTTCATTCACTCATCATGGGATAAAATAGTAAAATTATTTTGTTCTTGTCTTCCGGAACAGTGACTACAAAAATCTGCATCCTTAGGTTAAATATGCAACTGTTCCAACTGCCTGGAAAATGGTCCAATTTTAAAATTGCCAGGAATATCTCAAGAGTGGGGGATATGCTTGTATATTTTTGCCTCTCCAGCTGCAAGCTGATTCTTTTCTGGAATGATTTGTCTCACCAGCTGAACTTTGGTATTGGAACTGGTCCTAACTGCCACAAAAGCGCTTGGGAAGGGACGTTAAGAAAATGAGCAGGTTGGTATTTCAGATTTACTTTTCAAATTGGAATCTACACCTGTACATCTCTCTTTCTTTATAAAGAGATGCTTGCATGGATTGTCACATACCATGTGTACGTTTGGTATCAGAGCACAGCACTAAGTCCAAGGCAATTCAAATGACCCCCAGACAATTGATCTGTACATAAACTTTATGTAATACATGTACAGATTTTATTCTCCTTTTTTGTTGAATCAAGGTTCCAGGATGAGATATAGAAATAAATATATTTTGAAAGGAGCAACATTGTAACTTTTTAATGATTCTACATTGCACTGGATCTATTGCACACTGATGAAACTGTGCTAAAAATAAACTCAAGAAATTATGATCCTGGCTGTGTACCTTTTGAGATGGTACCAGCACCACGCTCCCTCTGACAGGCCGAAGCATTCCTCTGACAAGCTGCAGCTCTTAATGGGCCCACTTGTATTCCTGACGCAGCAAGCTGGATCTTAACACTGTGGGCAGGATGCCTGGAAGCTGTAATCTGCCAATGGGAATCCTACTGCAGACCAGATAAATTTTGAAAAGGCAGCTTTTATTGAATTAAATATAAATGAGAATTAATGCAGTACGTGAGAATTGCTTGTGATATTTATTTTTATATTGCACCCAATTTAATATCTGTAAAGTCCTCACCTTTTCACCACAATTTCTTGCATTGCCAAATGCACATCTGTGCAATAAAACAAACAACCATGTAGGAAGTAAAAAAATCATTTTAGGATTATGAAATAGGCATCATTACACTGAACAAGGATCAAATCTCCTCACTCACTCACTTTCTAAAGTACTGACGACATTCAGTTTATGTTTTAAAAAATCATATTATTTCTAGCTGCCAGAAAATTGAATTGGACACTGCTGTACTGGTTCTCAGAACAAGCAAGATAATCGAGACTGTCAACCAGCCATAGCATAGTTGGATGAAGTGAAACTAAGAATTAGAAAGAACAGATCATCAGTTTGCCATTCGCTTACTTCCTCATTCTTATCAGAATCTTATAACCCTAAATGAGATAACCACATAACTCTTGAAATAAACATGGAAGCCAACAATTCAGCAAGACAGTTATTGTTATTTTTCCCCTGATACATGTGTCATTACGTAGATATAGGTTTCCTACTTGCAAAGTCTGGTCTGATGTGACATCAGATTACTGCAAATCCAGGTACTAAAATAAACTGGCAGCAGGAATATGCTGCATTTCAAATTCATAATTTAGGTATCCTCAAATCAGGAGTAATGCTAACATTCCCAACCTTTCTCAATTTAATGTAATGCATTTATAGCCACATTTTTAATGAATGTAGCACACCATCGGTTTCTATTGTTACAGATACTTTTCAATACAACCTGAAGATAAGGACATGCATCAAGTTCAGGAATGGGAAAAGTAAGGGCCTCACCCCCAATATTGTTAAACTGCAACTCATATCCCCCCATTATCTGTGCTGACTAGTATCCTGCATTGCAGTTAGCAAGAGATATTTATTTATTTATTTATTCCTTCTTGTATTCCGCTCCTCCCAGCAGGCTCGGGGCGGATGACATATAAAATTTGGCAGACATGTAGCATCATGTCGTCGTACAATAAAAACAACATAAAAGTACAACATTGGTCCCGGGATTAAAATTATGACATGCCGTGGCATTCCTGAGCCAGGGTTTCGGAAGATGAGTACATTCGGCTTATTCGCCTAGCCAAAGGCCAGTCTGAACAGGGCGGTCTTGCAGGCCCTGCGGAACGGAATGAGCTCCGTGGCGGCTCGGACATCATCTGGGAGAGAGTTCCAGAGTACCGGAGCCGCCACGGAAAAGGCCCTTTGCCTGGTCACGGACAGATGGCAGGTGCGGACCGATGGAACCAGGAGAAGATTAGACTCCCCTGAACGTAGTGATCTCGGGGGTACATATGGGGCAAGGCGGTCCCTCAGGTACGCAGGCCCTAGGCCGTGTAAGGCCTTAAAGGTTAACACCAACACCTTGAAGGCAATTCGGTACTCAACAGGTAGCCAGTGCAGCTGCCGAAGGATGGGCGTAATATGCTCCCTTGCCGGCGTTCCCGTCAGCAAGCGAGCTGCGGCATTCTGCACTAGCTTGAGTTTCCGGATTGTCGCCATGGGAAGGCCAACGTAGAGGGCGTTACAGTAGTCTAATCTCGAGATGACCGTCGCTTGGATCACCGTGGCCAGGTCATCCCTGGAAAGGTAGGGTGCCAGTCGCCTAGCCTGTCGTAGGTGAAAGAATGACACCCTGCTGGCCGCGGAGACCTGGGTCTCCATGGCCAGCAGGGGATCCAACTGAACACCTGAATTATTGAGAAATTAATTCAGTCCAGGTCTCTTTCAAGGTGTCTAGCAGAATGATATGAGAACCAATAGAGTAAGGAGTAAAACAAAGTAATAAATTGAAGCCAGTCAATGGTCAGGATGCCCACAAGTACTACTAGTCATCAAGTAGGGTTGAAAGCAACACGGCTGCCAGGGTGTGGCTAAGAGATTTCTAACAGGTAATTAGACACCAGGTGTCTAACTATGTCAACGTCTCCTACTTAACAACCTCTGCAAATGATGCAATGCTTCTTTCTCACTCAGTGAATGATGGCAATGTGTCTTCGTAAGAAAGTTAAGACCTGGCTGTTTGAGCAGGCATTTGCAGATGACTTATAATTGTTTAATTAGACCTATGGAATGATGACGATGTGACGGAAAATGATTTTAACAAGACGCTGAGAATTGGTTTTTTAAATGTTTTTAATTGTTAATTGTTGTTATATGGTTATTGTTTTAATTGTTTTTAATTGTGTTTTATTTGGAGGGCAGTAATTGCCTATGTAAACTGCCTCGAGTCGCCTTTGGGCTGAGAGGGGTGGTATAGAAATGTAGTAAATAAATAAATAATTCATTGTCTGTAACCACTTCCTGAGGAGCAGCGCCTCCCTTCTGCCTCAGCTTCTTAGAAAGACCAGTGTTGTCAGGAGATGCAAATTATTGGCAATCTGCTCCCGCCTCTCCATCTCAATCCTCCAACTCTAGAGAGTGAGGTATGACTATATTTTTAGGGACACCTAACCTTCACCCTTCATCTAGAAGGAATTATGTTTACCACCTGTATTCTAGTTCTTTTATTTAGGATTTTAAAGTTTACCTATGGAAGCCTAGGAATTTGGATCTCAGATTGAAAGTACTTTAAGGAAGTAAAAGCTCCTCCTAAAGACTGCCAATGTGGGGGCTTGTCTGATATCCTTGGGGAGTGAGTTACAGAGTTGGGGGGCCACCATAGAGAAGGCCCTCTCCCTTGTCCCCACCAGTTGCAACTGTGAAGGGGGCAGGAGTGAGAGCAGGGCCTCTCCAGATGATCGAAGAGATTGTGTGGGTTTGTAAACAGAAATGCGGTCACGCAGGTAGACAGGTCCCAAACCATTCAGGGCTTTGTAGGTATGAACCTGCACCTTGAATTGGGACTGGAAAATGAACGGCAGCCAATGGAGCTCCTTAAACAGGGGGGTTGACCGCTCCCTGTAAGTCAATCCAGTTAGTAATCTGGCTGCCTCCCATTGGACCAGTTGAAATTTCAGAACCGTCTTCAATGGAAGCCCCACTTAGAGTACATTGCAGTAATCCAATCTGGAGGTGACTAAGGTGTGGACCACCATGGCCAGATTCGATTTCATGAGGTACGGTCACCGCTGGCGCATGAGGTTCAATTGTGCGAAGGCCCTCCCAGCCATTGCTGACGCCTGCGCTTCAAGCATTAGCGATGAGTCTAGGACGATACCCAAGCTGCGGACCTGTGACTTCAGGGGGAGTGCAACCCCATCAAGTACAAGTTGCCACCCTATACCCCGATCCGGCTTACAATCAACATGGAGGACCTCTGTCTTGTCGGGATTGATCCTCAGCTTATTCCTCA
The DNA here is from genome assembly GCA_030556195.1 of Anolis apletophallus. Classification (NCBI taxonomy): domain Eukaryota; kingdom Metazoa; phylum Chordata; class Lepidosauria; order Squamata; family Anolidae; genus Anolis; species Anolis apletophallus. The sequence goes on along the minus strand of JARBWK010000004.1, from coordinate 5,379,447 downwards.
TCCAGATAGTCACAGCTATCAGGCACTCATCCAGCACTTGATGGGCTTTCTTGGAGTTAGGTGGAAAAGAGTAGTAGAGTTGGACGTCATCTGTGTAGAGATGGCACCCAATTCCAAAACTCCGGATGACATCTCCCAGAAGTTTCATGTAGATGTTACAGAGCATGGGGGCAAAGTAGTGCCATTGTGGCCCTTCCACCTTATCAAGTGTAATCGTCTTTTCTAATGAGTCCTGCCTTTTCATAATATGTTAAGTGTATTACTGCCCCAGTATGTCCTTACTTGAATCAAAAATACATTAAAATGCATAAGTGGATATTTTAAGATACAATATGTTAAGGAATCAAGTTATCTGAGTTTACAGCTATATTCAGATATATATGTCTGTGATTTTTTTTTAAAAAACCTATACATTAAAGTGGAAACAAGATAGATCACATATACATGTACAAAACTGGCACAGATTGAAATCAGAATTGACTTCTTCATTCTTATTTGTGGCACATCTGTAAGAGGCATGAATGCTCAAGTCCTATTGAGCATCCATAGAACAATAAAATATTGCCCCTTATATAAATATATTTATATTTAAGTTGTGGGTGGTTGAATTCATAGATACAGAATCCATGGATATGGAGATTCAACTGTACTCATTGTGCTAATGCTGTTTTAATTTGGAAATGGTCAAAAATATATGACTTGATGCATAATTCTGGTAAAATGTTTGATGCTACATAATTTTAACAGTAGCTCTTCTTCTTAACAACAGCTACTTCGAAAGTTTCAGTTCAAAATTGCAACTTTTCCAAATTGTAGCTAAAACTGTCTAACCCAAAGAACTGCTAACTCTACCTCTTCTTGCTTATGTGCTTACTTACTCCATCTGGTTCCTTACACTTTTTTGAATCCATTAAATCCCTGGCCCCAGAGAAGTCTGGCACTGCTGTCTAGCAGTTGTAAGGCCAGGAACAACTTATGCATTCCGACATGCAGCCCAGCGGTATTGCACGGCTGGAAGCAGGACGTCTCTGTTTTCTGTTTCAGTATATTAGGCTCCTGAACGGCAATCTGTTGAGATAGCAGAACTGGCTGCCAGTATGGGATACAGAATTGTGGGTTCTACATATTTTGCTTTTGTCGACTGCTTTGTGAAGAAGTTGTAGCCTAAAGTTTCTGGCTTTGTCAGTAGGATTTTACTGTCTTCTCTTTGAATTGTCACTGGTTAAGGGTGAAAGGCTCTTGTCATAGCAAGATAAAAACAACTTAACTTCCTGCACTGTTAAAAAAATTCTTCAAGAGGTGTAACTGATTGCATCAGCAAATGAGAAAAAAAATACTGCTAAAAACTGTGGCTTCAAAAAGATGGTAGTGTCAGGCACTCTACTGAAAATATGGAGCAACTGGGAAGGCTAGCAGGCACTTCCAGATGGCATTGTTCCCCTGGGGTGTTAGGAAACTGGCTTTCCAGTGGGTTTAGGGGAAGCAGAGTACACTGTGGGATGAAGCCAGCAACAAATCAGAAGACAGATGGCATGCCAATGTGGCACCTGTAGTCCCAAACAAAGACATATGATTCTTATGTTCAGGTTCTGATAAATGTGCCATATTTTTAGGTCTGGCAAAAATGTTTCCCTCATATTGTTGATATTAACTCGTTTGCCATGTTATTTATTAGTCTTAAGCCATATTCATTTAACTCACTTGTATGAGTACCCATCTACATGGGCTAAATGATGCTAGGGTAATGGTGAAAGGACCCCATGGTGTTCACATGATGCACAAGGTCCATTTGCCCTAACATCTGCCAATGTGCCTTAACACAATGTAATCCAGTATTCTAAAAGTTGTGAGATACATTTGAACTTCCCCAGAGAACAGGCTATGCCATGTACCATCACCTCTTTGACTTGACTTAGTGGCAGCCACTGGGCACTAGCTGGAGTACCAGAACCATCAGAAAAGGGAGGCAGGAAAGAAGGGCCATTTCTCCTCCCCCCCCCCTTCCCTCTCCTGCATCACTGTGGCACTCAAGACCAATGTCACTAAATGTTGACCACCAGCAATTTCATGCCCAATAGTCACCAATAAATTGGGAACACAAGATAGCCCAGTGGCAGTGAACCAGATTAGGCACCACTGGGCCATGCAGACTCCATTCAGATGCTGGGGTAGTTCACAGGCTTTGGTTTTGCATTTGACACAATCCTCCCAAATAGACTAGTGTCTAAACTCATGGATCTTGGATTGTCATATTCAATCTGTTCCTGAATTATGGACAACTTGTCTGGACATTCCCAGAGGCTTAGATTAGAAAATCATACCTCTTCAGCTCTCACTCTGAACACTAGGATGCCACAGTGCTATGTGTTGAGGCCTCTACTTTACACTTTGTACACATATGATTGCACCCCCATCCATCATAATAGTATCATTACTAAATTCATAGATGATACAACTGTGGTGCGGCTTATCTCTGAAGGATATGAGTCTACCAATCAGAATGAGGTGTATCAGCTGCTCTCATGGTGCAGGGACAATAATCTGATTTGTAACATCAGTAAGACCAAAGAGCTCATAGTGGACTACAGAAAGAACAAACCAGAAATCCGGCCCTTGATCATAAATGGAGACCAAGTGGAGCGGGTGGGAAGTTTTAAGTTCCTGGGTGTCGCTGTTAAGGAGGATCTGACCAGGGGCATTCATATGGCAGTGTTGATTAAGAGGGCACAGCAGAGACTGTACTACCTGTACTACTTCTGTACTAGTTCTAAGGAACCGACAACTGAGTGAAAAACTGCTGGTGACTTTACCGCACTCTGGATCAGTTCTGAGATATGTGGCTTGTATAGGTAGGCCCAGTATCATTCCGCTATTATAACAATGGTAACTTTTTTTTTATTACAATGAATATGTTTTTAAAGTGTAGAATAGCGGTATGACATTCAAAGTAGGAAGTACTTGTACATCCAAGGCCTGGAGGTGGGAACATGCCTACCTTACCTATTCTGAATACAGCTTTTCAATGCAATCTGAATTTAAACAGTGCTGCAGAACATTGAAACTCCACGACAGTGATTTCTTCAATACTATTACCTCCCATAGTGCACACTAGGAAGAACAGGACAGAGCTTAGAAAGAGCAGAATGTCTGATTTCTTCTAGGGGACCTCTACACCAACCACTTAGGTCAGTGTGACAGAGGATCCAGTCCCAAGGTGGCTAAACACCATATGATATTGATCTGGCTTAACCCAGAGCTTTCCCCCAGGTTAAGATACCTCAGGTTAAGTTTAACCCAAGGGAAAGCTCCAGATTAAGCTAACTCTGTTAAAATCCAGGTTCTTCCCCAAGTCAAGCTAGTGCGTCTGGCTCCTAAATACAATCGGTGGCAGCTGTGTTAAAAGGCTCAGATGGCCCAAGAATGAAGGATATCAGTCGCTTCTGCTCCTTCTCCTGTGTTGTGGCTGTCACCAGCATGACACACCTATCAACCAGTGTATTCCAAGATTCTAGTTGGTAGGGATATTATAACTTGTGACAGCAGTGATGTGGGGAAGGGGGACCTTTCCAGCAGTGCCAAACCATTTTTGTTTTGGCTGGACAGTGGGAATTCCCTGCTACCTATCTGGCCACCATCCAGGATGCTGGAACTTTGTGGATTAGTGTGGAAGGGCCATTAGTGAGTTCCCTGAGATGAGGATAAATCAGGTATTTCTATGGTCAATCTCTTAAACCACAACAATATAACAATCCATTTTATAAACCTTTCCACAGAAGTGTTTCTCTGTCTACCCACTGTGATTACTTTTGTGCTTTCTTACATGTGATTTCTTAATAAGAGCACTTAGCCTGTTGAACTCTTTCTCCTGAGGGGGTAAAGGCTTCCTGAAATCATAATAACACTGCTGTTGTTATAATTTCAGGAAGCCTTTACACCCTCACCCTTTCCTTCAAATACATAAATACTTTAAGACTTCGAGCTGTTTTCCCTAATAGCTCTGCTGAGCTTGCACTATTTCAATTACCTTCACTACTCTTATTTTAAATTATTTTGGGTTGGATCAAGATTTGGAAGCTTGCCATCAATCTAGTACGGTCGTTCTCAACCTGTGGGCCCCCAGGTGTTTTGGCCTACAAATCCCAGAAATCCCAGCCAGTTTACCAGTTGTTAGGATTTCTGGGAGTTAAAGGCCAAAACATTTGGGGACCAACAGGTTGAGAACCACTTTTCTAGTAAAAGATGACTCCCCATGTAATTAGCTCCATGTCTTGAAAGTGCTACACAAAAAACATTGGAGAAGCCCAGCTGAACTATCTGAACTATGGTGCAGAGGAGGATAAGGATTCCTCAGAAATCAGCTGGAAGTGGAGCTGAAAGAAGAAGCTGGAAGTAGAGCCATTCCTTTCATGGAATGATGTCCTAGGCCGAGTCCATAGTACTATGCTTTAAATAATGTTGTTAGAATCCACAAATCAAGTGCTATTGTATAATGACATAAATACTGGTAATATGCACTATTTTATTGGCTCTCAGTAAAATAGGGCTGAGTTTCTGAAGACCTCAGTATAAGCAAAGGTGATAATGGCTTTTTTGAGGGCCTACCAACCATGCATTCCAAACCCTTTGGGTATAGTCATTTTGGTACAACTGGGAACCTTTTCTCAAACACGTGATCCTGTAGATCAGTGGTTCTCAACCTGTGGGTCCCCAGATGTTTTGGCCTTCAACTCACAGAAATCCTAACTGGCTGGGATTTCTGGGAGTTGTAGACCAAAACACGTGGGGGGCCACAGGTTGAGAACCACTGCTCTAGATACTACAGCACCGCAATTCCAGCCATTGGCATTTAGAGAGAAGGTTTTCTGAAACCTATGGTGCTGGACTGGAAATAAGACCTATGTGGAGTGTAAAAAGGCCCAATTAATTATACAGCAAAATTCCCATAAGAAATCGAAGAAGTGCTACTAGTAATTTAGAAAACAAAATTAAAAGCACAGGCAGTCACCAAGTTATTGTAGGTTTGTTTTTAAGTTGAATTTGTTTGCAAATAGGAAGGGTAAGTTCAACAAAAATATTTATTTAGCTTTGGATAGCATAGGAAGGGGTTAACATCCCTGTGCTGTTTGTTTTGCTGTCTGTGCCCCTGTTCAGAAGATTTCGCCACACTTTCTGTCCCTGTGATAATTTGAAAAATTTGGCTTGTTGTAGAAACAAGGATTGGTGAGAAAGCTTCAGTGGAGACTCATTTTGGCCACGGTAACTCTTTCAGGAGTGGATTTCCCTTCCTAGGGGTAGATTTCTCTCACTTCCTATTGTCTCACCCCCATTCTTAACTATGACTCAATGATTATAACTTGGGGACTGCCTGTAATACCAAAGTTAAGGGTGAAAACTGGGGGTGGGTGCAACCTTCCAAGGTTCCACACATAAGCAATTATCCCAGATCTCCTGAGGTCACCTATCAGATCTACACCACTGCAACTGAGGGTAAAGATATACAATAACATTTGTTTCAGTCCCCTCTTCTAAATAACAATAATCAAACTCACTTAAGAGGGGGACCAAGCCTCTAAAAGTGGCTTATAAATGTAAAACTCGTGTCATTGAGGGAAATGTCAGACCATTTTAAACCAAATCTAGGAATTATAATATGCACGTTGCTAACTATAATAAGACAGTGAGTCATGGCACACTATTGTGTGTGTGTTTTTTTTCCCCATCCCATTATCAATTGCAATAAAAAGGGTATAGGAGGAAATACTAGATGCTGAGCTACTGGTTTCAGCACGTATACATAGCATGCCATTTAGTTTAAGATTTCTACAACATTCAACCACAGTAAATTATTAATTACTGCAACGAAAGTAGAAATGTCTTTTCATTGAAATTAAACATCCCTTTGATCCAGTGGTTACTGTTCAGTGATTCGCCACCAAAACCATTTTGTGCAAAAATAGAAAGACATGTGTTGCATAAATGTAAAACTGCTTATGTTCATGCATTTGCTACTAGAATAAAACACTGTGACTAACACAGCTAATATTTCCTGTATAGTTGACAACACTTTTTAAAAATGACATCTAAAATCACAGTCATACCACAAGGTAAAACAAAATTTGATTTGACTGTCACACTGCAGTAATCATTACAAAAATCATAAATTGTCAAAGCAGAGGTTGTTTTCTAGAATATGTAATTGTAAGTAGTACACAGAGCAAAATGCTGCAGTATAAAGCGCTCCCACTTAAAAACCAGCACCAAAAAAGGTGCTGGTTTAAGGGCTGGAGTTGAACTCTCAGGTTGGAGCTACACTGCCCTATAATCCTGTTTCCGAATCAATTATCTGCTTTGAATTGGATTATATGAGTCCTACACTGCCATATAATCCAGTTCAAAGCAGATTATCTGGATTCAGAAACTGAATTATAGGGCAGTGTAGATGGGGCCCGAGATTGGAATTTGAATCATTGACCAACCACTAAAAATCACGGGATTACCTTGAGCAAACCTCAACTATCCAACTTAGAAGGAAACAAAAAACATTTTCTGAAAAGACTTTGCCTAGAAATCCTATGATAATTAGCCTACATCAGTCAACTTGAAGACAAACAACAACACATCCTCTCAATTACCCCTCCAAACTATAAATTCCATGATTACCTTGAATGCAACAATGACAACTATTGTGATATATTGTGATATATAATGGTATAACTGTGTTACATCCTTGGCATTGCCTAGGTATAACTTTGTCTCAAGTATCTTGGCTTATGAGATATGAAACCCATCTCAATTTTACAGCCACTCCTCCTTTTACAGCTACTTCAACTGCATTTCTATTGAATGCAGTGTCCATCCTGATAAAATCAAGAGTGGATACATTGCTTCTACAGCAACCACAGAACCACCTGACACAAGGATCATATCAATTGCATCTGTACTGTCATAACTCAACTTCTAGAGTTGGGTGATTTAGAGAGGAGACAGATTGCCTGGAATCTAGAGTTCTCGATAATAATGGTCGTTCTGAGTCCCAGGAACCTGGAGGTTGAGGCAGACGAAAGGTACTCTTTAGTAGAAGGCTGCTGACACTGAAGATCCATTACAGATAGTCCCTGAGTTACAAATGTCTTACTTACAAACAACTCATAGCTAATAACAGAAACAGGCGCTGGGATCATGAAAGGTAATTCCAGGAGTCTGTTTCCACAACAATCCAAATTTTTCAAAATACAATAATCACAGGGACAGAAAGTGATGTGAAGTCTTCTAAACAAGGGCACAGACAGCAAAACAAACCCCACAGGGATGTCAACCCTTCCCTATTCCATTCAAAGCTTTAAAAAATTGGACAAAGTTACATTAACAAATATATGTGTTCCCACTTACAAACAAATTCAACTTAAAAACAAACCCACAGAACCTATTTTGTTTGCAACTTGAGGGCTGCTTGCATTAACAATCCTAATAGGGTTAGTGAGTTATATAATATTTTTTCTTATTGTTTCTCCTTGGGAATTTGTTACAGTTTGGATTAGAGGAAAGGGGTCACAGCCCCACAATATATTAGTATTTAGTTTTTAGTTAAGTTAGGGTCTCACTATGGTGTATGGCAGTCATTTTCAAACTTTTTTGGCCTACCATCCCCTTTCCAGAATAAAATTTACTCACTGCCCCCCTAGAAATATTTTTTTTAATTTTAATAGCAATTCAACAGAAAGATATATATATTAATATTTCTATCTTTTTCATAAAATATAATAAAGAAAGTTGTAAATTAGAAACATTGAAGTTTGAAATTATGAAACTATTTATTGAATTTAGAACAGAAAAATATACAAAAAAAAATTTAAACATTCAAGATCATCTTAATGAGAAGGATGAACCTGGTCTGCTGCTACCAATCTAGTAATCCTCGGCTCTATTTTCATCAGCAGTATTCTCAAATCATCACAATTGATTATTTTGCAATGGGTTTCTTTTTTTGTTAATAAATTGGTTACCGCACTGAATCCACGTTCCACTAAATATGTTGAAGGACATTATTATTGTTGTTATAAGACTCAACCAGTTGGAAGGGAACCCCAAAGGTATTATTATTATTACCCCTTGCTTGGCGAGAGGAGGAGGAGGAGGGAGCAGGAGGAGGGAAGAAGAGAGAGACACACACACACAGATGGATGGTAGCCTGTCACCTGGCTCATGCCACCGCCCCCGGCACCCCCCAAATTCTCCTGGGTCTTCCAGCGCCTCCCTAGATTGCCCCACCGCCCACCAGGGGATGGTACCACACACTTTGGGAACCACTGGTGTATGGTGTAAACTAGTGAGTTTAATGTTAGGCTAGTTTTAATTATATATGCTCATTCATTTTCTTCCCTTTTTAAAAAAACTATGCTATTTTTTTATCTCTTCTTAAATTTTTTTTAGTACTTTTGAAAAAACACAACCACACACCATTATGGAAACAACTATAAAGACAACTATGCTTAGAAATATGGATTCTCAATAAGCAGCATTTACCAAGATATAATCCCCAAATCAGACTAAAATCAAGAACTGTTATGCATGGGAAGCTCAGGGATTCATAGCAAATATACATGGTTTTCTATACCATTAGAGCTGCCCGTCATTGTCACTTTTAGTTCGACGCATTATGGAAACTGAATTTGGATAGGGACCTGAAAATGAGGTATAAATGCCTCTGCAGTATTCCGTTATTTTATTCATCTCTCCACCACCATCACTTCCTTCCAGCCCTGTGGATTCTCTCTGGTGTTTCCTCTCAGGCAGAAAAAGACCATCACATTGCCAACATAATTAAAAATGGCATATGAGGCAGCTTGGGTGAAAATCTCCCCATTAATTTTTCATTTCTCCTCGGGCAAGTCTGCCTATGGATCTGTGCTAGGTATTAAGGCAGACTTGTCGACTGAAAACCATTAGCTCATCTTCCTCCTGAGCTTTGCCTCTTCGGCATAGTTACTGCCGCTGTGCTCTGCTAAAGTGACCCTGTGAGAAGCAGCTTCACCAACATCATAAGGCATCTCAAAGCAAACTGTGTTGCTCCTGTGTGAATTGCACTGTCAGAGGAACCATACATCAGAGCTGAGAGCAAAATTCCTCAAAAAGCAAGTTATTAAGTGCAGAATGGCAGCTGCTTTAAGTGACTCTAGAGTTCAGGCAAAGAGTTCACCCTAACAACTTTTTCACCATGCAAAGCAATCAATTCAATCAAAGGCGCAAAAGCTGCTGGTGGCCACCCCATAGTGTGCATCCCAATCCTGCTTTCCTGTTTAATGGAGTGCACAGAGTTCAGATTAGGAATGAATCCCTTCTAATGGGCATATCAAAATGTTATCCAACCATTTGAGTTCAAAGTCCCGTCCGCCCCCTCTCTTGTTGTGCTTATCCATCCCTGCTTCCCCACTAAATGCAATATCAAGAAGATTAATCTGCCTCACTTTCTCTCTTCACTCAAATCCTTTCTTCTGTTATTCTTCAATCTTTGTTTATTTAATCTTGTCACATCACATCCTTGCTCATATACTTGGTGGCAGGGTGAGGAGAGAGTTGGAGGGAATCTCTCCAAAAGACTCTGAGTCTAAACAAGAAAATTGAGCGTACACATAAGCAAATCTGATGCCATTTCATTCAAGAGTATCTCCAGGAGCCAGTGAAGTTTAATAGTTTGAGCACTGGACTACAGCTCTGGAGACCTATTCTGCCATTAAAAAAACCAATGGGTAACCTTGGATATGTCATACTTTTATCAATTTCAGAGCAGGACAAAGGCAGAAACCTCTCTAAACCTCCAGCAAGTCAGAAAACAGATTGATGGTCACAACAACAACTAAGAGCATAACCATAAACAGGAAGTATTCCCAGCCTCAAGCTGGACAATGACCAATTTCCCGATATTATGTCCCTTTACTTGTCTTACTCCAGGTTTGCTTGTTTTATTAACTTTATCTTACTCTATTTTTCCATGGGAGATCACAGTTATCACATGCTGACAGGGTAGTAAATCAATTCCACATTTTAGTCTGAACATTAAAAGATCTATCCAGTGTAATGTACCCATTTGGACATCTAATGAGAACACTAATGGAATTAATGTGTATTGGGGAAGGAATATAAGGTGGGAAAATCCTTGTTCTGGTGTGTCCTCTTTGCCTTGAGTCAGACATTTTATCTCAAACTCTGATCTCCTCCTATGACTATGAGAACTGTGGAATGAGAATAGTAATTAACTGGTCTGATCAGCAGTAAATTTGCCGTAGTTGCGTTAGGAACCACTTTGAGTTTCCCGCTGGGGTGAGAAAAGTGGTATACAAGTCAAGGAAACGAATAAATAAATGTGGAAAGGATCCCAACCACAGGATCTCCATCTTAGCTGGATTCGCCTTCAACCTACTGGCTCGCAGCCATCCAGTAACAGCTTCAAGGCACAGATGGAAATTATCGAGCACGGTTCCGGGCCTGCCCTCCATACCCAGAAAAGGGTTGATTACTATAGTACGCATACAACTAACCTAGACAACTGATTCAAACTAGTTGAATAAACCAGTATTTGATTGTTTAGTGGCTGTAAGATAATTTACTATTTCACACTGAAAACAAGCCAATATTAAATGAGGAGAAATAGTTAAACAGCAAAGTAGAATTATGCATGGATGCTCAAATTGAAGTGTATTTTGGAAATAAAGATGATCTAAGATGTGACTTGCCAAGATAAGAAGAATGGGAAAGGTGGCATTACAGAAAGTTATGAGCTATTTAACAGTCCAGAATGCATTGGGGTTATATTCACACTCCAATAAAAGTTCTCATTAGCATCAAGTAGTATAATAAAATATTAATGTAGATGGCAGAAATAGATAACCTTATTCTTCAGCTGTAGCTTCATGGAAGTCCTGCTGCACTGTAAATTTCTGAAAAGTCTCAGAGCAAATAAAGTCATTTTACATAGTGTCTGTGATATGTTAATATCCCTCTATCTTTTTCCACATCCTGCTTTGAATCCAGATGTCACTACTTCTATATTTGTGCATGCCATTTTCCTGCCTAAATATACACTTTGCATTTATTCTTTTCGAATAGGCATCCTCAAACTGCAGTCCTCCAGCTGTTTGGGCCTCCAACTCCCAGAAGCCCTAGCCAGCTTGTTCAATGGTCAGGAATTCTGGGAGTTGGCGGCCCAAACAGCAGGAGGACTGCAGTATGAGGACGCCTACTTTAGAAGTTAGTTGCTAGTTGACTCAGTTCTTCTGAGAGAGTCTGTTCTGCTCTGTCCAAAAGGGGTTCATCTACTCTGAACTATAGATCCACATACTTCAAGCTGGTCCACTTTCTTTTTAAGAAGAGCAACCATCTTATACAGGTACAGCTTCCCAGATCCCCTAGCAAGTGGGCAACATGGAAAACCTGACCCTGAGAACTGTAACAGTTGCTTCGTTATCCATGTTCACGAGTACTATATAAACAACACTACAGCACTCCAGGGCTCCCTTTCAAACTCCCATATAAAATGCCTGTTTACAGCTTCCTGTTTGTTGAACTCAGTAGTTACATAATGCTAACAGCTGCTAGTTCTATCCCAACCAACCCAGGGATTCACTTCCTCTCTGAAGAAGACCTGTCCCTTCAGAGCATGTGTTTAAAGAAGACACATGCTCCAAGCACAGCAAAACACATAAGCAAGCCTTGCCTTCAAACAGCTGATTCAAACCATCAAGCTTGGCTCCAAAATGGCAATCTCACTTTCTTCTGCATTTCTGGAAACTGATTTTATGGTATATTTTAAGGCATATGTGACGTCTGACATACAGAGCAGTGGAGGTTGCAGGTTGAGGGAGAACACAGTGCTGCAGTGGTGCCATGTTCATGCTGCACCGGCATCCTCTTCCCAGAGTGGCAAGGACACAGGCAAGTGGTCTGTAGACGCCAGCCAGTGAATTCAAACCTGTTTTTGAATTCATTTGGAAGTGCTGGGAGATGCAAACCAGCTCTCTCCAAACTTTGTCCCACCTTCTTTCAGCATGTCTAGTATTACTGCAGAAGGATATAAAGTAAGGCCCAGTTGGTTGCAGTTGTGTAGGACTAGTAGAAAGTGGGCCCTAGTTATCAGGCCCACCTTTTGAAGAGGTTAGCATTGGTCATGGATCCATGGATTGTGTGAACAGTGTTGCCTAGGCATTGATATCGTATGAGGGGTTCTTGGGGGAGGGGACTTTAGGAGTTGACATGGAGCTGGTCTCACCCAATTGGGGGCGGATGCTTTTCCTATGCTCTCTAATGCAGTGGTTCTCAATCTGTGGATCCCCAGGTGTTTTGGCTTACAACACCCAGAAATCCCAGTTTACCAGTTGTTAGGATTTCTGGGAGTTGAAGGCTAAAACATCTAGGGACCCACAGTTTGAGAACCACTGCTCTAGTAGCTGCGATACCATGCTGAAGAGTCATACATGTCATCCCAAGGGATCCAGTGCTGATTTGTAGCTGTAGGCTAATCAATCAACAAGCAGATTGATTAATGCCTGGATCCAGACCCATGTGCCTACCAACTCCATCTACAGCTGTAATCAAATGAAGTGGTACCCTTTTTATTTCCACTTAATGATGTCTATCTGCTTTACAGTTTACTATGGAAACTGATCTTGTTCAAAAGCACACAACTACATTGTGCATTGCAATTATTTTCTATTAGCTGTAATAAAATTTACACTTGCATGCATTTGTATTCATATTGCCTCGATCCCTTATGTTTTACACACAGACACGGGGGGCTGGTGGCGTAGTGGGTTAAACCGCTGACTTGCTGACCGAAAGGTTGGTGGTTTGAATTCAGGGAACTGAGTTTGCTCTTACTGTTAGGCTCAGCTTCTGCTAACCTAGAAATCCGAAAACAAGCAAATATTAGTAGAACAATAGGTACTGCTTCTGCGGGAAGGTAATGGTGCTCCATGCAGTCATGCTGGCCACATTACCTTGGAGATGTCTAATGGTAATGTTGACTCTTCGGCATAGAAATGGAGGTGAGCACCACTCCCCAGAGTCAGTTTTATAATTTCTACATTTGGAAACACCATCTTCCTTACAAATTTTCACTCTACTACTCTTTAATCATATCAAGCAGATTTTATTTATTTATTTATTTAATATTTCGACTTACATGCCGCCACTCCCCGAAGGCTCAGAGCGGTTTACAATATAAAATATAGCAATTAACAATGAACTCAGTTAAGAGTTAGATTAAAATCACATTAGCTGAATTCAAATGCTTTCCGGAACAAATGTGTTTTACACATTTGCCAGAATAACCATGTAACGACTGCCTTCAGAGCTCAGTAATGCAAACACCTCAGTACTCTAATCTCCAATGCATACTGTATATGAATGTCACCATGATGATGTGATTATTGATCAAGACACATTGAAAAACATTCTGCATGCCAATATTAGCAATCAATCAATGGCATATTAGGAAATGGAATTCAAATGGAATTCTGCAAAAAAAGAGGGGGTCATAATTTTGTCAGTGGACAGCATTTTGTGTCCTAGGAGAAAAACATGTGACTTAATTGTTGTTGCTTGCCTTAAAATTGCTTCCTATCACAGAGGCAAAGATAATGTGATTTGCTATTATTACACATCAAATAAGTCTAAAGATAGCAGAGCATGCACTTCATAACCTCAAGGTTGGACTTCAGCAATGGGCTTTACATTGGGATACCCTTGCACCAAGTATAGAAACTCCCGCTGGTTCAAAATATGGCAGCCAGATTGATTACAGGAACATCTAGAAGTGAGCATATTACATCTATCCTAAAGTCACTCCACTGGCTGCCAATTAATTTCCGGGCAAAGTACAAGGTGTTTGTTTTGATTTTTAAAGCCCCACATGGTTAGGGCCCAAATTACTTACAGAATCGCCTTCTAAAGTACAATCCACCCTGGACACTGATGTCCTCTGATGGGCATCTATTCCACCCTGCCATAACCTGAATGGTGACCCTCACCCAGAGGGCCTTTTCATTGACTGCCCCAAGACTGCGGAGCGACCTACCAGAAGAGCTCTAACAGCTGTTGAAATGTCAAAACCATCTAAAGAACTATCTCTTCTGGCAGTCCTACCCCCTCCCCAGTTTTTAATCATGAATTTTAAACCTGTGCCCTGTGTTTTAATCTCTGTTCTGTGTATTTTAATAGGTATTTTATAGACATATGTTTGAATATGTGTGTTCACATTTGGGCATATTGAGTATTCATGCCAAATGTGGTCCTCATCCAACATTGTTTGAGTCCACAGTGCTCTCTGGATATAGGTGAACTACAACTCCAAAACTCAAGGTCAATGCCCACCAAACTCTTATAGTATTTTCTCTTGGTTTTGGTAGTTCTGTGTGGGAAGTTTGATTCCATTCCATCATTGGTGGAGTTCAGAATGCTCTTTGATTGCGGGTGAACTATAACTCCCAGCTGTTGAGCAAGACCTTCGTGTGTGTCTTTCTGCCATTCCTGCCAGGATATCAATGTTGTGTTCATCGAAACAGGCCCGGGTTTCACACTGAGTATATAAATACATTTTAAAACATATTAACTATATGTATTACTGTGTTAGAGTGTCATTTTGTGAATGGATTGTTTATTGTACTAGCCATAGGCCATGACATAAAATATACAACTTCTAAAAGTACAACAAGCACTTTCCAATATAAACATTAAAACACGTTCCATATACTGGCTTTAAAAAATACAGCAGTAGTGACATGACAACAATTACAATGTCTGATTCGCCTCATCCCAATATATCTCCATTTCCTTTTTTCGCTTCTGGAGTGGAGTTTACTATTTTGGCTCAAATTTTTTGAGCTGCAACTGCAAATGTGGCAACCTTTAATGTAATCTTTTTGGAATAATCTGCTAACAAGTCACAGATAACTGCTGACTGTTGCCATGCTGCCCTTTCTTCCAAAAGTGTTCCCAGGAGGTTGTTTCGAGGGTCATTATACAATGGGCAATGTAACAGATAGTGTGTTAAATCCTCTCTTTCCCCAGATCCACAGATATAAAGGCGTTGGGCATGTTTGAATATGTATATTTTATAGAAATACATTTGATGTGTGTATTTACAGACTCTTTACAATGTTGATGTGTTTGAACTATGCTGTAACCTGCTTTGAGCCTAAAGGATAGGCTGATAAGAAATACAATTATTATTATTATTATTATTATTGAAACACAACAAGATGTGTCCACAGCAGACACTCTGCTGGCTGTTGTATTGGCTCTCACGTCGGACACTTCCCAAGTGTCTACAACTGTGTGATGTATTGGTGAATAATGCATGCAGATCCCAGTAAGGTGGCCTTCTGCAGCTGACAGATGGTAATTTTGTCAGCGCCGATTGTGTTTAAGTGCAGGCCAAAGCCTTTAGGCACTGCACCCAGTGTGCCAATCACCACTAGGACCACCTTTACTGGCTTGTGCCAGAGTCTTTGCAGTTTGATCTTTAAATCCTCATATCGTGCCAGCTTTTTCAATTGTTTCTTTTCAATCCTGCTGTCACCTGGGATTGAGACATCAACAATCCATACTTGGTTTTTTAACACGATTGTGAGGTCAGGAGTATTATGCTCCAAAACTCTGTCTGTCTGAATATAGAACTCTCTATATTCAGAGAGAGCTGGGGCAAGACTTTATTTCATCAGCAACAAAAAAAAATGTGGGGTGGTTATATATGTGAAAGATTTTCTTAACCCCACGCTAGCATTTAAGGACACTGAGGGGAGAATGGTGGGTGTGAAAATTAAGATAGAACATAAGGAAATTTTGGTTTGTAACATTTACACACCCACAGGAGCCAAATCAAAATTTATCCGCCAACTGAAAGCCCAGATTGAAAAACAGGTGTTTGATGATTTGATTTTGGTGGGGGTTTTTAATGGCGTCATGGACAGAGAATATGACAGGACAAAGAAGTCAAGGAAGGGGAAAGGTGTCAGCACTGGGGAATTACCAGCTTTGTTCTTTAAATTAAAAGGGGAATTTAACCTTGAGGATGTCTGGCGAGTAAGAAATCCCCAGGTTAGAGATTATTCCTTTTACTCACATCGTCACCTAACATGGTCACGGTTAGATATGTTTTGGGTGTCCAAGTGTCTCGCCATTTGTGTTGATAAGATCAAAATCTGGCCAAGGTTGCACTCAGATCATGCCCCCCTCACAATGTCAATCCGCACTAAACGAAGGAAGAGGAGCTGGAAACTCAATGAGAGCTTACTTAGAACGGATGAAGAAATCGAAGCTAACAGGAAACGGATTAAAGAATACTTCGAACTTAATGGGGGAGGACAAGTATCTGAGGAAACCTTGTGGGACGCAAGCAAGGCTGTTATGAGAGGCCATTTTATCCACCAAGGTGCGTGGAAAAACAAACAAAGATTAATGACTCAGAACACCATGCTTGAGGCAGAAGGAAACTTTGTTAAAAAGACACCCGAATAATAAAAATACCAAATGGGAGATAGAAAAGCTTAAGAAGGAGTTGAACGCCTTGCAAACGGAGCAGATCGCAAGAAACCTGAAAAGGTTAAAAATGAACTATCTGGCGAACGCCAATAAACCAGGGAAGCTCCTAGCCAGGAAATTAATCAGAGAAGGCAGAGGCAATGTATCACCCAATTGGTTCATGAGGGTATACAGGTCTCCACTCAAGAAGAAATAGGACATCGATTCAATGAATTTTACAGAGAGCTCTATAAGAAAGAGAACATAGAGCTAGAGAAGGTGTCGGCGTATCTATCAAGGCAAAAAACGGAAAAGATAAGTGACAAACAGCGGGAAGCACTAAATTGCATAATAACGGAAAAAGAAATAAGGTCTGCCATAAAGCGACTCCCCAGAAACAAGGCGCCAGGGCCAGACGGTCTAACTGCACTTTATTATAAGTTGTTCCAGGATGAGATAATACCCCACCTTAAAGCCCTTATGAATAATGCACTTCAAAAAGCAATTATCCGGAGTCCTGGAGGATGGCGAACATTATAGTTATCCATAAGGAAGGTACAGACCCCCGAGATGTGAAGAACTACCGCCCTATATCCCTCCTAAATAATGACTACAAGATCTACGCCTCGGTAATCGCGAACAGGTTGAAGGCACTTCTACAAGTTATAATCCATACTGATCAGGCCGGTTTTTTACCCGGCAGATATCTCAAGGATAACATAAGAACGATGATCAATGTAATCGAATATTATGAGAAAAACCCGCAAGAAGAAGTTGGCCTGCTGTTCGTGGATGCCGAGAAGGCGTTCGACAATGCAAATTGGGATTTTTTGTGTCATTTAGCAAGGGAGAAGGATATGGGCTTCGCTTTTGAAAATGCAATCTGTGCAATCTATTCAAACCAAAAGGCAAATGTACTAATCAACGGGGAAGCGGTGGGAACAATAATAATAGAAAAAGGGACAAGGCAGGGATGCCCGTTGTCCCCACTACTATATATTATGCTACTAGAACCACTCTTGGAATCAATTAGAAAAGATGAGTCTCTGGTAGGACTCCGAACAAGGAAAGTGCATGTAAAAGCAAAGGCGTATGCGGATGACATCGCATGCGTTATAGTAAACCCCCTGGAACATGTCAACAAGTGGATCAAGACGATAGCAGAGTACGGGGAGGTGGCAGGATTAAAGGTGAATAAGGGAAAAACCAAATTCCTGACAAAAAATATTAATAAAGAAAGAAGAGATCTTCTACAGGAAATCTCCGCCTTTGAGACAGCCAGGAAAATCAAATATTTGGGGATCTATTTCACAGCAAAGAATAACCAGTTGTTAAAGAACAACTATGACCAAACCTGGTCAAACATTAAAAGCAAACTGGAAAAATGGAGATTCCTGAATCTTAACCTTTTGGGGAGGATCGCGGTCATTAAAATGAACGTGCTCCCCAAGCTTATGTTTCTTTTTCAGAATATTCCTGTTATTAGATCTAATTATTGTTTTAAAACATGGAGAACTGACATCATTAAGTTTGTATGGTGTGGCAAAAAGGCGCGGATAAAGTATAAGGTTCTATGTGATCGGGTAGGAAGAGGGGGCCTTTCGCTCCCGAATCTTCAACTTTACTACGAGGCGGCAGCCCTGAGCTGGGTTAAAGAATGGGCAACGCTCAAAAATGACAGTTTATTAAGGCTAGAGGGTTTTGATTTGCGCAGGGGGTGGCATGCCTACCTCTGGCACGACAAGGCACTGATCGAGAAAAGCTTTTCGGATCACTACGTTAGGGCGGCCTTACTAAGAGTATGGAGTAAGTATAAAGGCCGGTTCTACCAATCAACTCCGATGTGGCTTTCTCCGTTGGAGGCGCAACACATGCGTGATGTTCCACAGAGTAGGTGGTACACCTACCGCCAACTGCTTATAAAAAGAGGTGACCGCTGGATTCTCAAATCTCGAGAGGAACTGCGAGACCAGGGGATGGAGATGACATGGTTCCATTATGCCCAAATTAGAGAACTATTCAAAAGGATTCGCACAAGAACTTTAACACTCAAGAATCCGGGTGGGAGAAAATAATGAAATCAGAGAAAAGATTGATAAACCAATTATATAAACAGCTCCTGGAATGGGACACGGAGACTGAGCAGATTAAGGAGACAATGATCACCTGGGCCAGGGAACTCGGGCACTCAATTCTGTTAAAGGATTGGGAAATAATTTGGACAAAGAAAGTAAAATACTCTGGGTTCTCAAATATCACAGAGAATTGGTTTTAAATGTTTTTTCACTGGTACCATACCCCGGTGAGCCTGGCCAGATGCTATCCTTCCCTGAGTGACAAGTGCTGGAGGTGCCATAAACAAAAGGGCAGCTTCATGCACTGCTGGTGGTCTTGCAGTGTCCTTAAAAATTTCTGGAAGAGAATACATCCTCATGTGGAGAATTTGTTGGAGATAAAGTTGGAAATGAAACCGGACTTCTCTTTGCTCAATATTATGGATGGCGACATAGAAGAGAATAAGGATAAAATTTTCTTCTTTCTGGCAGCGGCAGCCAGAATGGAGATTGCTAAAAACTGGAAAAGCGGCAATCCTTTGTCTGTAAAAAATTGGTTTCTCAGAATAAGGGAACTAATGGACATGGACATCTTGGGGAGTTACGTGGCAGACCAGACCCCCCAAAAAAGGACGGATTGGAAAAAAGACTATATCTAAATGAAGTGAACCCCCGAAACTAATGGGCAAGCAGCAAGAGTGTTTAACTAGTTCACACAGGAAGGTGCATGGGTTATTGACAGGAAGCCGTCGAAAAGGCTTCAAACCAGCAAGAACTATCTAAGGTCCCGGCAGACTGGACGGGAGTAACAGAGTTCGTGTTACCCCTCTCTCCCCAATGTAACCCCCTCCCACACACCCCTCCCCTCCCGAACCCTTCCCGCTGTCCCTTGTTTTACTTACTGTTGTAAAAACTTTCAAAAATAAAATTATTTTTAAAAAAATGAATATAGAAGTCCCAGAGGAGTTTGGCGTGTTCATTCTCTGTAACTTTTTCCGGCTTGTAATCCCACCAGTTCTTTGTTGCAGGCGGATGGTATTTGTGGCACAGGTTCCAATGAATCATCTGAGCAACAGTGTTATGTGTCTGCTTGTAGTCTGTCTGTGTGATCTTCTTGCATCCGCTGAGGATGCGATCTATTGTTTCATCTGCTTCCTTGCGGAGTCTACATTTGGGATCTGTCATCAACTTTTCAATTCTGGCTTTGATGGCATTTGTTCTAATGGCTTGTTCTTGGGCTGCCAGAATCAGACCCTCCTTTGTCTCCTTTTTCAAAGGTCCATTTGTGAGCCACAGCCATGTTTTTTCTTTGTCAATTTGGCTCTCAATTTTTGCCAGAAACTGCCCATGGAGTCCCTTCTTTTGCCAGTTTTCTCTTCTGCTCTGGATTGTGTTTTTACGGTACTCACTCTTTGTCTTTTACACTTTAAGCAGTTTACTACTATTGACTTCCCTCAATGTTGGTTCTTGACTGCCTTTTACATAGGGTTGCCACATTTTGATATAAGAATAAGGGACAAGTACCTAAAAATAGGGAATTTTTCACAAAAAATAAAGGACACTTCATAAAAACTTATTTTTGTGAAAAATTTCCTATTTTTAGGTACCTGTCCCTTATTCATGTGGCAACCCTACTTTTACATCATCTGCCAGTGCAGGTTTCTCTTCTTTTACCGTTTGTTTCACTTGCAGAAGCCCCCTTTCTGCCTATTGATTTTCTGGGCAGGTAAAGTCTGTCAGCATCACTACGCGGGTGTCATGAGTATTGGAGTGTCATCACTTTTCTTGTCTTTTTGTCAAGATCATCCAGCTCTGCTTGTGTCCAGGTCACAATTCCAGCAGTGTATCTAATGACGGGGATGGCCCAGGTGTTGATAGCCTTGATCGTATTCCTACCATTTAATTTGCTCTTCAAAATCTTTCTGATTCTTTGAATATATTCTTTGCTGACCATATTTTGCACAGGCCCATGCTTAATATTGTCAAACTGTAGTATGCCCAGATATTTATAGGCTTCAGGCTGATTGCATTTTATGGTTTGTCTGTTTGGCATCTCTATGCCCTCGTTGTGAGTAATTTTCCCTTTCTTTATTGCCACTGTGGCACATTTGTCTAGGCCGAACTCCATACTGATATCACTGCTGAAGATTCTGTGTTGGTAAGTGACTGGATTTCCGTTTCTGATTTTCTGTAAAGCTTTAGATCATCCACGTACAGTAAGTGGGAAATTTTTGATGAATTTCTTGCTGTTTGGTAGCCTAGGTTTGTTTTCTGTAGAATTACTGACAGTGGGATCATTGCAATGATGAACAGCAGTGGTGACAGTCGCCCTGGAAAATTCCTCTCTTGATGTTAACAGTTCCATAGCTGTCATTAACCACAAACAACTCCGTTTTCCATTGTTTCATTGCATTTTCGGTGAACTTTCTAATATTTTCACAAACCTCAATGACATCTAGACATTTGATAATCCAACAATGTGGCAGTGAGTCAAATGCTTTTTTGTAAACAATCCAAGTTGTATAGAGGTTTGTTTTGTGGCTTTTGCAATTCTCCAGTATCATTTTGTCAATTAGAAGCTGATCTTTCGTGCTCCTACTTCTTCTTTTATTGCCTTTTTGTTCTTTTGGCAAGATGTTATTTCCTCCAAGTAATCCTGAATTTGATCAGCTATTATGCTTTTCAGCAGTTTGAACATTGTAGGCAGGCATGTTATTGGCCTGTTGTTTCCCGGTATTATCCCTTTTGCTGGATCTTTCAGTATCAAATATGTCTTCCCAGATGTTATCCATTTGCTGATGTTTCCAGTTTGCAGCATCTCATTGAATTATTATTGTTATTGTTATTAGTTGGGTATCTTCTGTAATTTAATAATAATAACAGAATGGCAAATGCTTCCTTCCATTAGCCCCAAATAAAGGTAAAATTTTGCCATGCTAGTATTATAGTCTTCTCTAAAGTTTCTTTCTACGTTCCAGTTTCCATTGACATTCTTTCTACCACTACAAAATGATGCTTATATTCAACTTTCTTTTCAAAACACAAAAATACACCTTCTTGCTTCTAACTAAAGAAACAAGAAAAGGTATGCACAAAGAGCCTAACTCATCTAGCTGTAATGTTCCCTTTACCCTTTGGTCAATGCTCGCATCCAATCTTCCTCTCATCTTTAATGTACAGAACTATTGGTCTCTCTCTTTCTTATCTAGAGTGTGCTGAGCAATAATTTTGATTCAGATGAGCATCCTTGAATGCAGGGTACTTCAGCAGAATTATGATAAATTACAAAAGAATGAAAATGGATCTGCTGACTACCAGAGGATAGACCAATTAACTGGTTGGCAGGAATACAAGCTGAAGACTTCAGATTGCTCTTGAGCATTTACTTCACTTAATTGATTTCTGATTTCATTTCAAGACAATAAGCGAACTAAAAAAAGGACTATCTAATAAATTAAAGTATAGTCATTGAAATTAAAATTCCTGGATTTCATCCTGTATTTTTAACCAGCTGTCTGCTATTTACAACACATTTTTGCTTGGGGACGCATGGCTCGAGAGCAGTACTTGTGAAAAAGATCTAGGAGTCCTCGTGGACAATAAGTTAAACATGAGCCAACAATGTGAAGCAGCAGCAAAAAAAGCCAATGGGATTTTGGCCTGCATCAATAGGACTATAGTGTCTAGATCCAAGGAAGTCATGCTACCCCTCTATTCTGCCTTGGTTAGGCCACACCTGGAATACTGTATCCAATTCAGGGCACCACAATTGAAGGGAGATGTTGACAAGCTGGAATTTGTCCAGAGGAGGGCGACTAAAATCATCAAGGGTCGGGAGAACAAGCCCTTCGAGGAGCGACTTAAAGAGGTGGGCATGTTTAGCCTGAAGAAGAGAAGGCTGAAAGGAGACATGATAGCCATTAGGCATGCTAAAATTGAAACGGAAATCTAATTGATTCGTTAGAAATCCGTAATTAATGGGACTTTTGTTGTTTTACGGATCGCTGCCCGAACCAGGAAGTAGACTTCCTTTACGGTCCGAGAGGCCAACAATATGCGTAAGGATCGTTAGAAATTCTTAATAATAAATTAATTAATTATTGTACTACTCAATACTCCCACACATATCCTACCCGCCTTCATTCAGCTTCTTCTTTTTCCCGCATTTCTATGGGGAACTGGAAGTGACGCTGCTGCTAGGTAGAGGCAATGCATTCTGGAAAGTGATTCACACACACACACACACGCGCACAAGCCTCTCTCTCCAGGCTTCCCCCCCCCCCTCCTTCTCTTCCCCGTTGCTCTGCTGCCATGCATGCCCCATTGCAGGGGCCTGCTTCACACACACACACACACACACGCACACGCACACGCTTCTCCTCTCTCTCCCGGCGCTCTCTCAGATGCTTCTCTTCCCCGTTGCTCTGCCTTGCCCCATCGCAGGGACCAGCTTCAGCCCTCCAGGTACGTGTTTTGGACTTCAACTCCCACCATTCCTCACAGCCTCAGGCCTCTTCCTTTTCCTCTCAGCCTGGGCAAACTTGGGCCCTCGCTCCCTGGGGATCGGGGTGAGAGAGAGGCAGCGAGGAGCGAGGGGGGGGCTCCTCCTCCTTTTCTTTTGCTGCTTCCAAGAATAGAAAACCCCCTCCCTCCCTCCCTTCCTCTTTCCCTCCCTCCTTCCTATTTGGAGAGTCCCATCTAGAATTCAGTGTGGTTTATTCAAGTTTTGGCCTACAACTCCCAGAAATCCCAGCCAATTTACCAGCTGTTAGGATTTCTGGGAGTTGTAGGCCAAAACCATCTGGAAAGCGCATGCTCTGGCATACGAATTTCTAACGAATTTCGTTAGTACTTAAGTTACATTTCCGAAAATTTTGGGAATTTTTTTGTAAGTCTTTGATATACTAATAAAAAAAAATCCCCCCCCCATTTGATTTTAGAATCGCCATTTTTCGATTTGTTATCATGCCTAATAGCCATGTATAAAAATGTGAGAGGAAGTGATAGGGAGGAGAGAGCAAGCTTGTTTTCTGCTCTCTGGAGACTAGGACGCGGAACAATGGCTTCAAACTACAGGAAAGGAGATTCCGCCTGAACATTAGGAAGAACTTCCTGACTGTCAGAGCTGTTCAGTAGTGGAACTCTCTGCCCCAAAGTGTAGTGGATGCTCCTTCTTTGGAGGCTTTTAAACAGATGCTAGATGGCCATCTGTCGGGGGGTACTTTGAATGCAATTTTCCTGCTTCTTGGCAGGGGTTTGACTGGATGGCCCATGAGGTCTCTTCCAACTCTATGATTCTATGACTACCAGACTACTCAGCAAGTGGACTTTAAAGCCTTCCAAATGTATTCCAAATTTTATAATAATAATACACTAAGAAATACATCAAGTCCATTTTATTGGTTTAAAGAAGAAATTTATCCTATCTGCTTCATGTGCTTAGGCGATCCCTCACCATCCGAGTATGATGGCCTTCCAAGTGCAGTGTCTTGGCGGTGGATACTTAGATGGCTCTGGAACTTTATTCTTGATCTGCATGTTTGTCCACAGTGAGGACACTGGTTTCCAGGTGGCAGGCAGTCCCAATCAGGGTTGGCTTGATGCGCCTTCCTCTTGGCATATTTCTCCCTTTCATCCTCAATGTGTGCCCTCTTCGAATTCCGCAGCACTGCTAGTCACAGGTGACCTCAAGTTAGAGTGCTCAAGGGCCAGGGCTTGCCAGTACTCGGTGTCTATGCCCCATTTTTTAGAGTTAGCCTTAAGCACATCTTTATATCACTTTTCCTGCCCACCAACATGCTGTTGTCTATTCTTGAGTTGGGAGTATAGTAAGTGCTTTGGGAGGCAGTGATCGGGCATTTGGACAATGTGGCCAGTGCATAGGAACAATGCTTCAATACTATAATATTTATTTATTATTTCAACTTGTATACCACCTTTCCCAATAGGCTCAAGGTGGTTCACAACACAAGTGGCCTTTGCTTCTTCCAGCACACTGACATTTGTCCGCCTGTCTTGATTTGCAGGATTTTTTGGAGGCAACACTGATAGAATCATTCCAGGAGTTGAGTGTGACGTCTGTAGACAGTACGCACACAGCCTATCATAATACTTTAGCTTAAGAGGGAATATATGAAAGGTATGCCATGATTTATATTCAAGAAAATGTAGTAGAACTTGGGATGGAGTGGAGGAAAGGTATTTTGTTATTTTTATTCTACTCTTTTCAAATGTACAATCTACTTAGCAAATAAAGAAATCCATAGTTTTAAAGTCCCGAAGTTCTGAATGTCAATGGTGGCAAGTGTTTCTTAAATTAGAGCAAAGGAGGAGACCACAGCTTAATGACACTCTCAATCTTATTGTATTTCAGAAAAACTTCTGCCCATACTATTTATGTTAGGTTGGTTAACTATATGTGGTCTAAAATGTATGCCAACATTTACTGAATGGTTCAAAACTGTTATTTTGATATTTGACTTTAGGGTCAAGCATGCCAAACGGAATTCAAGGATTAAAGGAAACTATAATGGGATTGACAATTTTGTATTTCGTTTTTTGAGTGGGAGACAGACTTTTTAAACTTAACATCTGAAATTTTTAAAAAAATAGACAGCCACTACTGATTTGGAAAATGGCAATTTCCCCCATATGATCAAGGAGTAAGAATAAGAATTGAAATTGAACTCAAATTGACCTTGATTGCAAATCAAGAAAGCAAAGAAGAGGGGGTGGGGAAGAACTTTACAACGAGTCCAATAGGCTTCAACTTTTGATGATGTGGTATTGTTACCAACCATAAATCAAGCACATGGCTTTCTGGATGCAGAGAAGGCCCTTGGGTACTTATACTTTCATCTTTGCAGACCCCTTTTAATTTAATGTTCCACCTTGAGGCATAATACTTTCATCCTCCAGGCATTATCTACACTTTTATGTACTGTTTTTTTTTAAAAAAATGATGCATTTTACATTGTTTGAATTTTTTTATCCTTCATTGGTTTGCTGTGTAGAGAAAAATCCTTATTCATTCTAAAGCTTGCAAGGAGAAATGTGAATATCTATTCCAAAGGATCGGAGCTACCACCGAAAATGCTCTCTGCCTGGTGGAGGACAGGTGGAAAGTCTGAACAGAGGGTACTACAAGAAGATTTTGTTCTTTAGACCGTAGTGATCTCTGGGGAGCATATGGGGTGAGGCGGTCCCTCAAGTACACCAGCCCTAGACCATATAAGGCCTTGAAAGTCAGCACCAGCACTTTGAACGTAATATGGTACACCACTGGAAGCCAGTGCAGTCGCTGCAGGATGGGGGTGGTATGACACCTGGCCAAGGCGCCAGCAAGCAGGTGAGCTGCAGCATTCTGCACTAGCTTGAGTTTCCGGATCACAGACAAAGAAAGGCCAACAACTATATAATAAAATGATGTACTTTAAATGAAATGGTAAAACCAAAGTAGGGAAGACACATTTTCAAGCTGTGACTGGTGGAATTAGTGGATGCAGAATTTTTAAATACAGACAAGTGATAATACTTTCTTAGTACTTGAAGAAGTAGACTTAAGACGATAAAATGCATGCTACCGAAGTCATTCTCTCAGTCTCAAAGATGTTACTCCCTTTGCAAAGAAATCTCAGGCTAATGTGGCTATGTCTGTTGCCATCTTACATTGTTTGGATTGCTCTTTATGTACCTCAGGCCCCTTCCACACTGCCCAGGATCTGATTCCTCATTATCATCTTATGCCAGATTATCTGGTAATGGAGATCCATATAATCCAGTTTAAATCAAATAATCTGGGATAAGATTCTGGGATACAGTGCAGAAGGGGCCTCAGACGTCTGGAAACAAACCGTAATACAGGAACTCTTCAAAGGCACCACTGTCCACAGTATCCCGTTATCAGGACCTCCAAAATTTAGCTCTGTATAAAGCAACACTCACTATTTCTGTACGGCTGGTGCAGCATTATACAAAAAAATATGATGGCATAAAGTGCCAAAAGTTAAAGAGAGAGAAGATCATAGTAGAAGAAAGGGAAGGAGACAAACAGAATAATAAAAAGAAATGAATCCAGAATACCCAAACTGCAAATGACTTGTCGGTGATGACAAGTTGGGTTCTTCTACCCATTACACTAGCCAACACACATTTTGGTGCCTCAAATTTTAGAGCTGTTTCTGACTGTATTGACCTGCTGATCCCAAAAATGGCATGTATCAGGTTTCCCCTATTCACTCTACTTTTTGAGATACAGAACATGTGCCACAGACTAGTCTTCATCTACTCCCCATAATAATAATTATTATTTCTGGTATTTATATCCCGTCTCCTCTCTACCCCGAAGGGGGACTCAGGATGGCTTACACTGGCAGCAACTCAATGCCCTAACATATGAATAATTAAAAACAATAAAAATTAAAGCAATAGCATTAAACCATTAAATACATAAAAAACATGAGCCATTGATTAAACAGTATAAAAGCCTTAATTACCAATAAAACCGTATCCTCATATAAATCGCCTTTTGAGTCCATTTCCACTAAAGTGCTGATTTATATCTGCTGACCGAAAGCCTGGTCCCACAACCACGATTTTACTTTCTTCCTGAAAGCCAGGACGGATGGGATTGACCATATCTCATTTGGAAGGACATCCAAGTGCCACCTGTGTGTTGATGGAGGCAGGCAGGATTTTCCCCGGGTACTGGTTATGGGGGGTCGGGAGCAGGTGAGGGTTTGCCCTCCTTTCTGCTAGAGATCCCTGTGTCCAACTGGTGGGCCACTGTGTGACACAGAATGCTGGACTAGATGGGCTGAGGCCCGATTCAGCATGGCTCTTCTTATGTTCTTATGTTCTTATTCCTCAGGCGGGGAGCCACCACTGAGAAGGCCCTGTCTCTCGTCCCCACCAGCCACGTTTGCGATGTTGGTGGGAGCGAGAGCAGGGCTTCCCCAGATGATCTTAGGTTATGAGGTGGGACGTAGAGGCAGATGCGTTCAGACAAGTAATCTGGGCCAGAACCATATAGCAAATCATGATAACTATATCTAAGAAATGAGAGCTGGTATGGTGTATCCAATGCAATTTTCTGAATCAGTGACTCAAATAACTCCAGGAACAGCCTAAAAAACCAAGACACCAAGAAATGTCTTTTGGGACACTGTGTCATTTGCTTTTTGACTGACCAAGGCTTTTTGACTGACTGCTTCCTGACATCTGACACTGTTTTTGAACAAGAATTGCTTTCTCAGAATTAGATGGAAAGAAAAAGCGAAGTAAAGGGTCATCAGCCCATACATGGAACTGAACCCACAAGGTACATTTTGCATTACTGAGTTTTGGCACACGCTGAGAAAACCTTAGTAGTGCTTTCATGCTCTGTCTGTGTATTTCAGTTACTTCTAAAATTCGATGAAGCCTGTGCTCTTTGCTTGGTAAGGTGGCCCAATGATAAAATTCTTGCCAAGCAAATGTGTACAAAGTCATTGCAATATTTGAAAGAGCATCTAGGATAACATATTTCCAAGTTTTGACTTCACCAATTCTATAAGTAATTAGTATTTTATTACTGTCATTTGAAGTAGATATGAACTTAAAGATTAATTCCCTCTGTGAAAATTGTATGCTGGTTCAGCCAAGAAGGAAGCTCATGGTTCGAAATAATTGGTATTGCATGGGAGTAACACATATGAGTGGTGCCACAAGTTGGAATCACAACAAATAAGGTCTCTTAAAACTTAGCAAAAATGTTTGCAAAGATTCAAAATATATGAGCATAGCAAGATAAAACCATATCCAAACCTTACATTTCAGGAAGCAGTTAAACTATCTTTTATTTTTTCAAGATGATTCTCGCAGATCATTATTGTGTTTCATTTGGCCAGCAACATTATTTTCCATCTGTGCAACACAGTGTTTTACATGCTCAGCAATACTCCTAGTTCTGCAGTGTTTCTTTCCCAGAAAAAAAAGCATCACTTCATCACAACCTTTCTGATCTGGCCTCAGGGTATCTTGTGATGAGTCTTCACTTCCTGGTACATTTCCAAGAGTTTCAATTTCATTGCTGTCACTTTCTTCTTCCCATGTTTGGAGTATACTGGTAATACTGCTGACAATCAAATAAATAAAAAATGACAAGGGCTGGAACTGGCTATGCCAATATTTGCAGCAGTTGCTCTGCTTTTCCCTCTCTTCTGTGGAATTGTTTATAGGAAGCATAAAAGAGGGGCTGAAAACTATACCCCATATTCCTAGAAAATTCCAAAATTATCTATATTGGGGTAAGAGACAGAAAGAGGGAGGTCACTGGGGAAAAAAACAATTTTAAAATGTCAAAAAAAGTTGCAATACATTAGGACAGTGTTTCCCAACCGCTGTGACGCGGCACAGTAGTGTGCTGTGACGGACCCCCTGCTGTGCCACAGGAAAAGCTCTCTGCCCCCCTTCCTTCCCCCCTCCTCCTGCCAAACTCCTGCTGCTTGGGGGAGGAGGAGGAAGGGCCAGGTGGTGGCGAAGAAAAAGAAGGGGCCGGGGCGCCACCTTCTTCGGCCGTTTCCCTAGCCAGCCTCCAATCCGCCATAACTCCCGCCATGACTCCCGCCCCTCGCTCACTGAAGCAGCATGGAGGAGGAAGCCGGAGGCAGGGCATGGCACGGCCTGGCTCTGCCCCCTCCCTGGCTTCCGCTCTCCCACAGCTTCTCCAGCCTTGAGGGGACAGTGCCAAACCAGCATTGTGCTGGCTCTGCCACCACTGGCTTGCCATTGCCCCCTCAAGGCTAGAGAAGCTGTGGGAGAGCTGAAGCTGGGGAGGGGGCGGGGCATGGTGTGGCCTGGCTCCTCCCCCTCCCCGGCTTCGGCACTCCCAGCAGCTGCTCCCAGCCACCATCCCCCAGCCGTTCTTTACTGTGTTAGAGTGTCATTTTATGTCATTTTGGTTGGTGGTGTGCCCCCAGATTTTTTTTATGTTAAAAGTGTGCCGCAACTCAAAAAAGGTTGGGAAACACTGCATTAGGAGACTGGATATGTCAGTTTTTACAGACAAGGCAAACGTTCAAATATGAACAGAATTTGTGCAAAATGCTTGCTCAAATCTTACAATTATAGTTTGCATTAAGTACTGCTTGAAGACATTACATTGGAATCAGTGGGCCCAGATTTTTTTTAAAAGGCACAAAGAATTTCAGTGCACGTGGCAAGAAAATCAATATTACTGTATATGGACATAGAAAAAACTATACTAGAGCTTTCACAACATTTTATGTTGGTAACACACTTTTAAGATATGCATCATTTTGCAACATAGTAATTCAATTTTACTAGCAAACCAGAGAATACAGACGTAAACATAAATTGTAATAATGAAATGTATGGAGACACAATATGAATACTTTTCATATGCATATATATATATATAGAGAGAGAGAGAGAGAGAGAGAGAGAGAGAGAGAGAGAGAGAGAGA
The DNA here is from genome assembly GCA_030556195.1 of Anolis apletophallus. NCBI lineage: Eukaryota > Metazoa > Chordata > Lepidosauria > Squamata > Anolidae > Anolis > Anolis apletophallus. Next base: position 5,349,416 of record JARBWK010000004.1, on the reverse strand, counting down.
GAATAGCATGCATTTCCAATATTTTTGTCATTCCTTGTGACATGATACACCTACACACTGCAGCCAACACAATAACATATCACGATGCACAGTTTGGAAAGCTCTGCTTTATGGAGTAACAAAGGAATACAGTTTTCTTTCCCTGTAGACCTTACCATCCCAAAAGTTTAAAACAGTGCTGCAAGGAATGTGCAACTGTTTATGTGGCCCTAAAGAAAATTGGAAAATGCATTTGATCCTTTGAGCTGTAAAGATCTTCCAATTCCCAGTTACATAAGGTGATTTCGGGAAAATCACAGTAAAGTCACACGACATATTGTTTTCACAAAAACAGCAATGGTTGCCCCAGATAAAAGAGTCCCCTTGGGGGAGAGGATGATCTATAAATAAAGATTATTATTATTATTATTATTATTACAGCACATTTGAACCTTTCAGCTGTAAAGATCTTCCAATTCACAGTGACATAAGGTGATTTCAGAGAAATCATCACAAAGTCGCTACACATTATTCTCATAAAAACAATAAGAGGGAGTGAATAAAGTGTAGTCACCACATAAAACTGTTGTATTTTGGCACTTTGCATCATGGCGTTTAGACATCCAAAGTAAATTGCAACTATTGCCACATAATCACATAAAGAATGCATGAACATATTTGAAGATAATAAAATGAGGGGAGGAAAGTTGTAAACGTTATAGATAAGCTAAACGGCATTAATGCCAAAGGATACCTTAAACACATTTAATACAAAAGCATTTAGAATAAAGTATGATTATGAAACAGCATCCCATTAACCACAAAACAGGGGTTTCTACCAACCTTGGAAGCCAAAAAAGTTATCTGCCAGTTACAGTAAAAAGGAGAAATGGGGTAAGGCAGCAGGTTTAAATTGTAATAGATACACAATAGGAAAACTCTCATACAAAATTTATCTACATTTTCTAATAAAACCATCTGATTTGGAAACCACATGCAAGCCAGAGTAATTTATCAGCACATTAATCATTCTTCTCCTTATTACTTCTCATCTGAATATTTCTTTATATATTTATTAAGTTTTCACAATATGATCAACTAACAGGATCTTGTTGAACTAAAAGAAACCAGATCGGTATGAGATATACTTTCATAATACCAAGGTGCAAAAGGCCTATTACCTGGCAGAAAATGTTGGGGAAATAGTAACAATAATGATTAATTATAGCAATAGCATCCAGATTAGTTAAACCTTTGTTTAACTCACTGCACAATGTAACTTAATATCCCAAAATAGAAAAACAGTCCATAAAATCAATTCTCCCTAACAAAAGCCAGCCAATATCTCCTGAATCTCTAGATGAAACAAACTGGTCGCACAATGAGTCCAATTCAGGATGAAAGAGTCTCTGAGGATTTTTTTTTGTCTCAGAAGTGTCTAATCAAATGAAAAACACAGATTTACATGACATTTTCATGTGCCCCCCCCCTTTCACTTTTCCGTTCCATGGGATCATCATCTCATGTAAACTGCACTTTCATTTCATTTCCTATTCCCAAATTACAAAGCTTGACTGCTTGAATTAAATGATAATCCCTCAGCTGTTAGGAACATTGCACTGTAGCTAAAATATGAGACTGTCTATGTGTGGCCTCTGAAAACCACAAGAAATACAGATGCATGTTCCTCACAGAAAAGGGCATCTGTTACAGTTCAGGAAAAACTCTCAGGAAGATGTGGATCATCTTACCATAATGAGAGTTCCAAAAATACTACGAAAAGTTCCTGAAGTTTTCAGTCTAATCCCTGCATAGAACTTCAAAGAGCTGATATGATGCTGCTGACTGCTCAAACCACTCAAGGTAGTAAACTGCAGCCAAGACTGCTACCATATGATAACATGAAAGCATATGAAATTAGTGGAGATATTCAAAGATCAGAACATTATCCATTACCTGGACATTATTTAGTGATAACATTTAAGCATATGAAATTAGTGGAGGTATTAAAAAATCAGAACATTACCCATTACCTGGACATTATTTAGTGTTCAGTAAATTTCTCCCAAAACAAGAGTACCCATTCCAATCATTAAGCCAACTTGATTCCTTCCTAAAATAATGTTACAAATACTTTTAAAAAATGGATGGAAAGATGCTACTCTCATTGATCTAAAGAACAAGCCAAGGTGGCTTCAGGGAAAAGGGACTCTGTGGCTTGCAAGGCCAGTTTGAGTTTGAATTTAAATTATTTATTTATTTACTTTCTTTACATACCACCTTCTCACCCCGGGGGTTGGGGGGGCGGGACTCAAAGTGGTTTACAACATACTTTAAAAGTGGATTCTATAAGAGATACAGAACACACACACACACACACACACACACACACACATCTTACATAGTCTAAGAATAGATATAACATATATAGATGGAATGGCTTCAGTGAATAAGTACTGTATCATCAACACATCCTTCAATAGCTGTGGACAAGTCTACATAGGGACCACCAAATACAGCGCCCAAACACAAATCAAGGAAGATGAAAGGCACTGCAGTCTAAATCAACCAGAGAAGTCAGCCATAGCAGAGAACCTGATGAACCAACCTGGACACAGCATATTATTTGAGAACACAGAAATGCTGGACCACTCTCACAACCACTATGTCAGGCTACACAGAGAAGCGATTGAAATCCATAAGTATGTGGACAATTTCAACAGAGAGGAGGAAACCATGAAAATGAACAAAATCTGGCTTCCAGTATTTAAAAGAACTCTAAAATTAAAACAGCAAAACAACACCACAACACAGGGAAAATCTAGAGAGGAAACAATCAAGGACAGCTAATCACCTCTCAACAAAAGATTCCCTCAGGCACTAACAAGCCACACCAAAAAAACTGCCAGGCCATCAAATGATAATCAAGGTGGCCAGTTGAAACATTCACACCTACCTCCAACAAACAAGAGTTCTTTCTCCCACCCTGGACATTATTCCACAGATATATAAACCCAATTTTCCTAGTTCCAACAGACCTCACAACCTCTTAGGATGCCTGCCATAGATGCCGGCGAAAGGCGAAACGTCAGGAGAGAATGCCTCTAGAACATGGTCATATAGCCTGAAAAAACCTACAACAACGCAGTGATTCTGGCCATGAAAGCCTTCAACAATACGGTGTAGTAATAGTGAGGTCGCAGACCATATTTTAGTTATTGCAAACTACAATAACATCTTCTACCTGTCTTACACACACACACACCCATATGCACTTTCAATAACACATCACTCTGTTTCACATGAGTAATACTAGAAAAAAATCTGGTTAAAATAAGCCTCCATTTTGGAACTTTAAATTTGCCAAAGGTACAGTTATTTACAGTAGGATTGGAGCAATATGTTGCCTGTTCACTCTCAAAACTGCCTATGTTAAATTTGTAACAATGAAAATACATCCTGCATACTAGATATTCATAAGAGTAGCAAAATTATTTATGAAGTAGCAACAAAGATATGGTTGGGGATCACCATGACATGAGGAACCTTATTTAGGGGTCACAGCATTAGAAAGGCAGAGAACCATTGCATTAATACATATATCTTTCTGTTTAATTGCTATTAATTTTTAAAAAAATAGGGGGTTGGTGTGTAAATTTGTTTCTGGAAAGGGGGCGTTAGGCCAAAAAAGTTTGGAAACCACTGTTTTAAAGTAATCATATGGGTTCTTTACTCCACTGTTGTTGTTAATATGTCATGGGGTAGTGATGACTCAAGATGATTTGTTGGTTGCTGGCTCTTTAGGTCTATGGGTTCTCCAAATTCTGTGGCATGAAGCTTATCTTTGTGTTTTTGCATAATAATTCCTCCTCTTCATTCTCTATCATCCCAGGCTAAAATATAGCAAAATTATGATTGCTGACTTATATGGGAAAGGCTAAGGTGTAGACGTAATAGATACACAATTCTGTGCCTTTGAACTCTGCGTCTAATAGCTATTCCAGGGAGATTACATCCACAGCATTTATGAGCTACAGTAAGCAGAATGAAAAAGTGACACTGCTTACTATCTAAACAAAAAGGACAGTACAAAGAAGGAGGAGGAGGAAGAGGGGAGTTACTAAAAATAAAACACTAGCAAAGAAAGGAACGTAAAGCATACTACTATAAAAATCTCTGAAATACTTTGGAATTTTAAGTAAACGAGTCTAAAACGTTAATGAAGTATCTGGACAGATAAGTGGTATATGTACAGTTACTAAAACAGGGTGAAGCCCGGCAGAAGAATTTTAATAAAGGAATACATCATTGGTATCTGTGACTCTTATGAACAACACAAACTACTGACAATTTATCAGTTAGATGTTAAAGAAGCTGTGATAATATTGGTGCATTTGAATTGAAGTGGGTTGAATGCGCTTAAAAATCAATTTAGGCTGGATGTTTTTGATCGGCTTAGCAAAACAGGTAATCAAAATTCACAGACAATTCAGGAGCATATTGACTTCTATGAAGGTAAAGAGTCTTGCTATAAAAGATATAAATATCCACTTATTTCATTTTCATGCAGGAAAATGAAACTTTCCAAATGTTTTCACCCAGTGGCTGAGATTATAATTGGTTTTGTACATTTTTCAGTAATTTTTCACAATTCAAGACTTTTGTCAAAATGTTGCTAGTTTTCTTACTCAAAGTTCTAAAAACAATGTTTTGTGTGGAAAGAAAACTGGTGAAGTGGGAGATAAGAGTCTTTTTTCTCTCAGACTAGAATGAGAAAAAATCTCATTATGGCAATGTTTTTAAGGATGAGAACACTGATTAATTTTATTTACATCCCTACTATCACCCAAAAGGAGGTGAGTAGAAATACAAATTCCAACTTAAAGAGGAGATAGGAAACCAGATTTGGGTGATGACTTGGCCACGGTAGTCCACACTCTGGTTACATCCTGAATAGATTACTGCAACGCACTCTACGTGGGACTGCCTTTGAAGACGGTTTGGAAACTTCACCTAGTCCAACGGGCAGCAGTCAGATTACTAACTGGGGTGACATACAGGGATCATACCACCCCCCTGCTATGCCTGCTCCACTGGCTGCCAGTCCATCTCCGAGCCCAATTCAAAGTGCTGGTTCTGACCTATAAGGCTCTAAACGGTTTTGGCCCAGTTTACTTGTCCGAACGCATCCACCCCTACGTCCCACCTCGAAATCTAAGATCATCCGGGGAGACCCTGTTCTCGCTCCCGTCAACAGCTCAAATGCGCCTGGTGGGGCCGAGAGATAGGGCCTTCTCGGCCATGGCACCCTGCCTATGAAACACACTCCCAACTGAGGTAAGCTCGGTCATCTCCCTCCTGGCTTTCTGAAAGAAATTAAAGGCATGGCTCTGGGACCAGGTTTTTGGACAAGAGATGTAAGCAGCACCTTAAAGGGACAAACTGGAATGACGATATGACTGACGAGGCTGGTTTACTGTTTTAATGATGGCTTATGTATGGTTTTTAATTATGTATTGTTTTTAATTATTATATGTTTAATTTGTGATTTTATTGTAACTGTTTATAATAGCCTCTTAACGGAGCTCAATGTAAGCCGTTGGAGGGTTGAGAAGTGACGGGATAGAAATACGGGAAATAAATTAATAAATACATAAAGTTCATGTATGAGCACATCCAATCTGATGGCATTTATTACTCTAGTCAAAGCACCAAATCTGTTCCTATTAGCCAAATGCCAGGAAGCTAGTTTGCAAAGCCTTTGCACATATTTAATACCAGGAACTAAAAGACTCTTTACTTACACAATTTAGCTGAGTGCTTTGAGAAAGACAAGGAAGGTGGAGGGAAGCACACAGCACAAGTGAGGCATTACTAAAACAATGTTTTCCAGAAAGACGGATAACTAAATATGTTTCAACAAAAACAACATGAGTTATATGGAGCCTTATTAAAGACTAGTAAATTTATTATGGCATAAGCTTTCCTGGATTACAGCCCATAAGTCTCTTTGTTGTTTTTAAAATCATATTGGGATCCTTTGCAGAGTTAAGATTATGGATGTTGCATTTCTTCTTCCTCCAAAGCAAATTTCTCAAACTCGGCAATACTGTAAGTGTTCTGCTCTTTGTTTTGTTCTCTGGGAAAAACAAAATGCTTCAAAGATGGGCCAAAACTAAAATGGGCCAAAAGAGATGGGCCAAAACTAACAAAAGGAAGTTCAATAATGACAAATGCAAGATACTCCACTTAGGCAGAAAAAAATGAAATGCAAAGATACAGAATGGCTCGACAGCAGTATGTGTGAAAAGGAGTTCTCGTGGACAAGAAGTTAAACATGAGCCAATAATGTCATGTGACAACTCAAATAGACAATGGGATTTTGGCCTGCATAAATTTGGACTGGATGGACCACAACTCAATGATTATTTTAAAGATTCATAAAATGGAGAAGGAAGACATCCACATTGTACTTCAATTCTAAGAACAATCTTTTTTTCTGAAGAGAGATACAAATACTTTTGGAAGGACATCCAAATACTTAGGTATGACTATTAACAGGAAGACATTAGCTTAGGGACACTGAAATAAGAAAATATGAAGCTGTCTGATCCCGTATCAAATTATGGGTTCATCTAGTTTAGTAGTTCCCAAAGTGGGCAGTACCACCCCCTGGTGGGTGGTGGGGCAATCTGGGGGGTGCTGGAAGGCCCAGGAGAATTTGGGGGGCGCTGAACCCCTGTAAGGGGGCGGTGGGGCGGTGGCGTGAGCCAGGTGACAGGCTACCACCCATCTCTGTGTGTGTGTCTCTCTCTCTTCTTCCCTCCTCCTGTTCCCTCCTCCTCCTCTCGCCAAGCAAGGGATAATAATAATAATAATACCTTTGGGGTTCCCTTCCAACTGGTTGAGTCTTATAACAATAATAATGTCCTTCAACATATTTAGTGGAACATGAATTCAGTGCGGTAACCAATTTATTAACAAAAAAAGAAACCGATTGCAAAATAGTCAATCGCAATGATTTGAGGTTACTGCTGACGAAAATAGAGCCGAGGATTCCTAGATTGGTAGCAGCATACCAGGTTCATCCCTCTCATTAAGATGATTTCGAATGTTTTTAAAAAAAATTGTATTACCTTTCTATTCTAAGTTCAATAAATAGTTTCATAATTTCAAACTTCAATGTTTCTAACTTACAACTTTCTTTATTATATTTTACAAAAAGGTAGAAATATTAATACATATATCTTTCTGTTTAATTGCTATTAATTTAAAAAATAATAATTTCTAGGGGGGCGGTGAGTAAAAAAAATTCTGGAAAGGGGGCAATAGGCCAAAAAAGTTTGGGAACCACTGATCTAGTTCAATATGACATCTTTGATCTAGTTCAATATGACATCTTTGATTTTTCAATGCTACCAGAGACTTTTCCTCAAACAAAATTAAGAGGGACTAGACTCAGCCCTTTCTGCATCAAAATGAGGGCTGCTACCATGAGTTATGCCCTTTCTAGAGATATGCACACTGATATTACTAGTCCATAGCAAATATTGCTTGCAAAGGAGTCAATTGTTTTACCATTGACTCCCTGTCCTATATTCCATAAAAGATGGAATATGAGAAGTATAACATATAGCCAGGTAAGAAGGAAAAGGCAATACAAAGGGCCAATTCAGGTAATACAAAGGGTCAGCTCAGAGGCCATTAAGACCCTGGCTTATTGGGATTCAAATGAGACTTAGTATACACTGCCTAATTACTAGAATTTAAGAAAGTTCCTTTTGAGATTTCAGATTCCAGAAACCAGAAGCCACTAGAGCTCTCAGGCGAACTATGGGTTTTGAGAGGAAAGGGCTGTCATACTCCAAAACAAGCTTTATTAATAATTCTACAGTAGCACCTTCTGCTGTACAAACAACAAACCTTAAACCATGAGGGGTTTTTTTTCTGTCACAGGGATGAGAAACTCAATCTACAACACCTATGTATAAAGTCAGCCACCTCCCTAAAGTCCCACTCATTTTAATGCAGGTATACTTCACTTAATGAAATAGATGGATTCCTGCAGATTACTTATTCAAAAGACAATTTGATATGAATGGCAGGAATAGCATAGAAAGGCACCTACAGTACCACCTTTCTAACCAAAGGTTTCACCTACTTGAATCTAAGAAAATATGTCATCTCTGGGAATTGTCTAGGTAACTTTTAGTGGAAGTCATTCATTTAGTGGAAGTCATTCAAATCGAACAAATAAATAAATAAATAAATAAATAAATATTATCTGCACTATCCTGTTTCCATAGTAAATAGTGCCCCATTGCAAAAAAAATCAATTCAAAATGTTCCAACAAACTTTTTAAAATTCAAAATGAACAACAGTCATACACTTGATCTTAGCCAAAAGGCCGAGAAGCAATAAGTAAATCATAGAAAAGTAAATCATAAGTAAATCATAGAAAATTTCACAAGTCTCCAGGCAGGCATAAAAGATTTTGTAAAAATTGTCTTTATCAAAGGGCTTGCCTAAATAGATAGGTTAGAAGAGCAATTCAGCATCAGCATCATTCTTCCTTCACATTATCTAGGTGGGTAAAGTGAGAGTAAAGCACTTCAAAGTGCCAAGTGTTAAGTCCTTAAAGCTGTGAGCAACACCGCTTCACTCCTTCCCCGTTACTACAGAAAAGAGGGAGGAAACTAACCAAACCGAAGCGCTGGATGAAACGAATCAAGATGCCATTTCACTCAGGGGTTTCATGGTATCAGGGCAGGGTGATTACTTCTTAGATAAGGAGAGGACTGAGTCGCTGGTCCTCCAGTGCTCCCCATCTCTATTAAGACATTGAATTGGAAACCTTGCTTGTCTTTCCTAACACAAGTTAGAATTATAGTCCATGGTATGTCATTGGCTTATAAGTCTATCTATTTGGGGAGGAGAAGAGTCCCAGGCGGAAATGAAAGGGCATCATGTGCCCTAACTCATTGTGACATTCAAATCGAAACAAAGACAGGATGAAAGAAGCAGAGCATCAGGCAAAATAGTTCCCTCTTACATTATGCATCTCTCTCACACAAAATGAGATTTAATTATTTTTAAATACCACTTTGAAAAAAAGGGAGATAGCATATGATATTTTATGTAAACACCCACAATATATTCCAAGAGAGCTGCTGGAGATGATATGCTGCCAGGGTGATTTGGAAAACCAGAGAAATCAGGTTAATGTAACCTTGCACTAAAGCATATGAGGGTGAGGAGTCATTACTCTCCTAATTTATTACAATTTCACCATGAAATCAAGCATTGAAGGCCAATAAAGACTTACTAGAATTTCAAGAGTGTATTTTACATAACCAGGAAGGGAGGGAGGGAAGGAGGGATTATTCCTTTCTCAAAGGCTTCATCTACCCTCCATCTACACTCATTAATACTCCATTGTGGACCTGTCTCAGATATGCCATGAGATCTCCCCAAAGCCATTCTGCTGTCCAGAAAGTTGACCAGGCAGACTGGGGTTTTTGGAAAATGGCATTTATGAGCTTTTGGAAAAACACCTTTTTGAGATTGTAATTTTTAGAAGAGCATGACCTTTCAGAGAAGAGCCAAAAACCCTTCAGAGCAGAATCTTCTCTTGTGGTAAGCAACCAGACATAATAATGCTAGGCAATGGTTTTGGTTGTTGGACTGAATAACCTGTTACCTCTGATCTGTTAGGAAAACAAAGATTTTGCAAGTGCATAAAAAACCAGCGCTTCAGAAGAGTTTTTCAGTGCACAAAAATATATTCCATCCCATAAAACAACTTGTTTTATATCATTCAGTCGAGAGACAAAAATGAAGTAGACTTTGATTTTAAAAAATTGGTTTACTCACAACTTTCATGTGAGTACCGCCTATCCCTGCACATTCCCCAGAGACCACTATGGTCCACAGATCAAAACCTATTGGAGGTTCCATCATTTAAGATCTGCCGCCTGTCCTTGACACGGCAGCGTACTTTCTCTGTAGTAGCGCCTACCCTTTGGAACACCCTCCCAGAGGAGGCTCGAGCAATAACCGATCTACAGGCCTTCTGGAGGGCCTGCAAGACCAATTTCTTCAAGACAGGCGTTTAACCTTTAAGGCTGTTAAATTTCACTCTTGCCTCAATCTGTTTTATTATGTTTTTAACTATGTGGTGGTTTTTAACTATGTGGTGATTATGTTGTTCACTGGTGTGAACCACCCTGAGCCTCTTTGGGAAGGGTGGTATATAAATCGAAATAATAAATAAATAAATGTGTTCAGCATACACAGCTACAAAACTTATCCGTCTAGTTTCAAATATGTTTGAGATAATTCTCTGTGCCATCTGGCCAGAACATCTCTTACAACAAAAACAGCAAGCAAGTGTGTAATCTGAGGTCTGAAGTAGTCTGTAAACTGCAGTAGTCTGTCAGCAGTGTTCTGTAGTGATTGTGTGGTCTGCAGCCCCTTTTATAACTTCTCAGAAACCTGCTTCCTGGCAGAGGGCTAGACTGGATTTTCCTGCTTCTTGGCAGGAGATTGGACTGAATAGTCCATGAGGTCTCCTCCAACTCTATGATTCTATAGAGCAGTGTTTTTCAACCTTTTTTGAGCCGCGGCACATTTTTTACATTTACAAAATCATGGGGCACACCACCAACCAAAATGACACAAAATGACACTCTAACACAGTAATACATATAGTTAATATATTTTTAAATGTATTTATATATTTCTGACTGTGAGAGCCATTCAGCAGTGGAACTCTCTGCCCTGGAGTGTGTTGGAGGCTCCTTCTTTGGAGGCTTTTAAGCAGAGGCCATCTGTCAGGGTGCTTTGAAGGCAATTCTCCTGCATATTGGGCGAAAGAGGCCCACGAGGTCTCCGCCAACTCTAGGATTCAATGAACCGCAGCACACTGGTTGGGAAACACTGCTATAGAGTGAAGGAAGCTGTATTACAGAATATACATACAAACAGTAAGCAATAAGATCATAAACAGATTACTAGAGAAGTCTAGAAGAAGACTGTCATTTTCAAGCTTCTTCTACCACTGTTTTACCAGTCAAAAGTCACTCCTTGGCAGAACCTTGCTGGCTTCTGGGGAGTTCACAACAGGGTACCCAGAAATGTGATCACTAGAAGCAACATTACCAGCTACACTATGACAGGGGGCTGCTTCTGGCCAGGGAGACAACTGTGGGTCTTTTTGACGTCTGGACAATGAATCCAGAATTATCCAGAAACATTTGGGGGGGGGGGGGAATCACTTTGGAGTTTCCAGGAAGCTCCAGAGTAAGCTGTGTTTTTTCTGATTTTAGATTAATGGCTAGAAGCAGCACTTCTGCACATGTCATAAGGACTGCTTGCAGAAGTACACTTTATTTGCCATCATAAACATGAGGAAGATCTTTATATGAGATAACTACATCCAATTAGGCAACGGAAAATATTCTAAATCTTGAATAAATTATTTCCCTACTTAAACCAAGTACCAAATACGTAACAAAGCAATATCTTCCAGCTGGACCTTGCCATTTGGCAATGCGGCTTCTAGTCTTCTTGGTTTCTTTTATCCTTGGAGTCTTGGTTCTCTCCCAATCTCTGCCTTGGCTTCTTTCCTTTGATTTTTAGCTCTTGCATTGCTGTCCTGCTTGCTAGATACAATTCCAGTTCTCATTTTCTGCTTTTTAACTGATCACAAGGCGAGTAAATTTCTGCTGTTTCTGGTTCCCATAGCATTGAGAGTTCTGTCTTTTTGGTTTCCTGGGATATCACATACTGCCATTTGAATCTATCTTTTAAACTCCAAATAGTATATAAATAAAAAGCAAGGATTTTTTTCCCACTAGCACAAAATGGCTAACAACAAGTAATCACTTCCCTTCAGGCTACTGATGACTAACCATGAACTCATTAGCCAGTCAAATAGATTTGATTTTAAAAATGAGGAATTTTATCTGGCCTAGAAGCCTATTTAATTAAGTTATATTGAGTGCAATAAGTTAAGAAGAGGAGACCTGATATGGGTCTGGCAAAGGGCACAGGTGTCTGTCTGTGACCACCTCCACAGCCTCACAAACCCCTGGACATGAGGGGCAATCCTATGTGGTAAGGTTCTCACCACAGTCTGTCTCCCCCTCCCTCTATAATGCCCAGTATCCGCCAATGAGAGTTCGCCTCCCTCTCTGGCATCACCAGTCTCCAGGCAGAATCTGCCTTACGGAGCGAAGCCTTGAGGGAGGGCGTTCCTTCCCGGGATCTGCGGGCTGGTTAGAATCATCCGGCAGGCCGCATGTGGCCCGCGGGCCGTGAATTGCCCAGGTCTGTTCTAAGGCAACTCCCAGGTATTTGGGTATGCTGCAATGCTCCGGTGGGATTTTTTCCCCCAGGTAATCCTCAGAGCTGGAGATGTTTGTCTGTTCTTAGAATGAAAAGCACATGTCTGTGTTCTGGATGGATTAGGAATCACCTGATTTTTCCTGTAATTGGCAGTAAGAGCACCTAAAGCTTTGGAGGGCTTCTGTTCAACTATTTCAAAGCTCTCTGCTTGGGTGGTGATGGCATGATCATCAGCAGAGATTAAACTCTGTGTCCCTTATGGCAGTTTAGAGACTGAGTGTTGCACCTCAGATCGTGGACAGCCCCCCTAGATCACACACACATACACGAGTGGATGCAATAAATGTAGTTTTATTTAGAATAAATTATAAAGAATAGTCCAAGGAAGTAAGAATAAAGCAATCAAAAATAGTCCAATAAAGTTCTGTAGCTGCAAGCCCAAGCAGCTTAAATCCCAAGGAAAACTAAGTTCCAAAGCAAGGTAAACCGCACCGGCGGTCAAACGTGGTACTTGAAGCAAACCGCAACAGTGGTCAACATGAACTTGAGTCCGAACCACTCCGGCGGTCGGCTTAAGCATGGAGACTTGAACGTGAGACTTGGTCAAGCTGAATGTAGCTTCAGGTCTGACTAGAATCCTCTGGGCAGAAGCTAATAAGGAGGACTAGTCTCGATGTGCCCATCGCACCCCCTTCCTCAAGCTCCATGTTTTCCTAGAATCTCTGATATTAGCCCTTCAGTCAAATTCCATCTCATTAGCAGGCCCAGGTGCATTACTATCAGAGTGAGAAGCAGGAAACTCCCTTTTCCCGGAATGCTCATCTGGAAAGGGAGTAGAAACTCTCTCTTGGGAACCAAGGCCATCGGGCCTCTCATAGTCTGATTCAGAATCCGCTTCTATGGAATCTTCAGAAAACTCATCTGCAGTCCTATATCCCTCTAGCCATTCATCATCCCATTGGAAGCTCTCGTTTGGACACCCATACCCATCTGGCCATTCATCTCCAAGCTGACCCTGATCAGCTGGGACCTGACCCTGATCAGCTGGAACCCCCGGTGCCTGACTCTGACCACTGGGCTGGCTAGGCTGGAACACCACACTGAGAGAATAAGATCCTACAAGATCCCTCTGCATACTGACATCTAGATTATCACAGCAATATCTTTAAACTGAACACAACAGGGTGTTTTTTTTATAAAAAAAAAAACACACTTCATTCATAATAACAACTGCTATCTTTATTTGGTTACTGTATTCAAATATGTTTTCTGTGCATATACAAGGACACACAGAGAGAAATGATTCAGGGGGGGAAATCTGCTCACCTTGTTTTGTTCTTGAAAAATACACTCTGTAATCTGTACTCCTCTAGATTAAATTGAAGTAGAAAGCATGATAAGAAAGATTTCTGTTCAGTAGATAAAATGCACATACCCACATCAGTTTATTGGCTAAAATAAAGTTTCATGAGTCCTCTTCCATGCGGGCTCATACACAAGTAAAGCTGAATAAAATCAAAATTAAATTAATGCTCCATAAAGGAAAATATGTGGGAGAAAATTAAAATCCCAGCATTTCAGACCAAAATGATACTTTCAACAATGCACTCAAACCTTATATCTCCATAATTTTATCATGGAATTGGTATTTGTAATTAAGCAAGAATCTCTGCAGAAATTGAGAAAGAGGGAGGAAGAAGAATATTTTAATAGCACTTTAAAAATATGGATCAGATAATTCAAAATTGAGGGACAATAAGAAGGCATAGGTATTTCATTTACAATAAAAAGACCCTACAAAAGATATGTGGAGAAAAGAAACATGTATGTATGTGCCTTCAAGTTGCCTGTCAACTTATGATAATCCCATGAATTTCATAGGGTGTTCTTATGCCTACAGCACCTAATATTTGCTGGCAGCATCCCATCCAATAACGAATCAAATCTGATTCTGCTTAGATTTTAATATCAGACACTATCTCATGCTGTTAAAATATTTAGGTTGATATCAAAATATACCACTGCAAAATAAACCCAATTGTTCACATAATTTGCTTTACAAAAACGCATTGTAAGGCACTGGGGAGAACGCAGAAAAAATGAATTCTGGCACACAAATCATTCCTGTGCTGGATTCAATCCAGCCCCTTCCAGTGATAAAATCTAATCCAGCAAATGAAGGATTATGGAAGTTAAAGGAGACAGATGGTCGTGTAAAGACATGGGTGTATTATTGCTTGGCTGTTGCTAGTTTTTCTGAGGTTACAGCTAGGATTTTAAAGGGCTCCTCCAGTTTTAAGCCCTTGCTCATCAAAGATGTAGAAAAGGTCTAAAGCAATTCCTCTTGTTCAATGAGAATGAAGATTAGGACTGGCCACAAAGGGTGTCCTGAAAATGCTTGACAGATGGGAATTTTGTACTGAGGATCAGAATACTGTATTATCAAAACAGAATGTGTCCCTAAGGGACATCTTTCTCATAGGCATAGGTAGAATAGGGAGCTTCAGGGTAATTTAGTCCAGTCTATTAATGTCCTGGGATTGGTATCCCCTCACCATCACCAAAATGTGGCTCTTGGGTCCTATTTTTGCTGCCCATCAATTCCTCCAGCAGTTCCCTAAAGCCCTCCACCCCTACAAAATAAATTAGAACATGTCAGTGCATTATTCAAGCAATTTTCAACTAAATGCCAAAAGAAAACCCTCAAATGTACAAAATACTCAAAATGCCACCATCCCCTCAAGAACCCTAAACCGCCATCCCAAATTACGCTTTTTAGCAGCATCCATTGCAAAATAGCAACAGGAAATAAGAGAAAAAAGAGAATGGAAAACCAAACAGGACAAAGAAGGGCATCTATGATCAGGTGTAATGAGTTCTTCATTTTTGCCTTGAAGCAACTAGAGAGAACTTCAGTTGTAAGGGGCATGAAACTACTTCTGCAATTTAAATCCCTTGTCTTGAGGCTACTGCCTTTAAATAGCAATTGCCATTAAAGGCCAGTATCATTAAATAGAAAATACCAAAGTCATAATAATCCACACCATAGTATTTTCAGTTTCTACATTTGGGCAGGAAAATGAGACAGTAAAGAAAGCTGACAGGAAGAAGAGCAACTCATTTGAAACATGGTGCTGGAAGAGGTCTCTGCCAATACCATGGAACTCCAAAATAAATCAGTAAAATAATAATCTGAATTCTCATTGTTTTAGACTTGGTTCAAAACAATTGGATTGAGAGGCAGGCCAAGTACACGTTTGAGCAACATAGGAAGGTTGCAACTTTGCATTATGAACAACCCAACAAACATCCTTCACTTATCGCAAGGGTTACATTCCAGGATCACCTGCGATAAGTGAAAAACTGTGTAATAGGGATGCCCCTTCCATTCTCAGCCTCTTAGCCTTCATCGTCCTCCCCCTCGTCACCGCCTGGGCCTCTTGTCTCCTCTTGGCGGAGATGTTGCGGGGCCCAAGCAGTGGCAAGAAGCTCCAGCGGTGACCAGGAGGAAAAGGAAGGTAAACGGCAAAGGGGAGGAAGAGCCACCCCCTCACTCTATTTACCTCTCTCCTCATGGTCAGCACTTGGCAGCAAGAAGCCCTGGTGGTGAACATGAGGAGGAAGAGGGAGGTAAACAGAGCAAGGGGGAGGAAGAGCCACCCCCTCGCCCTGTTTACCTCCCCTCATGGTCACCGCTTGGGCCTCTTGCTGCCAAATGGCAGCAAGAAGCCCCGGCGGTGACCACGAGGAGGAAGAGGGAGGTAAACAGGGTAAGTGGGAGGAAGAGCCACCCCCTCATCCTGTTTACCTCCCTCCTCCTGGTCACGGGGTTCTTGCTGCCAAGTAGCAGCAAGAAGCCCCAGTGGCGACCACGAGGAGGAAGAAAGATGTAAAGAGGGCGATGGGGGAGGAAGAGTCACCCCTCGCCCTGTTTATCTCCCTCCTCCTGGTTGCCGCTGGGGCGTATTGTGTGCCCTCTCTCTCTCTCTCTCTCTCTCTATATATATATATATATACCCACCCACAAAACAGTGAGACCATGGTAACTGAACTGCAAAGTAGCAAGGGAACACTGCACAGTCCAATACTGAAGGGACTAGGTTCCCCTTTGATTGGTTAATGGGTTGGTTACCTTCCATCCTATGGATAAAAGATCTTTTTCTGTTGTTCTGCCTCTTGGGGTTGCTCACAGTGTTAGTGTTGTGCTGCATACGTATTAATGTTAAAGTCTTTCAAAATACTGTGAATCACTTACTTAGGACCACCAGAGGAGGACCTTACTTGCAATGTTTACAAAACAAAGATGGTGCTTTGAGCATCAGAGGGAAATGAAGGAGTCGGTAAGATCATACAGACATTTTCACCTGGATGATGCTTTTTTAGACGGTAGAGAGCACCATGTGATCAGAAAATGAACACTATGTTATTTTTTTGCATGCTTAAGAGAAAAGTTACTGTTTTATATGCACCACCTTGGCTAATTTTTCTGTACCAAAAAGATATGGGATGTTTTGAATGTATGCCAACAGTATAAATGTTTTGCTCAAAGATCATAAGGGGTCTTCAGGAACTTGAGTTGAAGTGATCCCCTCAAGGTCTCAGCTGAATAAACCTGTATTTTTTTCAACTTCAAAGACTCGATGATGTCCTTGGACTGATCAACCATTTCAAATGGAAGCCAGAATGACTAAACTAGTGTGATCATAAGTTTGGATACATCATGAAATGTTATTACTTAACAGAAAATACAATAATGATCAGTAAAGTGGTAGGCACTAGAAGAGAATTTTTTTAAATCACAGATGGATTGTTTCAATTAAGACAGGGGTCCTCAAACCTTTTAAGCTGGGGGCCAGACTATAGTGTGAAAAAATGATCAAATTCCTATGCACACTGCACACATCTTATTTGTAGTGGGGGAGAAACAATACAATATTTGAAATGAAGAACTATTTTAACCACCATAAAACGTACTAGTATTGTAATGGGAAGTGGGCCTGCTTTTGGCTGATGAGATAGTCAAGTTTATTTATTTATTTATTTCTTCGAATTTGTCTACCCCCTCTCCCCCAGTGGCTCGGGGCGGCTCACAACAGATTAATCATACACAATAAAACAACACATCATAAAACACAATGCAAGCATATCAAGTTAAAAACACAATTAAAACAGCATATGAGAGACAATAGGTTCTGCACTAGGCACAACAGCAGCAGACAGTATTACAAGACAGCTAGGAACACTACAGGTGGCTAGGAACACAGCAGGTTATCCGGATCCGTAGGTCTGCTGGAAGAACAAGGTCTTACAAGCCTTCCTGAAAGCGAGAAGGTCCTGGATGGCGTGAACATCGGCGGGCAGTGAGTTCCAAAGGGTCGGAGCTATGATCGAGAACGCCCGCCGACGAGTCGTGGTCAACCGGTAGGTCTTGACACTGGGAGTGACCAGGAGGTTTTGCTCTTCAGAACACAGCGGTCTAGTGGGGCGGTATGGGATGAGACGGTCCAGCAGGTACACTGGCCCCAGACCATGTAAGGCCTTAAAAGTCAAAACTAACACTTTCAAGGTGATCCGGCATACTATCGGGAGCCAGTGCAGTTCGCGCAGGATTGGCATGATGTGACAACCAACCGAGACCCCTGTCAGGAGTTGAGCTGCTGCATTCTGCACCAGCTGAAGCTTCCGGATCACAGACAAAGGAAGGCCAATGTACAGAGCGTTATAGTAGTCAAGCCTCGAGATGACCATGGCTTGGACCACTGTGGCCAGTTCGCACCGAGACAAATAGGGGGCCATTAGAATTGTTGTTAATTAGGATTGTTGTTGTGTGCCTTCAAGTCATTTCAGTCTTATGGCAACCCTAAGTTTAAAGTTTAGGGCGGGAGTGGGTAAATGACCTTGGACAGGCACATCTGGCCCATGGACCTTAGTTTGGGAACACGTGCATTAAGGAAACAATAGTCCCGAATTTGCAAGAATTGAGCAGAACTGTTGATGTCTAGGACCCTTAAAGGCCTGTCATTATAGAGCAAGGGTTCTTAAGCACTTTTGTTACACAGACCTCTTTGCTAGTCACGTGAAAACCATGGACCCTTTCTCAGAATTTAGCAGCAAATAGTTTTATGACACTCAACATTGGTATGTAACACAATAGTTTGTACATGACAGAGCTGTGATCACATGTAATCTAACATCAGGTGTAATTTAAGGATGGATGAGCATACGCGATTTTGTGATATATGCAACAACTGTGATATGATACAAAATGAATACTACTATAATTTGTTGTTTACAGTACATTTATGAGTAAAGGAAATGCTAGATTTCAGTTAGAGCTCCGAGAAAATAAAGATAATAAATTGCTGTTGTTTTCAATTCAAGCTCACAGATTTCCTGATAACTTTCCTCAGACCTCCAAGGGTTCTGCGGACCCCTGTTATAAAGTGACTCTAAGTTGCATCTGACTTGACAGTATATAACAACAAAATGCTACTATTAGCACCTAGTGGAAAATAAACAAGGACTCACAGTTGTCAAAAGCTTTCTTAAAGTATGATGTCCAGAAAAAATACGACATTCCAACTGAGTAAACCCTCCCTTCCACCATGCCACAAATGGAAAATTAAGAGAACACAACCATCAATTATTTGAGATAAAAATTCAGGTCATACAGGGTAAAGCAATGTGGTCAAGGTCATTACAGGGTAAAAACCAATTTACACAACCCATGGGCATATAGGGAATGGAAAGTTCTAAGCAAAATATGTACATATTTTGTGGGCTGTACATGTATGTAGCAAAAGACTTGACTGATTGGTTCTGTGCCCAAACAGGCTCACAATCACTGACTAGACCTAGATGGCAATTTTGTCATGCACTGGAAGCTCACCCAGAGAAAGGAGTGACTGCTATGTGTTCTTGCTGTTAACTGCTATCAAATCAATTCTGAATTATGATTACTCGAAGTACAAGAGTTGTCCAAGTGCCTATATCATCAATAGCCCTGTTCAGGTCTTGCAGACTCAAGGTCATGGCTTGCTTTTGTAATGTAAATAATAGGCAGTAGAACAGAGATAGAACATGCAATCTTGTCATGCCTAGAAAGCATTAGTATGTCTTGCTGTGTGCATGGCTATAATATTGCAAAATGTGAGAAAGACCTGAATGCCATAATTACTACACATAAGGATCACAAATAGCACAAGGAACAGAATCAAACATAAAACAATATGATCATATTTCCTTATCAAGAACAAAGTCAACTTTGTTGTTTATTCATTCGGTCGCTTCCAACTGGCCCCCTATTTGTCTCGGAACAACCTGGCCATGGTGATCCAGCCTACGGTCATCACAAGACTTGACTACTGTAATGCTCTCTACATTGGCCTGCCTTTGACGGTGATCCGGAAACCCAAGCTAGTGCAGAATGCTGCAGCCTGGCTACTCTCGAGGGAGCCCCTGAGTTGTTGTATTACCCCGGTCCTGCAGGGACTGCACTGGCTACCAATTGAGTACCGGATCACTTTCAAAGTATTAGTCTTAACTTTTAAGGCCTTATATGGTCTGGGGCCAGTGTACTTGAGGGATTGCCTGTCCCCATATAGTCCCTTGAGATCACTGTGATCAGAAGATCAGAATCTCTTAGATGTTCCTGGCATGAAGGCTTACCACCTGACGAGGAAGGGCTGTCTCTATCATCGCCCCAGTTTTGTGAAATGATCTGCCCCCTGAGACTCGGGCTTTGCAAAATTTGGTAATTTTTCGCAAAGCTTGTAAGACCTTCTTGTTTAGACCAGCCTTCACTCTTAATGATATTTTAATGTGTATGGTTTTATTGCTCTATTGTTGTGCTGAATTTCTGTAAACCGCCCTGAGCCTCTGGGAGTGGCGGCGTACAAATTGAATAAATAAATAATTAAACTCTTTGTGACTTCATGGACCAGCCCACGCCAGCGCTCCCTGTCAGCAGTCACCACCCCCAGCTCTTTCAGAGTCAAGCCAGTCACTTCAAGGATACCATCCATCAACAAAGTCAATACATGCACATATTTTGAAAATATAAACAAAAACAATGCACAAATTGCATCCCAAAAGCACTGACTGCAGCAAGACTATATGGCAAAAGGAACTTTTTAAAAAAACTAGATTTATCTAGGTATCAGCCAGCAATCTGTCAGTTGTGTTTACCAATCTCACCTGTTTTAAAATGGGGATAACAATGTCAGCCAAATCTGAATACACACTCTACAACTTTAGCAACTTATTTTCCTTTAAAAAGCTTTGCCCACATGTGATCTGCACTGACCAAAGCTTTGCCAAAAAGACAGAGGTTTAAGCATCTGTCATTTGCATCCTATGAATATGCCAAAGGCAGAATTTATAAAAAGCCACATTGTTGTGCATCATTATTCTTTCTTTAGAAATTGTGGAGTAATTACACAATTATTCCGATTATTCACAAGGGTAGTGGGTGGAAACAATGCATCATGCTGTCTAATTCCTGTCCTATCAGGAAATAAATACCAACTCCGGGTTTCTGAAGGGCCTTTTGTTGTGTAGATGCCTTGCCAAACTGGAAATAAACAAAGATCAAAGAAAGAAGATGGTAGGATTCCTATAGCCGTATAAGCAGCTTCTTTGACCCACAGTGAATATCAATCCATACAGTGTAATGCTGTATATGGGGAAGGGGGTCATATTCACCATCATGGTTTGCTCAAACAAGGAGAACTAGCAAAAAGACTGATTATTGTTCTAGTGATAGATGCTAATCCACAATCCTGTCAATTTCCTAACAGCAAGCATCTTTCTGCATTACCCACTGAGACCTGAACAGGAGCCAAAGACATTACTCATGCCAGTTCATTTTTAAGGAGTAGTTTCTGGAAAGGAATTCAACTGGGATACATATAAAAATCTTTGGCTTTGGCTTTCAACGGTTCAGTGTCCTTGTTGTCCTAGTTTTACACTTGTTTAATATCACTGTCCATCGGTTTCTCTGAAATGCAAAATGGGAGGTTGAAATTAAATAACATATGCAGTATACACAGAATGGACTGCTTGACAGGCGTTGATCTATGACCAACGCTGAAACTCAGAGGGTATCCTTGAGGTAATTGTTGGCTCAATCTAACTTACTTTACAGGATTGTTGGAAGAATAAATAAATACCAGGCACTTTCTTAGACAGGACTTTCTCCTTGTCTACGAATGATAACTCCATGCGGTAAATTACTTGTCTTTTATTCTTAGGAGGATTAATGCAAATTTAATCAATAAAATCTCATCCCTGGGTGACTATTCTAATTGACACAATGTGATCATTTAACATGAACTAAAATAATTTAAAGCTCTAAATGCTTTTAAAAAACTCTTCTATACAAACCAGTATGGCTGACATAATCATGATCTAGATATAAATCTTCCTAAATATTGTCCTTATTTTTCTTCCCCCTGAAAGGAATAATAATAATAATACACTTTGTTTATATTCCGCTCTTCTCACCCTGAAGGGGACTCAGAGCAGATTACAGAACGTATACGAGAAGGCAATCCCTGCCGTTAATATTGGCATACAAGACAGACAACATACAAGTAGTAGGCGGATAAGAACATAAGAAGAGCCATGCTGAATCGGAGCTCAGCCCATCTAGTCCAGCATTCTGTATCACACAGTGGCCCACCAGTTGTACACGGGGATCTCGAGCAGAAGGGAGGGCAAAACCCTGACCTGCTCCCGACCCCCCACAACCAGTACCCAGGGAAATCCTGCCTACCTCAACCAACTCCGAGGTGGCACTTGAATGTCCTTTTCAGTAACTGGAAGTAGATTCCATAACCCAATGACCCACTGGGTGAAGAAATATTTCCCTTTATTAGTCCTAATTTTCCTACCTTGGAGCTTCAGGGAGTGCCCTCTAGTCCTAGTGTTTTGTGACAAAGAAAATATTTTTTTTATTCACCTTTTCTATCCCATGCATGATTTTATACACTTCGATCAAGTCACCTCTTAAACGCCGTCTTTCAAGGCTGAAAAGACCAAGACGTTGCAACCAGGATATTTTTCCTGGTTGAACATGGACTTCCAGATTACACCTCCGGGTGCTGTTGCTCCACTGCGTTACAGGGAGGGGGGGCTGCTGCTCCATCCACCTTGCTTCCCCCTCCTACAATGGAGAGCCTGCCTGCCGCTGGAGCTTCCTCCGGCAATCTATCTTCATTTTATTGGTGTTATGAAGTCTTTAAAAGATCTCCCCTGCAATGTGGTACCTTATTTTTCTACTCGCAGGTTGCTTTTGTTTTCGACTGCTAAGGTTAACAGTGGGTTAGGCTTACAGCTGGCCGCCCAAGGCCAGCCCAGGGTCTCAAACTTGGAACGTTCGGATTGAAGCAGCTGTTGTTTAACCGCTGTACTAAACCTCCGGCCCTCAAAAACCATCTGATATTTATTTTTCAAAAACTATGTATTAATTTCACATAACAATTGGAAAATTATCTGCAGTGGAAGATTTATTCTAGAAGAAAATCCAAATATTTGTTTTGCATAGATATTGGGTTATGCGCTGAAAACTTGCTTTTCTGTGCAGAAAAATAGCATTTCTGTGAAGAAAACATTTTCTGAGGAAAAAAGAAAACTGGAAGAGTGGTGTATTGAAAATGTTCCAAACTGCAAAATTCTCATCCACATAGGATTTTCAAAACTTAAAATCCACCCCAACCCCAAACCATGAATTAAGTATTTGTGAATATTCATTCCATTTCTATCATGAACAGATTAAATCTTTTTTTAAAAAAAAAGACAAATTGGTTTGTTTTTCCTAACTGCATTTTTAGAAATTAAACATAAGAGCAAGAAATCTCAAAATATTATTGAATGTTATTGAAATGAGAACAAAAAGAAAGCTGCATCCAGATTGATACAACCGGAATGAGAAGATGTAGCAAATGGTAATTATTAGCTAATGTGGTAATCCTACATTCCACTAAACTAGTTAGAATTTAGTTCTGAAAATGCATACATATAATTCTTATTATAAAGGTCAGAAACAAACTATCCAACTTTTAAGTTTCATCAAACTCTTCATTAGGCTGGATTCTAAGAAAAAAATGGATTAAGAACTAAGAGGTACTTCATAAAGAGAAACACAATTTTCTAGTACAAGGTAAACCAATCTAAGTTGGCTCCTATTGATAAGCTTTGTCTGCTCCTATTGATAAGCTTCGTCTGCTCCAATTGACAAGCTTTGTCTGGTTTGACAGCACAAGGTCTGCCTGAGATGATCACTACACTCTGTTTGATTGCTTTCTTTTACAGGTTGAGAATTTGAATTGGTTTTTAATCTATTTATTGTATTATTTATGATGTAATTGTTGTTTTTTATAGACTGTATTTGTGGGGCACCGAATTGCTGCATGTTGTTAGCCGCCCTGAGTCCCCCCTCAGGGGCAGAGAAAGGTGGGGTATAAATAATTGAAATAAATAAATAAATAAATAATCCATTATCTGAAATGCTTGAAATATTATTTTTTTGGTGGGGGTGTTTGTTTTCTTTTGGATTTTGGAATCTCTACATATACATGAGGTATCTTGGTGATGGGACCCAAGTGTAAAAACAAAATTAATAATAGCAATAATAATAATAATAATAACTTTATTTATATCCTGCCACCATTTCCCCAAAGGGACTCGGGGTGGCTTAAAAGGCACTCCAGGGTGCACATATAACATACAACAGGTAACATATAACATAAACATTCATTTATCATGTATCTTATACACAAAACCTTAAGATAGGTTATGCACAATATTTTTGAATTTTAAATTATTTTGAATTGTGGAATTCCAGATGAGGGACAGTCAACGTGTACTATATTCGTTTGTAATCATTTCAGTCTGTTTTGCTTTTGGTCCACTATAGCTATGAACTGAATTTTGTGTCTATAAAAGACTTTTTCAGTGTAAGCAAGCAATAAAGGTACCTTTATTAAAGTTACCTTTCTTCCCTCACATTACTTTTTAAAATCATCTTTGCCTGATGACGAAGTTAGTATGCTTCAAAGTTGCAACTTCTCACTACTTAAAAAGATATCAATATAAAGTCAACTTTGGATTTTGTTTTAATGGTCAGCACAGGCACTAAGAAAGATTAAAAAGCACACATGAAATGACTGCTACAATATGCAGCATCCAATAGCTTGGCAGGGGGGTGGCCCTTCTGCTCTCTTCCAATTCTATTCTAAGAAGGTGGTTGAAGAGCCATTTAGAAAGTACTGAAATTAATCCATATATTCAAAGTGCAAAAAAAATAATACACCAATATTGGGGGGGGGGAGAGAAAAATCCAATAAATTTATTTTCAGTATTGGTAACTGACCATATGGAAGGCTGAGTGAAGGAAGATAGATGCTTTTGAACTGTGGTGTTGGAAGAAAATTTCTGAGAGTGCCTTGGACCATGAGAAGATCCAACCAGTCCATACTTCACATAATGGTCACATAATGAGAAGACAGGAAAGCTTAGAGAAGACAATTATGCTGTGGAAAATGGAAGGAAAAACAAAGAGGGGCCGACCAAGGACAAGATGGATGGATGGGATCCTCGAAGTGACTGGCTTGACTCTGAAGGAGCTGGGGGTGGCCACGGCCGACAGGGAGCTCTGGCGTGGGCTGGTCCATGAGGTCAAGAAGAGTTGGAAGTGACTGAACGAGTAAACAACAACAACATTGGTAACTGAACTTCCGATTTCGATGTATCGTTGTAGAGGCCGACAGTTCAGAAAGTGGACAGGATGAAGATCAAATTTGAAATGTAGTACTTAAAAAACAGATACCATTTGTAGCAGCAAATTGGGAGTTATGGAACTCCAAGTGGCAAGTTACCTCTTACCAAAACGGCGGCATGGACGTGCGGGCGCAAGGATGAGGAATCACGCAACAACTTCACTGCTCAACATGAAATCAAAGATTTATTGATTAACACCAGCTGGTGGGGTTGCGCACAGAACGTGCTGCGATAAGGGGCAAACGGCCCCGGTCATCCTTAACACAAAGCTCTTATACCCTTCATGGCGGCATCCACAAAAGCCCGCCCTCCTTCATGAACATTTCACAAACATCATTGGCTGGTGTTACAGAACATTTCATTAATCCAATAAAACATAACATTTTCATTTGCATCACATCTTAATCCCCTCCTATTAGTTAGAACAATGAACATTTCTATGGTAGTCTTTCCCACAGTACATCTATCAGTGTGCTGGGACTCTCATGTTCCCAAATAGCAACATTTGGCTTCTGCAGACTCCTTGCCAGCAACGGAGGGGGCAGAATCCCTCTGCTCATGCGCAGTTCTTATCCATTTAGCACTAAGGTAAACAAACCTCACGCCTTGTACTGTTTAGACCAATCTGAGCATATGTTATATACGCTAGGCACGGGGTGTACTTTGGCAAATCACAGCATTGATTTGAAGCACCAATCATAGTGTTACATTCACGGAGCCTGTGCCTGCCTGATTCTTGGCACAGAAACCCACTTTTCTAAGCTCTACACGTGTGCAGCATCACTCTCTGACTGTACTTCCGTTGGAAAAGTACCAAAACTGCATTATTCCAGAGTTTTTCTTTTGTGGGTAACTCAGCACATGGAGTTACCTACACATACGTCTGGAACCTCTCAAGAGGACCAATCCACTCTCCAATCCCTCTTGACCATGGTTTGCACAGTTCTGACTGCATGCACACTTTTCACTGCATCTACGGATTTCTGCATTGCAAAAGCACAACATTTCAGCATTAACGGTAGGCAGCACATGATGATCAGTACAGAACATAAAACCACAACGATTATCATCACAAATGAGCGTAGCCATTGAAAATTCGGAAGCCAACTCATCAGATAGCTCCAGAAATCACCTGGGGCTTCATAAGTCTTCTGTACCTCTCTAGCAACACCCTGAATCTTGACCAGGTCAAGTTCAATGCCTAGCCTCTCAGAGCCCTCACAACATGACTGCATAGAGACAATGGACTTGGTTTATTCCAGTAGGCCCGATTTGCGTGATTTCCCTTGGGAACAGGTAGATTTAACCCTTTACACGGATGGGAGTAGTTTCATAAGAGAGGGAGTGCGTTATGCTGGCTATGCTGTCGTTACCTGGGAAGATGGTGTTCTCGAGGCGGAACCATTGCCCCCAGGAACTTCGGCCCAACTGGCTGAGCTGATTGCATTAACTCGTGCTTTGAAACTGGCAGAAGGGCAAAGGGTTAATATCTATACTGATTCTCGTTTTGCGTTTTTAACGCTGCATGCTCATGGAGCACTGTGGAGGGAAAGAGGCTTTTTGACTTCTGCTGGAAAGGCTGTCAAATATGCAGATGAGATGTTGGCTCTGTTGGATGCTGTTTGGCTCCCTAGTAAAGTTGCTTTGATGCACTGTAAATCACATCAAAAGGGAAATGACCCGGTGGTTCAAGGGAATAGGTTAGCGGATTTGACTGCCAGAGAAGTAGCTATGCAGAAACCCACACCTGTAATGTTAAATCTCACTGACTCAGGACCCAAAGTGGAAAGGTGTCATTACACTAGACAGGAAGAGGAATGGGCCCTGAGCGAGGGAGGAGGAGAATGGGAAGAGTTTTCATCAAAATGCCAGATAACCGCGTGTTTGTCCCTAAGACAAAAGCGTGGCACATAGTACAGTTTTACCATGAGAACACACACTTAGGGAAGAGCGCCCTGGCAGCGCTCCTGGAGAGGCAAATGTTCATCAACAGTCTGCACAGCCTGACGGCTGCGGCTGCGCAGAGATGTTGGACATGCGCAAAGAATAACCCCAGAGAAGGTCCTTTGAAAGCGCCTGGAATACAGTATCAAGGGAATTGGCCCTTTGAAGTTTTGGTGACAGACTTTACAGAAATGCCCAGGAGTGGAGGTTTCGTTATTTGTTGGTTTTTGTGGATTCATACACTGGTTGGTTTAAGCTTTTCCTACACGCATAGAGAAATCAGCTGAGGTAGTAAAGGCACTCATGAAAGACATTATTCCTAGATTCGGCATGCCTTTACAGATAGGCTCAGATAACGGGCCAGCGTATGTACACCACGTGGTACAAGGACTGTGTAAACTATTAGGTATCACGTGGCGTCTTCACTGTGCGTACCACCCGCAATCATCTGCTAGAGCAGAAAGAGCCAACAGAACTTTAAAGAACTGTTTAGCAAAGATTTGTCAAGAGACTAAGTTAAATTGGAGGCTGGCGTTGCCTTTGGCCCTGTTAAGAGTCAGGTGCATGCCCCATAAGAAGTCAGGACTTTCACCTTTTGAGCGTTTGTATGGAAGGCCTCCATTGAACTTAAAGACTATGAGTGGACTATCTTCGGACAGCCATGTGCTGGGACACCAGCAAACTTTGCAAGATGTGCAGATGTTAGGGAAACAGTTAGAGAGGCTTAGCCAGTATACAGCAGACTTGCACCCACCTATCCCTACTACCTCTCTGCATTCTTTTTCACATTAACTGCTAAAAAATATCAAATACTATGGGGTAAATCTAGCCTGAAAACTTTTTTGAAGTAAAGAAGATTAGACTAAGACTATCATACTTAGAGCACCAGGAATGTGGCTCAGCTGGCTAAGTGTCAGCTGCATAAGATCTCTCTGACCAGTAGGTCATGAGTTGGAGGCCTGCCCGGGTCGAGGTGGGTGCTCGACCTTTAAGTGTAGCCTGCTGTCGACCCTTGCAGCCCAAAAGACAGTTGCATCTGTCAAGTAGGAGATAAGGGTACCACATTAAGTGGGGAGGCAAATTTTGACTGAATTATGAGGCCATTAAAGAACTCCAGGAACGCTGAGGAATGCGGAAGGAACAACAAGGGATGCTGAGAGATGAGGAGTGTGTCAGCTCCCCCTGGTGGCCAGAGTTTGCCTCTGTTCGTCTATATGTTGTGTATTGTAGTAACAGCAGGGATTGTCTGCTAAGTATGTGTATCTGTAATCTGCTCTGAGTCCCCTTCGGGGTGAGAAGAGCGGAATATAAATAAAGTGTATTATTATTATTATT
Organism: Anolis apletophallus; assembly: GCA_030556195.1. NCBI lineage: Eukaryota > Metazoa > Chordata > Lepidosauria > Squamata > Anolidae > Anolis > Anolis apletophallus. Next base: position 5,321,029 of record JARBWK010000004.1, on the reverse strand, counting down.
ATTATTACACTTTGGACAAATTATGAGAAGATACAACTCCTTAGATACACAACTATATTTGGGAAGGTGTAGCTGTCTTTACTTCTTTATGTCTTATAAAATGTTTAAAATGTGAATAATATCTACTATTGGGGGCTTTCAGAAAGGAAAGCAGTCATCAATGGTTTGCCATAGATTTCTTCAGTAAAATCTAAGTATTTTGCAAAGGACTCTAGGGGGCATCACCGTATGCCTGCCATATTGCAAAAACGGCTTCCTTACCCAAACAAGTACAGGCATAATCTGACCTCTGGGACAAAGTACAAGGTTTGGCAGTCATTAAATGGCCAACCAGAGCATGTCAAGCAGTGGGAGCAGCAGCCAACATGCTCAGCATCAGTTCCTGATCCAATATTAGCATACAGAGCCTATCAGGGCTTGCTGTTTGCTGCAGTGTCCTTTCTTTCATTTTTTTAAAAACTTTTATACTTAGGGGCAGCTAGCCAGCATGTACATGGCTGCAGATGCTCATTTTACTATTTTTACTCTAAAATACATTACCCTGTTCTATAATGAAACTGTACTTATTTCAAAGGAAATGTATTGAACATCACAGCAGAAGAAGCACCCTCCGTTTTAGCATTATAATCATGATGGTACTGTGATTTAAAGGAATTTAAAATGAGGAACTGAACTGCTCAATGTACTCATGGTGAGTAAACAGTGCTGTTTGTTTGATCGCTGCAACATATCAAAATGAAACATGGAATTATGAAGGAAGGGAAAAATAAATGTTAGCCATGAGCTGAAGCAATAACCATAAGCATCTCTCAACCAAGAGATAGCCATGCTTTGCACCAGTTGTTTTTCAGTTCCTTCTGGAGCAGGGCTGCCCAGGAAGTCGATCACAATAGACCAGTCGATCCCGGGACCGAAGGAGGTTGATCCCAGCCGGATGGGGCGCTTCTCAGAGGGGGTGGAGCCAGGCTGCGCCAAGCCCCGCCCCCTCCCCGGCTTCGGCACTCTCAGCAGCTTCTCTAGGCCAGTGTTTCCCAACCTTTTTTGAGCCGCGGCACACTTTTAATATTAAAAAATCCGGGGGCACACCACCAACCAAAATGACACAAAATGATACTCTAACACAGTAAAGAACAGCTGGGGGATGGTGGCCTGCTGGGAGAGGCTGCTGGGAATGCTGAAGCTGGGGGAGGGGGAGGAGCCAGGCCGTGCCATGCCTCACCTCCACCCCCTGGCTTCAGCTTTCCCACAGCTTCTCCAGCCTTGAGGGGGCAGTGCCAAGCCAGCAGTGGCAGAGCCAGCACAATGCTGGCTTGGCACTGTCTCCTCAAGGCTGGAGAAGCTGTGGGAGAACTGAAGCCTGGGGGGAGGGGGTGGAGCCAGGCCATGCCATGCCCTTCCCCCTACCCTGGATTCAGCTCTCCCAGCAGCTTCTCCAGCCTTGAAGGGGCAGTGCCAAGCCAGCGGTGGCAGAGCCAGCACAATGCTAGCTTGGCACTGTCCCCTCAAGTCTGGAGAAGCTGTGGGAGAGCTGAAGCCAGGGGGAGGGGGCGGAGCCAGGCCATGCCATGCCCCGCCCCCTCCCCCCGGCTTCAGCTCTCCCATAGCTTCTCCTCCCCCCCGGCTTCAGCTTCTCCAGCCTTGAGGGGACAGTGCGAGCGAGGGGCGAGACTCATGGCCCCCGGCACCGCTCTCCACCATGACTCCCGCCCCTCGCTCACTGAAGCGGTGAGGAGGAGGAGCATGAGTGGTAGATGGGCTTCAGTGGGCAGGGCTCCTCCTCCACGCGGCTTCAGCGAGTGAGGGGCAAGAGTCATGGCGGATTGGAGGCTGGCTGGGGAAACGGCCATAGAGGCGGCGCCCTGGCCCCTTCTTCTTTTTCTTCACCGCTGCCCGGCCCTTCCTCCTCCCGCAAGCAGCAGGAGTTCGGCAGGAGGAGGGGGGAAGGAAGGGGGGCAGAGAGCTTTTCTCATGGCACAACAGGAGGTCTGTCACGGCACACTACTGTGCCACGTCACAGCGGTTGGGAAACACTGCTCTAGGCTTGAGTATGGCATTGCCAAGCTAGTGGTGGCATAGCTAGCACAAGGCTGGCTTGGCATTGCCACCCTCAAGCCTGGAGAAGCTGCTGGGAGCTCCAAAGCCAGAGGGGAGGGGGTGGGGCTTGGCGCAGCCTGGCTCCGCCCCCCTGTGTCTTCCGCTCTACCAGCAGCTTCTCCAGGCTTGAGGATGGCAGTGCCAAGCCAGCCTTGTGCTAGCTATGCCACCACTGGCTTGGCATTGCCATCCTCAAGCCTGGAGAAGCTGCTGTTAGAGCGGAAGCCAGAGGGGGAGGAGCCAGGCCGCACCAAGCCCCGCCCCCATCCCTCCCCTTTCCAGCCTTGAGAAGGTAGGTAGATCTTTCTGACTTGGTTTTATTATAAGTAGCTCACATGCTGAAAAAATGTGGGCACCCCTGCTCTGAAGGTTTGAGATTCGTGACATTTGATGCCATCATAAGTGATGTCACGTCATACCCACTCACCTTTTTGGCTGCTTATTTGTTTATTTTTTTCAAGAGACTTCATGCTATTTCATAATGGATTACCCCCAAAGCACTAAATTTAGGCATCCCAAAACACATCCTTCCCAAGAATCACACAATTCCAACCATAATCTCAATGTGGGCACCTTGTAAAATTGCAAGTCCAGATTTAAAAATGCCAACATCCTTTATATCCCGTGACTTAAAAAAAAAACATACAGCATGTGATACAGTTATGTGAAATTTGATAGTGTCGTAGTCCATGCATTTGATGGAGTGGGCTGCAGTCCACAAAAACTTATGGAAAATTAAACTTGTTAGCATTTTGAGATGCCAGGACTCTGTTGTTTTTGCTGGTACAAGATGGTAACCTATCCAGAAAAATGGGTTCCTACTAGAGAACATTTAGATGAAGCTCATCAATGCATCTATGCTACCACAGCAACTTGGTAGGGGGAGGCAGATTTCTTAAACAACAATGCGTCTTTTAAGATTTCTTTTTGAAACCTCGAGATTAATGATCCACTCATGTGACTTGGCAGCCCTGCAGAACTTCTTACTGGGGGGAATTCCTCCTAGCCTCACGCAAGCTGCTCTAATTGGACAAGGAGTGAAGCAATTTGCAGACAGCAGATGGGCTGTGCTTAAGTCTGATTGAGAGGAGACTATTTGCTCTAACCCTACTAGATTTGAGACTTATTCCTGGCAGTAAGGAGGAGACTAATAAGGGTTACCAAAATCCCCACATTTAGATTTCATTGCTGCACATTAATTCACCCAAGATTTTCTCCGTCCCCATCATTAAACTGTAGCTCCCAGAGTCTCAATGCTGTACTCGTTAAGAATTGTCATTGCATAACTGCAGCTGATAGTGGACTCAGATCCAAAAACTAGGTGAAGCTCTTCCCATTCCATGCCAAATGCTGTCACTTGACTTTTGAATGCAGAAGTTCAGCCTGGCAAGCAGTTATTCCACTGGAAGTTCAAATGGAATTCACAACTTTGAAGGCCGGGGCTGCAGGTATGGAATGTCACGGCTTCTGAGACAGTTAATTAGAGCCAATTATGTAACCTAATTGACCTGCCCTGGCATAGAAATGCTTGTTGTCCATGTAAGACTACTCATAATAACAGGTCATACGAGACATGTTTCAAATACGTTAGGAGGAAGAGTCAGACTCCTCTTTAGGAACTCATTACTGTATGCCTTCAGCTCATTTCCGACTTAAGACAACCGTTAAAGGGGCATCTGTCTCAAAATTTGTACAGAGGGGTTGTGGATTATCTGCCCCTTCAACATTGTCATATAATCCAGATTATCAAAGCAGATGGTCCACATTATTTGCTATGAACTGGACTATATGAGTCTACATTGCCATATAACCCAGTTCAAAGCAGATAATCTGGATTTTATATAGCAGTGTAGAAGAGGCCTATGTGAGACTCACAACACTGCAAGCTAAAAGCTATTAAAAGGAAAAACTAGGTAAAATCCCACCATCATCTACAGTTGATCATTATGGGCACAGTCACACTGCCCAATAGCCAAAGAGCAAAGTTTTCATCCTCCAAAGACTCTTCAATAGGGCTGTTTGTTTCACCCACCACCAAAGTCCCATTCAATACCAAGGGAAAAACAAAAAGAGACTTGGCACATCAATTGTATGACAAGTACTAAAAGGCTCTGTTGATGGCAGGACTACACATTTTGGAAATCCCATGCTTTCCATGTATTATCCTACACACTGCTTTAAGGAGAATAAAGCAAATTATTATTTTTGAATAAATGTGATTATTGTTGCTGATTTACAGCAGAAGAATACAGATTAAGAGCATATGTCTTGCCAAATGCTCCCACATTTCAAGGAGCTGGATACTGGATACATGCACATACACATACGGTGGGGGATGTGCCTCATGCACAGAAGTATCTCACCACAGGCAATTGAATTCTGCATTAGAAGATTGACATTGTGACACCTTGCAGCTGTAGGGACCCTCAAACCTGGCTCTCACATAGAAGACAAGCCTAGCAAGAGGAACAAGCTATGATTGCCAAATCACGCTCAGAGACAGAATGCATCCATACCATATGTCAGGAGGAAAGAAAAGATGGCTGCCAAGTTCATACTCTGCTTCTGAACTTCCATAGACATGCAGCTGGCAACAGCACAGGAAGCACAAGTCAGAAAAGTCCCACTTTCAGGTGATGTAAGATCGTCCTATGGCATACAGACTTATTGTGGAATGGCTGATCGAAAGGTTGCAGGTTCAAATCCAGAGAGTGGCATGAGCTCCCGTTGTTATCCCCAGCTTCTGTTCAAAAAACATGCAAATAGGTCAATAGAGCTGTACCTACCCCCAGAGTTGGACACAACTGGACTTAATATCAGGGGAAAGCCTTTACCCTAAAGGGTAAAATCATCCAGCCAAATGTAAAGCTACTCAATTTGACTTCTATTGACATGCTTTACCTGATCTAACACAATCATAAATCCAAAATGAAGAGAGAGACTCCTTTTCATGTCAAGAAAATTCCATATTTCAATGCAAAAGTTAAATTTAAAAATGAGTGTATCAAAATCAGCAGCAATCTGAAGCCCCTTCCATACAACTGAATAAAATCCCACATTTTCTCTTTAAACTAGATTGTATTACAGTGTGGACTCAAGATAACCCAGTTCAAAGCAGATAATCCACAATATTTGCTTTGAACTGGATTATCTGAGTCCACACTGCAATACAATCCAGTTCAATGTGGATTTTATACAGCTGTGTGGAAGGTGAATAGATATCATCAGCAACAAAACCTCACAACCTCTGAGGATGCCTGCCATAGATGCAGGTGAAACGTGAGGAGAGAATGCTTCTAGAACATGGCCATACAGCCCGAAAAACCTACAACAATGCAATGTAGCAACTCACGGCAACCCAGTGATTCGGCCACAAAAGCCTTCAACAATACATTGTCTGTGGTTTTCAGGACTATCTGGGAGTCTTCCTGTGGCCTAAATTACAGTCTTATGTTACTCCTTAAAGAGAAATTGCTAATCTCTATCTCCCACAGGGACTACCCTGGGGATTAACTAACAGTTGCTTGCTAATGATAGAAGGCTATGAAAGACAGACAGGATGCCAGTGCAGTTTATCACTTTGGGGCAGGGGCGGGGGGTATCTAATAATAACAGGCAAAATGCAGTGTCTGAATTCATTCTCCTCCTGCAATCATTGCCAGAAAGCGGGCCCATGATTTACCACGCCAGTTGCAGGTTAGGAAGGCAAGTTTACTTGCTTGCGATATCACATGATTCACATTGTATGTGGCCCAGTCCTGGAATCCACGGAGAATATTTCTTGGACAATATCATCGTCATTGAGTAGCACCAAAAATTAGCTTCTTACAAGTGCTCCTGTTCAGTTATACTGGACAATCTGGAGCTCAACAATTTGACGGCAAAATCTATAACCATAGCATTCACAGAAACTACCATCCAAGTAGTAGCCGGCAATATAATGGCAGAATAAATTTTAAAAGCAAATTCTCTAATAAACTGTGTTCTGTAAAATATAAACAGCTTCACATCAATCAACTGGGCACATGTGCTCGGGTACACTCTGAAATCTACATGAACACCTTTATAAGTTGGCCAGGAGGACGTAAATGCAAGCTCCTTTGGGTTGCAGTGGCCCTGTCTGAGCCAAATTGGATTTATCATGCAATCCAATTGGCTCAGAAAAGTCATGTTACTGAAAATAGTTTTGTCCTATTGCCCTCTTAGCTCATAAATGACTTTTAGCAACCCTGAGCAGCATGCCAAGAAAGGCTACATAGGTCTCAAGCAATACAGTGACGCATCAGTACCAGTGTGGCTTACTCTTGGGTACTTCAAAGAGTCCTTACCCAGGTCACTACAGGCGGTCAAATTAAAAGATGTGTATAGATACAACCCAATGCTGAAGATGTGCTAGTTGAGATGATAAAATGCTCTATATTTGTAGGCATTTCATTTGGAAAGCTCTGCTTTACAAATAAAATGCAAGGTATATAACATAAAGAAATACATGATGGAACACATTGGAAGTGCTAGTAAAATAGCTGCAAGGAAATAGAGCTGGATTGAACTAGGGAGGAACATGTCATGCCGTATCCTATACGCTGCTAAACACGTGTGCTGACTTAGTAAACAATATACACAAAAGGACATAGGCAATGTGCTATATGGCCATGTTCCAGAAGCAATCTCTCCTGATGTTTCACCATATCTATGGCAGGCATCCTCAGAGGTTGTGAGGCCTGCTGGAAACTAGGCAACTTAGGTTTATATATCTGTGGAATGTCCACGGTGGGAGAAAGAACTCTTGACTGTTTTTAGGCAAGAGTTATTATACGTGTTACAGGAATGTGGCGCAGCTGGCTAAGTGTCAGCTGCATAAGATCTCTCTGACCAGGAGGTCATGAGTTCGAGACCTGCCCGGGTCGAGGTGGGTGCTCGACCTTTAAGTGTAGCCTGCTGTCGACCTTGGCAGCCCGAAAGACAGTTGCATCTGTCAAGTAGGAGATAAAGGTACCACATTAAAGTGGGGAGGCAAATGTTGACTGATTTATGGGGCCATTAAAGAACTCCAGGAATCGCTGAGGAATGCGGAAGGAACAACAAAGGGAAACGCTGAGAGATGAAGAGTGTGTCAGCTCCCCCTGGTGGTGATAGTTTGCCTCTGTTTATCTATATATGTCATATGTTCGTCTATATCTCGTATGTTGAACTGCAGGGATTGTCTGCAAGTATGTGTACTGTAATCCGCACTGAGTCCCCTTTGGGGTGAGAAGAGCGGAATATAAATAAAGTAAATAAATAAATAAAAATAAGTGATAATGTTGCAATTGGCCACCTTGATTAGCACTGAATGACCTTGCAGCTTCAAAGTCTGTCTGCTTCCTGCCTGGGTGTCCTTTGTTGGGAGGTGTTAGCTGGCCCTGATTGTTTTTTGAGTGCTGTTCTTTATTTATTCTTTATAATACTGGTTTTTTATTTCAGCATGAGCCTTTAAGGACATAACCCACTTGTTCAGGTGCAGTATTAAACATTATTAAGACCTCAGGCATAAACTTTATATAGATGTGGGAGTAGGGCAGAATGTATAGTCCCCCCACATTTTAGCTTCTGACTTGATTATTCACAGATCTGATTTAAAATGTTATCTCTGCAAATCTCTAGATCCTATGGTCATCTTCCATGCTTGAAGACTTATGAATTCCTAGAGAGACTTTCTCTTTTTCTTTTTTAAAAAAGATATTATTATTATTTTCTTTATGTATACCCTGCCTTTTGCCTTGAAGGGACTCAAGGCGACTCACAGCCACACACTTTGATCAATTTAAAACAAAGCAAATACAAAAACCTTTAAAAATGCAACAGGATTTTTTTGTTTGTTAGTTTAAAATACATTAAAATACATTAAAATAAAATACGGACAGAGGAAAGTGAAAAAAATATGAATAAAGTAATTACTATTTTTAAAATTCATTTTAATTGTACTTTCCTCTGCCCGTAAACCCAGCAAATGCAACAAGATTGAGAATGATGCCCTAAATTTTTAATGGCTATGTAAAGTGACGCAGTCCTTTCACATTGCCACAATGGACAGTTAGTATATGAAAGCAATAAAACTGCTTACCACTGTTCGCCAAGTCCCTGTGGAAGCTCCTCACCACCCTGTGATCAGTGGTGCCAGCTGTATTCCTGCATGGTCATTGAAAAATGAATTAGCAGTATCACCAGCACCACCAATATAGGGTGATGACCCATTTCCACAGGGACATGGCAGGCAGCAATGTCAGCAATGCACCACTGCATTGAATTCGCAGATCATGATCCTGCAAATACAGAGGGCAGAGGAGCACTAGCACTGAGTTTACTTCCTTCTTTATTTTCCTCCATTTTTATGAGATAACCAACAGTCCTTATTTCCCAGGCTAACACGTAAATCAGAAACCTATTATTATTATTATTATCCTCCAAATTGTATACTTCGCCAAATGTTATGGTTCAAAATCTGTTGAAAAGTTATGACACAAACAAACAAAACTGTGATTCTCTGTGTGCCTTTCTAAATTTTCAGACAAATGTGGAAACTGGACAGAACAGAATTATATATGCAAAATGAAAAGGGAATGGACATTGACTAATCACACGGATCCCTTTAGTGAACCCACCAACATAACTATTTCTTCTTTTCTCTGTTTCTGTCCCCTTTTCCTTGGCTACACTTATATTTCTCTACTTTGCAATACATTTACCCATTTCTTCCTACTTCTGTTTTCATTAGAAATGTGTATTCAACAGGTACTCTTTGAAAGTCAAAATATCACAGCAGAGAATAAATTCTTCTGAGAGATGGTAGTGGAAATACACAAGCTTCCATCACATTTATCAAAGTGCTTCCAGATCTCATGTCAAAACAGCAGGAACACAGATAAATAATGAATAGCAGCAGCCCTGCGCTTCTCCGTGCATTTTAATAAATAAATACATCCTCTTTTTAAAATACACAACCTCTACAGTACAACAAACTATAATAAAATGTCACCTGTTTGTTTCTCTGTCTCTGTTATACAAACTCATAAGCTTGATCACAGTCACTGAAACTGGTGTGTTATCTAATAGATTCAAAATAAAGACTATAGTAAGGTTTGGGACTGAGTTGCTATATATAGGAATACCTATGTTAACAAACATGTTAACCCATATTCCTGGGCATTACAGTACTTTTAACACTAAATTTGGTTCCATATATTGATAGAAACGGCATGGATAGAATAGGGGCAGATTCCTGAAAAACAAAGAAGAGTCATTAAATGTGCTTCAACAGCATTTTAAGGGGGACTAACAATGTGCTAATGCGAAATGAAACAACAGATCAAGTAAGCCTTATGGAAGTGAACAGAAATGCTTTGAACCTTCTAGAAATCTCTCAATATTTTCCTGTACACACATACTCAGTGAGGGATTTTGGAGTTAGCTGCTATTCACCTTGCCTGTTTAACCTGTGTGCAGACACATACATCTAGAGTAAGATTGGTTAAAGTAGAATCCAGGTCTTCCGAAGATTCAGCTGTGTTTACTGTAGATAAACAAATATAAATCCTATTATAAAAGACCTTTCAGCTGGATAGAAAACATGGAAAAAATGGTAGATTAGAAAAAGTAAAAAAGGCATTGTAAAAAAGAAGGCTTGGGAGCGAAGGAGGATGAAGACGACCAGGGTGAAATCACCGGAGGATACTGGGGAGGGAATGGAAGGGGCAGGGACCCATGGAGGGGAAGAAAAACAAAAGGAGGAAGAAGACCCACCATCTTCCCTGAGGCCGGGTGCTTGATTGCTGCCTCGAGCCGGGCTCCCTCTCTCCTGCGCCAGACCAAAAAGCAGGCCAGCAGGGTTAGTGTGTCTCTCTGTGGGGTGGTGCCACTACTGGCTGGGAAAGACACAAAAGGAGGAGGGAAGTTCGCCATCTTCGGCAAAGCCGGGGCCTCGATTGGTGGCATGGCCCGGGCTCCCTCTTGCCTCCGCTGGCCTCAAAAACAGGCCTGGCCTGGGGGCTCTCTGTGGGGTGGCTGTGAGAAGGTCCTCCATTGTTGCTGTTGTGAAGGAATGAGGGAGGGGAAGGAAGGAAAGAGAGAACAAGGGAAGGAAAGAAAGAGGGAAGGAAAGGAAAGGTAGGCCAGAGGTAAAGAAGGAAGGCAGGAGAAAAGGAAATAAAAAGTAAACAGAAGGAAACAGGGAAGTAAAGAAGCAGACAAAGGAAGAAGTAGAGAAAAGGGGAGGGGAGGAAGTAAAGATAGTAGGAAGGGTGGAACCAAAGAGCGAAGGAAGGAATGAAATGAAGACATACAGAAGGAAGAAAGGAGAGAAAGGGGAAGGGGAAGAAAAAGGGCGAAGGAATAGGTAGGTACTAGGCATGAGAAAAAAGTTATGAAAATTAAATGATTAGGAAGAAATTCGTAAGAAATGCTACTTTTGAGTATTTCAGCATCTGGAACGCCAACCAGGAAGTGGACTTTCTTTATAGAACTTCGGGGGCCAGGATTTTCTTAAGTATTGTTATTAGGTCATTAGGGGGCACCCTCCTTCTCTCTCACCACCCTCCCGCCTCCCTTGCCAATAAGTAAGCCCTAAACTCGCTCCTTCTTTCGGCTGGAAGCCTGGAAAAATGTAAACAGAGAGGTTTACTCAGAAGTAAATCTGCAAAGGAAGTCATCAGAGTGGTTTACTCGTGAGTAAATCCGCAATGGAGGGCACTTTGGCTGAAGTGCCCTCCTTTGTGGTTTACTTCTGAGTAAACCTCTCTGTTTACATTTTTCCCGCTTCCCTGCCCCTCCTGCCTGCCAGGATCTAAAGCATCAAAGAGTATTGGGGTAGTTGCACACAACACGTGAGAAACCAACCTAATGTATAATAGAATGAATGCTAACTTATAGAGTAAGTGCCTAATATTATAAGTAATCCAACTGGTCATATACCTACATTCCATGCGCATGCAATAATACAGCAGTAATAACAATGGGTATAAGAAGAGGTAAAATTCAAACCGAAGTATTCTGACTGTGGTCCCTCCTCAAGCGGTGCAAACTGCAAACGGCTCTTCTCTATGAGCCCGGGAGGCAGCCTCTCCCGGGAAAAGCCAAAAGCCCGGGCACAGCGTTTGCTGCCTGGGTGCACATACATATTCTTTGGGGGGGGGGGGATTTGCTGCAGAATCCTGGGCTCCTCGAGAAGAGCCCGTTTGCACCGCTTGAGGAGGACCAGTCAGAATACTTCAGTTTGAATTTTACCTCTTCTTATACCCATTGTTATTACTGCTGTATTATTGCATGTGCATGGAATGTAGGTATATGACCAGTTGGATTACTTATAATATTTAGGCACTTACTCTATAAGTTAGCATTCATTTTATTATACATTAGGTTGGTTTCTCACAGGATCTAAAGCATGCCAAGCCTTGATGCGCTTTAGATCCTGGCAGGGAGGGAGGAGTGGGCGGGCCCCTCCTGCCCCTTCTGCCTGCCAGGATCTAAAGCCTTGAAGAGGCTTCATGACTGGCCAACTTCAGCCCTCCAGGTAGGTGTTTTGGACTTCAACTCCCACCATTCCTCACAGCCTCAGGCCTCTTCCTTTTCCCCTCAGCCTGGGAAAACTTGGGCCCTCGCTCCCTCAGGATCGGGGTGAGAGAGAGGCAGCGAGGAGCGAGGGGGCTCCTCCTTTTTGCTGCTTCCAAGCATAGAATACCCCCTCCCTCCCTCCCTCCCTCCTTCCTATTTGGAGAGTCCCATCTAGAATTCAGTGTGATTTATTCAAGTTTTGGCCTACAACTCCCAGAAATCCCAGCCAATTTACCAGCTGTTAGGATTTCTGGGAGTTGTAAACAAAACCATCTGGAATGCGCATGCGCTGGCATACGAACTACTAACAAATTTCGTTAGTAATTACGTTACATTTTAGAAATTTTGGAATTTTTTTGTAAGTCTTTCTATTACTAATCAAAAAATCCCCCCTTAGATTTTCGATTCCCTATGTTTGGGTTCTAAACCATGTCTAGTAGGTACCTCTCTGCCATAATACTCCAGATATCTACCTCTACATTGATAATTCTAACTATAGGCCACAGCAACTATAGGCCACATTTCTTCCTACCCAATGAATTATTATTATTATTATTATTATTATTACTATTCTACTAGGGTTGACTGGTCATCTCTCAGGACTGCTTTGATTGTGCTTTTCAAACATGAAGGTACAAGGGGGTTGCCACAGGCCATGCCACAGCAAAAGAAAATATTATAAACAAGCACTTCCTCATTACTTACTTTCCCATACCACCAGACTATGCCACAGCAACGTCTGGCCAGGTCAGCTAGTGACAAATAAAATGCTACCCAAGACTTTTTGAAATGCCCATTCAGGAAACTACCAAATACAGTTTTCCCCCACAATTGTCACCCACTAAACCCCCGATTCCAAACAAGGGATAGTCTCTGGGATAAAGGTAGGAAGGAATATTCAAAGATACATAGTCTCAGATAACTACCACTTCCTAATATGGGGAACATGTTGTGATAAATTTTGAGTTAGTATAATTGTTCATCAGGGAATGTCAGGGGATGCTTTGCCTTGTGTCGAAGAAGGAACGCCTTAATTTAGAATTATTCATTTCCTGTGGTTGGAGGTGGGCAACTATGGGGGCAGAACTGTCATGATTTGGCTGAGAAAAAAAGCCAAGAGTCCTGCATAATCAATCATTGGCTAGGTCTTCCGGAACAAAAGCCAAAGAAGGCTATATTTTGCCAGAATCCATTTGATAAGAAAACACAAGTCTGTTATTGGCCTACAGTCCACATAATTGACCTCTGGGCTGTCTTTTATTGGAGAAGGCAATCAATGTCAACCCACCAGGTAACTGGCATTCAGTCCTTTAAACTGAATACACATCAAAATATGGAAACTAACAATCCTTCTCTAGAGCTGTATGAAAAATTAGAAAAGTTTCCCATGAACTCAGATACATAAGCATGGACTTTTCAAGCAAAGTGACGCAACCTCATTTAGTTACTGCTCTTTTAGTGAATTTAATTGGATTCTGAAGGTGTATTTCTTTAAATACAGGTCAACCTGAGATTTAACACTACAACACATATGCCTACACAACACAGTAACTAATGTCATCAGAAACCACTCACTGATACATTCTGTAGATTTGGAATTAGAATGGTTACTTGCTTACGATGTCCAAATGTAATTCCACATCAATCCAATATATTTGCTTGCCAAGACCGAAGGTCAAAAACATAGCAACATTATCCCCCATTGCTCCTAGGAACTTATTGAGCTGCTTAAAAAGAAAATAATAAATCATTTTAGCAGAAAGACTAACAGGGCAGATGTAGCTCTCTAAGGTTTGGTGAACACTCTGTGATCTTTGGATTCTCCCTGTAGTTCTACTGTAATTCTCCATCCCTGCTGTAGGCTGAAGAAAGCCCACTGGTACAACTATGGAGCACACTCTACTTGGAAATAGAATAAGATACAAACTGAAGTATAGAATGACACATGACTATCCCTAGTGGAATGTGAAACTATGCAATCTACAACAGAAGAACACTGGTCTTTATTTTGCTAAAGGAAAAGCCTTATTATATTATGAACCTCTGCAAAAGCTTTTTTGTTTAGAACAGTATATTGTCTAGTATATTTAGTTATAATATAAAGGGATGAATTACCCTGTTCTCCTAGTCAGATTCTTTCTTGCTGGTTTCTAGAACTGTCTTTCAGAGACCTTAAATCAGAGAACTGAATCTCTGTTCTGCAGCTGTTGAATCCAGGGGGTGTCAGGCTAGTATTTCTCCGCTGCACATCCTACCCTGCCTGTTCCTTCGTGCCAGCCTTGAGAGATCTCCGGTTTATGACACAGTAACTATAAACTCAATGGTAATACAGTTAATCAAGCCTTCTTCAGAAATATGTTGAAATCTTTGGCTGCAAATTGTCTGCGCAGACCAAAGTTAATGAGCTGCAGCAAAAGGCTCTCGTAGTCCCATCTCTATCTGCAGCAATAGACGTAGTAAACATAGGGGAAAATGGGAATTCCTGTGCGGGTAAAAATCTCTCTCAATAGGGTGAATTAAGATGGAATTCAGACAGCATTCCCATCTCACTCAAATGGGAATGACAACTTAAAAAAAACTTTAAAAGATTTTCTTAATGCATTGGCAGTTAAATATGGAATAAGGCAATATAGTATGAACCCCATCACCATGGGACCTGTATATGCAGTTTCACAGACCTAGATCAGAAAAAAAATATTATCGGTATCTCTCATAATTTTCTCAATTTTTCCAGGCAATTCTATGGCATACTTCTGCCAGACTTTACCATACAGCTGTGTTGATGACCTAAGAAAATCCTTTTTAGGAATTTTTCAGGTCCTCCAGCACAAATCTATAGCAATTTCTCATGGAAATCATTTATTTGAGTAGGGTTCACTATTATTCACAATGTCTTGTTTACATGGTAAGTTTAGGGTGACATATACTCAAAGATATGGAAGATACTGTATGCATATTGTACACAAGTGATATCAGAGTGTGACTATAAATTCATTTTACCACACATGTGTTTGTTTATTTGATTTTTATATTTCACATTTCCCTCAAAGTGGATCTCAATACACCTCACGGATTACATGTGGCGGAGCATGAGAAATCACTCTAGTCCTCACTAAAGGCAGAGGTGTTGTAGATTCATCTCTATGACAGATAGGCAAGTTGTGGCTCATGTACTTCATGCAGCCCCAAGGCTCATATATTCATAGAATCATAGAGTTGGAAAAGACCTCGTGGGCCATCCAGTCCAACCCCCTGCCAAGTACTTCATGGCTCATGTGCTTCATGCAGCCCCAGGACACCTACAGATCTCCCAAAAAGTTTGCCCTCAAGCATAAGTGTTATTTCCCCATATTCACAATGGGCCCTGGACCATTTTAGGTCAAGAATCTTCAGAAAACAAAAAATGATCTCCAAGTTGACTTCTGGGTAACTCCCTGTTCTTCAAAGAAACAGAGAGTTTCTCTGTTTCACACATGGGTAAAATGCACTGAAATGCCTTCAAGGGGCACTTGAGAACAAAAACTATCATAGGAAAAATGCTGGGTGAACCAATGTGCCCCCATAACTCAAACCTTCCCCAATTTAAGCAAACCACTTAAACCAACCTATTCCAAAGAGGAAAACTTCAGAAATTCCCAACATACAGTATATTAATTAGAGCAGTGTTTCCCAACCTTTTTTGAGCCGCGGCACACTTTTAACATTAAAAAAATCAGGGGGCACACCACCAACCAAAATGGCACAAAATGGCACTCTAACACAGTAAAGAATGGCTGGGGGTTGGTGGCCTGCTGGGAGAAGCTGCTGGGAGTGCTGAAGCTGGGGAGGGCGGGCCAGGCTGTGCCATGCCCCCTACCCCCCCGGCTCACCTCTTCCAGCAGCTGCTCCAGCCTTGAGGGGCAGTGCCAAGCCAGCGGTGCCAGAGCCAGCACAATGCTGGCTTGGCACTGTCCCCCAAGGCTGGAGCAGCTGCTGGGAGTGCCGAAGCCGGGGGAGGAGGCAGAGCCAGGCCGCACCATGCCCCGCCCCCTCCCCCCAGCTTCAGCTCTCCTACAGAGGAGGAGCATGAGCGGTGGACGGGCTTCAGTGGGCAGGGCTCCTCCTCCATGCGGCTTCAGCGAGCGAGGGGCGAGAGTCATGGTGGGTGTCATGGCGGATTGGAGGCTGGCTGGGGAAACGGCCGAAGGAGGCGGCATCCCAGTCCCTCCTTCTTTTTCTTCGCCACTGCCCGGCCCTTCCTCCTCCTCCCCCAAGCAGCAGGAGTTCGGCAGGAGGGGGGAAGAAGGGGGGCAGAGAGCTTTTCTCGTGGCACAGCAGGAGGTCCGTCACGGCACACTAGTGTGCCACGGCACACTGGTTGAGAAAGACTGAATTAGAGTGTCAGAAATTTTCAACAGTAATTCTTGAACAGTAAAAGTAATGGATTAAAAACAACAGAGACTTCAGTGGCAAAGTGAAAGGACAGCATATAACTAAAGCTAGATCATCTTATAAACTCTTTCCATTGTGTTACTTTGTGCAAATACTTATCATTCTTCTTCAACACAATCTCATTAACGATGCTGCGACATTAAGTGGCAATTCCATACATAATTATTGCGAGTAAAGCACAGTAAGTATTCTTCTGAATATGCATGCATATAATTGAACTGCAAATGCAAAACAACATTATACTCGACTGTATAAAATACACTTTTTAAACATGAACAAATTAATACTAAAAAAATTGGCACAGTCAACCTAAGGACTGCATCTTTAGTAAGTTATTTCACCGTAAGTTTAAATGTCTTTATTTCTTGCTCTAGCACACTCTCACGTCTTACTTTCCAAGACGCCTAGAAAGACAAACCAGAAATGAGGGTTACTTTTTTTCTTCCTCTTTCACATCTTTGTTCCAAAAACATTGACTCCTCAAATTCAATTAAGGCTTGGATGCAAGATTCTGTTGAAGGAGCACCTGAAGGAGTAACACTAGAAGACATCTGCTGAAGGATTATGCATACCAAAAAGAAAAATACGACCCAATAACTAAATCAACTCATTCCAAAGTACAAACTGGAGTAGTCATGAGGGAATCAATCAGCCCATGAAATTCTTGCTCTAGCACACTCTCACGTCCTAGTTTCCAAGATGCCTAGAAAGACACACCAGAAATAAGGGTTATACTCTGAGATTTCCCCTTTCTTCCTGGTCCACTTATAAACATTGCCATTGGCATCCAACCATGAAGGAATAGTGGGGATGGTGTCACTGTAAACCACTGATTCTCAAAGTGGGCGGTGAGGCGATCCAAGGGGGCGGTGGGAGGCTCAGGGAAATTTGGGGGGTGGTGAACCCCTTTAAGGGGGCAGTGAATGACTGGCCATTTCATACGACCCTCTTTGGCCCCGCCCTCTTCACTTTGACCTGCATATTAGATATTTGGATTAGAATCATAAGAGTAGCAAAATTATAAGTAGCAACGAAAATATGGTTGGGGGTCACCACAACATGAGGAACCTTATAGGGGTCATGGCATTAGAAAGGGTGAGAACCACTGCATTAATACATATATCTTTTTGTTTAATTGCTGTTAAATTAAATAATAATAATTTCTAGGAGGGCGGTGAGTAAATTTTTTTCTGGAAATGGGGCGGTAGGCCAAAAAAGTTTGGGAACCACTGCTGTAAACAATCTACAGCTAAAATTGTACAGAAAGACCAACTTGCATGTCTGATAACAAGAGAGACTAGAAAAAAGTGGCCTCCCATGCCAATATTGGGAGACAAGCAGTACTAATACATTTTTCTCCCTCTTGTTCAGGGAGAAAACATTACAAATTGTCTGCAGTTCTGTACATAACCTCAGGCCTCACTAAAATATCAGAAGAAGAAGAGTCAGAGATGAATGCTTTATTCCTTAGAAACTTTAGCTTCATGCTCCGATTCAATTGATGCTTGCAACTAATCACCACTTGCACACCTTTCCAATCTGACTCCTGTTTGCTCTTTTATCGTCTCTATTAGGATATGTCACTTGGACAATACTTTGAGATATATGAGTCTTACACGGTGTATTATATATAATAGCTACATTAAAATATAAAAATAATCCAGGAAGCTAAAAGAATGTATGAGAATAACACAACATAAAACACAGTGATGGAGATAGAAAAAGAAAACTAAATAAATCACACACTGCAGCAAGTAGGCGCAGTGAAAAAGGTAGAAAGCCAAGAGGATCAAAAAGACCCCATGGAAAAACAGCTGCAAGCCTGTAAAAGGGCCAGTGAAAAGCCACAAAGCTCTAAAGTGGAAGCTGTATGGGGACTGGAAGGGTTGAAGTGCTATCCAGTGTAAAGGGGTATGTTTAGCAAGGGGGAAAGCTCTCTGTTCCCCTTGAAAAACAACTCATCCTTACTCAAATCATGCATACAGAAAGAAAGAAAAACACTGAATAAAATGCATTGATAAAGACAGCTACGTCAGGGCTGGCTGAACATTCAGTCCATGAACAGTAAGCTCCTTGTCTGCTGGGCTGGACTACAGGGAAGTGTTAGCGAGAAGCCTGCTATTCAAATGGAAATCAAAGTCTTGTGGACAGAAAAAGAACAAACGCTATTTCCTTAGATGCACTGTTTGATTTTAAATGGGGACATGAGAGAAATTCAAGAAGAGACAGAAGAGAAGATAGAGGAGGAATGAGATCATGCTTATTGCTTATTTTCCTTTTTATTTCGTACCTCATTGGTTCACAATTGGTTCACAATTGGTTCACAATTGGTTCACAATAGTTCAAACTAAGCACAAATAATTAGCATTTAAAGTTTTAAATCACAGAATCATAAAGTTGAAAGAGACCCCAAGCATCACCTAGCCTCTATTTAAAAACCTCCAGAGATGAAGACTCAGGTCCCTTCCAGACAGGGCCCAAAATGCGGGCCCTGTTGGACTTTTACCGGAGGCATCCAAACGACACCTCTTGTAAAACAGAATTAATTCAGCACAAAGCAGATTAATTAGATATCCCATTAGATAGGGAGACGGTTTGTACTATTTTGGACTACAACTCCCAGAATCCCCAAACCAGTATAGCTTGCAGTTCAAAAAATTAATGTTTCAAGCTCTGCAAATAGGGAATAGAAGTACAGTAGGCTCATCCCTTTTCTCATTCTCTTTTCTAATTCTTTATATCTCTCACTTGACTAGTCTGTGCAAATGGATAATCTACATTTGAGTCCCTTAGTCCAATTGATTCGGCTCCTTTTGCATCTTTCACACTTTAACCTGACAGGAACAGAAAGACTCAAATAAACACCTGACTGATCTTGCATACTATAGTGATACCTTGACTTAAGAGCTTAATTTGTTCAGTGACCAAGGTCTTGACTCAAAAGGCTCTTATCTCAAAATGAATTAATTCGTTCCGGGGGCCCAGCCCTCCTCCATTTTTGTTACATGTTTTTAAATAAGAAAAGTTACTTTATCAATAACAAATGTCTAAATGTACAAATAAATTTAACTGATTTAGGAGGCCATAAAAAAGATCTCCAGAAAACATGCTAAGGAATGAAAGAGTGCGACAGCTCCCCCTGGTGGCCAGATGTTAAATTGCCTCTGTCTGTCTTGTGTGTTTGTGTGTCTAAATGTAATATGTACATTGTAATCCACCCTGAGTCCCCTGCAGGGTGAGAAGGGCGGAATAGAAATGAAGTAAATACATAATAAATAAAATAAATAATGTATACATTTAAAATGGTAGAAGCACAAAGTTGTGGCAAGGAAGCACATTTGAGGTAATAAAATGTGTGTTGGCCAGTGTGGCAGCAAGACAAAATCTGCACATTCACATGGAACAATAAAAAAGGACTATCAACTTTAAAATGTTGGAAGCACAAAGCTGTGACACAATGGTATAAGCACAAAATAGAAAGTGAAGAGGCACAAGCATCATTTTCTTCATACTGTACTAATTCCAATCTCCCTCCCTCTCCTGCTCTCTCCCCTTCTCTCTTCATGAATAAAAACTACACAAAATCAACTAACCCAAAGTTCTTCAAAGCAGACAAGAGCAAAGCAAACAGCAATCTCCCAAAGCAGGCAAGAACATGAGGCATGAAGTTTACTCCCTTGGAGCCCTTCACAAATACCATCATTGCTGAAACTCATAGGTTCACTCTATTCTTGTTACTACTTTATCGTAAGTGATGAATACTATAGTCTGTCAGGTAATCAATAATTAAAACTATAGGCTAATGTTCCTAGATACTATAGTTGTTAAAAGATGTTGTTGTTGTGTGTCCTTCAAGTTGTTTCTAAGTTATGGTAGCCTGAAGGTGAACCTATCATGGTGTTTTCTTGACAAGGTTTGTTCTCAAGAGTGGGAGTACCACTGCCAACCTCTGAGACTAAGAGCAGTTCTTCACAGGCACAAAATGTGGTCTTGAACTTGTATGAAACACAGCCATTCAGAGCCACATAATGGGGTGCTGTCAACCATTTCCACAGTGGAATACTGACCCAACAGTCCAGCCATGACAAAACCAGTGTGGCACAGTTAGGAATGGGGGTGGTTTACCCAATTTCCTACCCTCTACAAAGATAGGGAAAAAGCAATCTGCTCTTCTGCCTGTTTACTTCCTAGTTACTTCCATGTGAGTAACTAGGGAGGACCAAGCCTTTCAAACTGCAATATTTCGACAATGTAAATGGACCTAAGGAAAATGTGACTCGCCCAAGTTCACCTAATTGGTTAATTTGGCTGGTGTCCACTAAGCCATATTGGTTCTCTAAAGCTCTTAGCTGTGTTTGAAATGGTGTCTGAATCTGTTTGTATCTGCCTGGTATATAACATATGATGTGTGTGTGTGTGTGTGTGTGTGCCATAATATAATACTACAATTCAAATAGAACTAACAAATGGACTCTGATGCCAAACTGGCAAGAAATAAATTTGCAAAACAGGTGAATTTTTAAAGACTGCATAAAAACAGGATGTTCTGAGCCACAACTAAAATGTGTGCCCAAGCACTCTGAGGACCTGTATTCATAAGGCATGTGTTGAGAGGAAAAATTCATACTGATTTCATTATGTAAAGAAAGGCTTTGGGGGCTATTTAATGAAAAAGTAACTACCAGTGTTAAGCTCGCAAAACAATTTGAATTCATAACTATGAGCTTTCTTAAGAAGATGTTGGAAGATAAACGATCTATTTTCTGGGACGTCTTCCTTGGCTTGAAATGTTGAAACTTGCATGCTAGTGGTGAAAAGACCACATGTGCATTAGGTTTTTGGAATTTCATCGAAGGCTGGAAGATATTTAGAAATTTTATTCACTGTTCATTCAAACGGTAAAATAGATATATACCAGAAAGAAATTGAGATATGGATGGACAAGTGCAATAAATAAAAATAACAGATATAGAGAAGACACTCAGCCAACAAAATGCTGCCTGATGACAGTAGCTGATAGCGATTGCAAGAATTTCAGCAAGATATGTTAATTGATTGATGCAAATAGATTACAAAACTTCTACAACACTACACTACATTACACTTGCTAGCTCGGAGTATCTCATGTGCTATTGTTCACAACAACTTATTTTGTATTCCAAACTAGAGTAAAAGTGGGGGGTGGGGAGAGAGTCTTGTTTATATGTATATTTATGTATATTTATTGTACTTACTTGTTAGAAATATATTTCTATTACCTTCAAATACAGAAGTTTATATGAAAAAGTGCTTTATATAAAAGAATAAAACCATTTAAAGGCAACTGTAAAGAAAACTCTGCTCAGTCAAGTCAAATCTTTCTTTATTACAGTCATAGCCCAACATAAGGAGACTGGGGTACAGTCTCATAAAAGCATACTACCTAAAATCTAGGCCAAAAGCTCAAATATAGGGGTATATAAAAAGCTAAAACACAATATACTAATTAAAAAGTAATATTTTAAAAAATCTAAAAGGAAATAAAAGGTAAGAAAATCTGGAGGAAGGGGCAGGAGCATTCAGATAGTATATGGGAGCATAAGGAGGGAAGAGTACAGTCAGACACAAGTTTAGGATACTAGGGGGTGGGAGCATTAATATATCTATAATTACACTTTTCTGATAAGTCAGAATGCTATTTATTTACTTATGTTTATTTCTAGCACGCCTTTCTCCCCGTGGGGATGCAAAGGATTCAAGGAGGTTAACACTCCACACTAGGAAATTTTAAAACTTATGGTACCAGTCATCACCCAGCAAATTTTAAACGCTACCGCACAGAACTTCACAACATTATAGGTTGTAACTGAGAGCAACAGGGTAGTGTAAAATTGTCCTGAGTGCCCTGGGTGTTTATATAGTAATGGTGAAATGAGACTAGTTGAAATGTCTCTTTAAAACAGGCACTGGAGGAGCACATGTTTAGTTGTTCCTATGGCTTCAACGTGAGTGCTATTGATCATATAACCATCTCTAGGGATCTTCTCCTGTATGCCCAAACCCTAGAAGTCATGCCTAAATGTGATTGAGCAATTCCTAATCCTCCTCCAATGAAACACCTTCATTCCTAATGCACTCTTAGATGACTACAATACCATCATGCAAGAGCTCTAGAAGCAAATAAGTCATAGCAACACTACACCCTGGAAACAACAGGAACACCATTCCAAGCCCTGGTTTGACAAGGAATGTATCAATGTCAACCCCCCAACCTTCTACCACCTATCAGGCTGATATATCCAACACTAAATCAATAGTTGCACAGGACCAAACAGACATGCAGAAGTTAATAGGCTAACTTGCTGAATCGGTTTTTCCAATATAAGAGGTCTGGATTATGTGTGATGATTTTGTGTTAACATACATTTTCTACTGCAGACATATTTTTATTTTGAAACTATTGCTTACAAACCCAAAAAGCATCTATAAATTCTTAAAAAATGTGGTTCAGTAAATTACAAACAGGTTGATTACTATATTTGTACTTCTTTTAACTTCTTTTCTCAATCTTTTAAATCAAGAAACAGCTTCCCAAGATCTACAGACTCACAGGGACACCTCAGCAAGTGAGAGCCCAAAAGTGAAAGGCTAACATCTGGAACCTTAATGAGTAGCTAATGCCAGATGAGAAACTCCCTCCTGGAGACACAGAAGACTGGGTGACTTGAAAAACGCTGAACAGATTGCACTCTGGGACCACAAGATGCAGAGCCAACCTTAAGAAATTGGACTACAAAATGGAGTCCATGACAATCAAGTGTGGAGAATAGCAAAGCATCTACAACAATGCAGTCTAAGTCCTGCCACATGCACAATGGAGGACCTTCTTATAGAAACACCAGAAGCACTCAAAATGGCCATGTCACAACACAGTAAGTCTTAAAGAGCCAGACTGGGTAGTAAGTCAAATACAGTTTATTTCAAAACAACTCAGTCAACTCAAAAAGTGTCAAAAAGAGCCAGGAACACTTTAAATTTACTGTGAAAAAAACAAGTCAAAAACAATGACCAAACGGTCAGAGAGTCAGTAGAACATAAAATCTGGATTATATCGCTGGAAAACACACATTAAATCCCAAAGTAAAGCACTCTCTCTCTCGGCATTACTTTGCGAAAGAAGATTCTTAGGAAGGACTCATCCCACGCTTTTTACAAGCGCGTTGATGACTAAAAAGGACAATCTGAAATAGGCAAGTTCAGTTGCAGAAAGCACAGCAGAAAGTTGGGTGATGTTGCTTCCAAGTTGTGGTTCTTTCTGCGTTGTCATTTCTCTTTGAGACCCATTCGGCGTGTCTTCTCGAAAGAGGCCACAGCATTGTGGATAGTGCATCTCCATGTAAAGCTGCTTCACATGCCTCCCGATGTGAGGCCAGGGTGCACCATTGTTGGTGATCAATCTGGCCGAGCCTGAGATGTTGTTTCAGGGAGTCCTTATATCTCTCTTTTTGGGGGTCCCTCTCTTGCGCTGACCCGTGGTGAGTTCACCATAGAGTAGTATCTTTGAGAGGTGGTGATCCTCCATCCTAGAGACGTGCCCTGCCCAGCGCAGCTATGTCCTCAATAGTTAGGCCTAGGCCCGGATTACCCATAAGGCCACCCTAGGCCACGGCCAAGGCGGCAGATTTTGGGGGGCAGCGGATTCGGCCCCCCAAAAACTAAATTCTTTTTTTAAAAAAAACGCCCCCTGGCAGCACTTTCCCCCCGCCCTCTCCCGAGAGAGTCATCATACCTCGGGAGAGGGCGGGGGGGAGAGCGCTGCGAGGGGGCAGGGAGGAGGGAATGGCGCCCTCCCCTCGCCATCGCCCGCCTGGGCCGCCCCCTAGCAAAGGAAGGAGGCGGCGTCGGCGAGAAGGAGAAAGGGAAGCCCCGCCCTGCCGGCGGGCATGCCTGCATGTGCAGGCATGCCCGCCGGCGGGCTTCCTTCCTCCTCCTCCTCATCCCTCCTGGCCGCCTCCTTCCTTTGCAAGGGGCAGCCCAGGCGGCGAGGAGGAGGGCGGGACTTCCTCCTCCTCCTCGCGCCTTCCTTTCGGTCGCGGGAGGAGGAGGAGGAGGCGGACGGAAGCCACACAGCACTGGTCGTGGGGCTTCCGTCCGCCGCCTCCTCCTCCTCCCGTGACCGAGGGCGAGGGCGGAGGGGCGGAAGCCGCACGGCCGGGGCTGGTGCCGGAAGCGGCTTCCGTCACGCCTCCGCGCCCTCCTTTCGGGTCGTGGGAGGAGGAGGCGGCGGCGGAAGGGAGGAGGGGCACCGGTGCGAGCGAGGCGGCGGCGGGGAAAGCCGCATCAGTCGCCCCTGGGCCTGGCATGTCCTCAATGCTGGTGATCCCTGTTTGCTCAAGGACAGCAACATTAGTCACATAGTCGGAAAATTGGTCACATAGTCGCCAATGGAGAGGAAAGTAAAGCACTACACAAAGGAAAAAGCACGCGTTGTCAATCATGCCGATGTTGTCGTCAAATGAGAGGAGCACCCGAATGTGAAGAGACGTCTGAACAAGCCAATGGTCGAATACGGGAAACCCGCAACCCCTCAGCCAAATCACGTCAATGCCAGCAAGGGAGAAGCAGAAGAAGCAATGCAACCAACCAAGTCAGTTGCAAAGCAGGCAACATTCTAAATCGAGTCCACAGAAGCACAACATACAGGACAAGACCCGGGCACCCAGCAACACCTTGCTAACAAGATTCCAAGCCCCTTTTTATTCACAAATCTTCATCGGAGCTGGAACTAGCCAACACCTTCTCATTAGTGCTTTCAGCTGTGATGGCGGCCTCAGGTGTATTCCATTGACTTAGCTCCCCCCAGGATGAAGCCTGATCCTCAAAACTCCAATTCCCATCTGCACAACCATCACACACCTCCTGCACTCTAGTCCAGTCCATAGCACTAGAACCATCCTCAGGATTCCCAGCCACACTTCCCATAGTTAGCTCCTCACTCACAGACCCATCATCCCTAGAGAAACCCTCAAAAGAGTCTTCATCAGTAGATTCCCCAAGTATTTGTCGGATCCTTTTCCTTTGTTGCTCTTCTTCTGATTTTTGCTCGCGAGTAACCCGCTTTCCCTTCCTAGTTCCCAATTCCATGCTTTCAGTGCTACTTCAAGGCTCAGCTACAACAGGCCAGCATCTGATCAAAGACAATTTAGTATATTGCAGAAGTTTTTAACTTTGTTTGTGGGGTTTTTTTAATGCATTTTAATGCAATTCTTTGAGGGTGTAAATAAACACATAGATAAAGGGGACCCAGTCGATATTGTTTACCTTGACTTTCAAAAGGCTTTTGACAAAGTCCCTCACCAAAGGCTCCTAAATAAGCTCTTCAGCCATGGAATCAGGGGACAGGTCTTGTCCTGGATTGGAACCTGGCTAAACTGTAGGAAACAAAGGGTGGTAATAAACGGACATTTCTCTGGGTGGAAAGAGGTGAGAAGTGGCGTACCCCAAGGTTCAGTTTTGGGTCCGTTACTTTTTAATTTATTCATTAATGATCTGGATGTAGGAGTGAATTCTGAGGTAGCAAAGTTTGCAGACGACACTAAATTGTTCAGGGTAGTTAAAAATGAAACTGACTGTAAAGAGCTCCAGAAAGATCTCTCGAAATTGAGTGAATGGGCAACAAAGTGGCAAATGCATTTTAACCTAAACAAGTGTAAAGTCATGCACATCGGGGCAAAGAACCCCAAATACACTTATCAACTGATGGGATCAAAGCTTTCTGAGACAAACCAGGAAAGGGATCTTGGGGTTTTGGTGGACAGCTCAATGAAGATGTCAACCCAGTGCGCAGCAGCAGTGAAAAAAGCAAATTCTATGCTTGGCATGATCAGGAAGGGAATCGAAAATAGGTCGGCAAATGTTGTATTGCCTCTCTACAAAACTATGGTGAGGCCACATCTGGAGTACTGTGTACAATTCTGGTCACCGCACCTCAAGAAGGATATAACGGAACTGGAAAAGGTACAAAGAAGGGCAACAAAAATGATCCAAGGGATTGAGCAGCTCCCTTATGAAATCAGGTTGCAACGCCTTGGTCTTTTCAGCCTTGAAAGACGACGTTTAAGAGGTGACTTGATTGAAGTGTATAAAATCATGCATGGGATAGAAAAGGTGAATAAAGAAAAAATATTTTCTCTGTCACACAACACTAGGACTAGGGGGCACTCCCTAAAGCTCCAAGGTAGGAAAGTTAGGACTAATAAAGGGAAATATTTCTTCACCCAGAGGGTCATTGGGTTATGGAACTCACTTCCAGAGGAGGTTGTGACAGCTGTCAGCCTGGACAGCTTCAAGGCAGGATTAGACAGATTCATGGATACCAAGGGAATCAGTAGTTACTGAAATGGACATCCAAGTGCCACCTCTGTGTTGATGGAGGCAGGCAGGATTTCCCCGGGCACTGGTTTTGGGGGGTCGGGAGCAGGTGAGGGTTTTGCCCTCCTTTCTGCTAGAGATCCCCGTGTACAACTAGTGGGCCACTGTGTGACACAGAATGCTGGACTAGATGGGCTGAGGCCCGATTCAGCATGGCTCTTCTTATGTTCTTATGTTCTTATGCATTATAACTGTATTCTCAATTGGCTTCTGACATGATAAATGAAATAATTTAACTTGTGGCATTTTTTCCTTAAAAGCTTCAGCAAATGTTCTGCCCCTTAAATCAATGAACCGTAAGGCTGCACAACGGGGTACAGGACTACAGACTGCATGCTATCTAGGCATAATATACAGGAACAGTGGTGGTCCAAAAGGGATTAGTGAAAGAAAAGCACAAACTTTGACCTCAATTTACCACTGAGCTTCTTTTTTATTCAGAACAATTAAGGAGTTGAGCCTAAAGGTGTTACAGGAAATCAGAGCAACAGCATAAGAATACACCACTGAAGCACAAATACTTCAAAGTATTGTAGCATAAAAAATTACACACAACATTCCTTCTTGGGTTAAAAGAGAGAACATTTAAATGATTACCTTCTTTAAAATATTCTGGTATTTTTGTTTTCAAGTCATCCTGTCATTACAGTCTAAAGTCGGAGGTCAGAAGGAACAAAATGTCACAACGCAAGTGTTGTTCCTGATGTGGAATCCCTGCTTAGATTACCAATGGTGTTCCTACAATGGAATTCCTGCTTAGATTTTTGCTTCGCCTGGCAATAAAGAACAAAGTTCTCCAACAGACCAAAAGACTTCCTCAGCCACCCACTTTAGCCTTCATTAGTGAAGTATCTCCCTGGCATTTATATTTGCCTGTCTCTGATGACTGCACTAATAGATGGCACAAAAGAAAATAGTAGACAGCTTGAGAGAGGAGACTGCCAATTGGGCTAAGAATCTGGCGGACACCCCTTCAGTTCCCTGCTCTGTGTGAGATGAGATAACTTCTTCAGTTACTGATAACAGGAAGCGGCCCAATGTCAAATATTGCTGAGGTGAAAAACAGTGGCAGTAGGTTTGTTAACTTACGAAAGAAAGCTTACAATCTAGAAGCAAAACGCTGCGGCTCGACTGCTGGCTCATGCCACATCACACCAGTCCTACAGCGCTTGCACTGGCTCCCTATCGAGCACCGGATTGCCTTCAAAGTGCTGGTGCTAACCTTTAAGGCCTTGCATGGTCTGAGGCCAGTGTACCTAAAGGACCGCATTTCCCTGCATGTTCCCCAGAGACCACTACGGTCCAAGGATCAAAACCTACTAGAGGTTCAATCACTTAAGATCTGCTGCTTGTCATCGACGCGGCAGCGCACTTTTTCTGTAGCAGCGCCTACCCTTTGGAACGCCCTCCCAGAGGAGGCATGAGCAATAACTGATCTACAGGCTTTTCGGAGGGCCTGTAAGACCAACCTGTTCCGTCAGGTGTTCAGTCTCTAAGCTGTAACCCCTACTCTGGTCTTAATCTGTTTTTATTTTGTTTTCAAGTATGTTGTGTTTTGTTGTTCATTGCTATAAACCACCCTGAGCCTTTTCGGGAAGGGTGGTATATACGTCGAAATAATAAATAAATAAATGTTCAGGCCCAAGGAAGACCAGTTCCAGGAATCTGGAAAAACACCTCTACGTTGTACACTGTTTATAGACCAGAAAATATAGGGTGCATCCAGACTACATTTAAATCCGCTTCGGAGTGGGTAAAAGAAACCCCTCTGAAGCAGGTTTAAGTCCCCATATGCAAAAAAAAGTGGGTCTCAGTAATCTCTTCCCACAGGGCCCATTCCCCGTTAGAACTGGGCTTTTTAGGAAGGCCAGGATCTAATGGGATATCTAAATAATCTGGGACAAAGCAGAGTTTACTGTTTTGTCTTGAATTACATAAATGTTACCCAAGGTGTTGTTGGGTACCTCAGATAAAAATCTGACACGACCCACATTTTGGGCCCTGTCTGGAAGGCCCTTAATTCCAATCCATGTCTGTTACTCATAATCACATTCCACTGCCACTTGGATCATCAAGCTCATTTTAATTTCTTTCAAAAAATATTTGAATTCTATTTGAACCCACATTTAAATGTGTGTTTACTTTTAAATGGATAATGGCTACTGCTGTTGAGGCTGCTGTTGTGTGCCTTCCAACAATTTCTGATTCATGGCATCTCTAAGGCGAACCTATCATGGGGTTTTCTTGGCAGGATTTGCCTTTGCTCTCCTCTGGAGTTGTGACTTGTACAAGGTCATGCCGGGATTTAAACCCTGGTCTTCAAAAATTCTAATCCAGTGCTCAAATCACGATATTACACCAGCTCTACAAAGGGAAAACCTAACACAAAAACACTTTCATTTTTATTTATTTCCTTTCCGAGGTACTTTCAAACTGTTTTCTGCTTTCCATTCAATATGTCAGCAAACATGAAGCAATGATCAGTGATAGACAGAACGCTGGATGCATTTAGTTCAGCAGGTATTGCGGGATAATCTTTTAGTGAATTCTGTTATATAGGATTTCCTCTATGTGTGGCGAGGTTAGATTAAATCATATCCATTATATTGTACTATTCTGAATTTATATGCAGAGGGGATTAAAGAGATCTTTATTGTGAGAGTAAGCAAAACAACTTTCAAAGCATTACACTCTTGTACTATTCTATACTGGCAAAACCATGAATGTAAAATATTTTCAAGAAAAAAAATAAGAACAGTGCCTCTATTGACTGTATTTTACGAAAGCTTACGTACCCAGAAAGAACTGTCATAAGGTTAAACTACACCACACAGAATTTTGCAGCAAAAGGGCCTTTGTTTTAAGGATTCTGTTTTCACATCCATAAAAAATTCATGGAAACAAACAACCATCTGTAACAGGGCTTTTTCAAAATGTCTGATGTTTAAACATTAGGCAGTTGTCCTCAAATAACAGAAGTACAAAGTCATTATCTATTTTGCTTTAAAATTGCTTAGGAAAATAAAGGTTACAACCTATTATTTAGTGTGCAGCTTCCAGATGTTGCTGAACCCCAATTCTCATTCAGCAAAATCAGTGGTTAGGAATGGTAGGAAATGCAGTAAATAGCATCTGGAGAGTAACACGATTCTCACCTCGACATAGGCAAATTAAACCTGGTTCTGCTGAATTCATCTACTCATAGACCTTCATAGGTGTGACTATTTAAGACCTTTAAGGCCTTACATGGCCTGGAGCCAGTGTATCTGAAGGACCGCCTATCCCTGCACATTCCCCAGAGACCACTACGGTCCATGAATCAAAGCCTATTGGAGGTTCCAATACTTAAGATTTGCCGTCTGCCCTCGACGCGGCAGCGTACTTTCTCTGTAGTAGCGCCTACTCTTTGGAACGCCCTCCCAGAGGAGGCTAGAGCAATAACTGATCTACAGGCCTTCCGGAGGGCCTGCAAGACCAATTTCTTCAGACAGGCATCTAACCTTTAAGGCTGTTAAATTCCACTCTTGCCTCAATCTGTTTTATTATGTTTTTAATTATGTTGTGATTATGTTGCTCACTGGTGTGAACCACCCTGAGCCTCTTTGGGAAGGGTGGTATATAAATCAAAATAATAAAATAAATAAATAAATATTTGCCTCTAATATTCAACAAATCAAAATTGATCTCACCCTATCAATTTAATAATCCAATATGATGCTTTTGTTTGAGAACAGAATAGAAATTGTTGCAGAAGCAAATGATAATTCAAGATTCAAGATGGCCGCGTCGAGCAGACGTGCAAACGCCGAGCTCCACTGGGCCTCTGGCAGCTTTTTTCGTGCCGTGGCCAACACAGCACCCCCGCTGTTGAGGGGGGTCGCCCCTTGCCTGGAGACCATCTCACCGGACTTGCCTGCCCTGCCTGCCTTGCCTGGCCCGGGGCCTTGCTTGAGGCCCGGACGCCCCTCCCCCTTCTTGAGGCCTTGCAGGCCGACGCCGAGCTTACCTTGGAGGCTGCTCGGGCGCCGGCCTCCGTCCTCAGGGCCCTTGCAGGCCTAGGGACGCCGCCGCCCCTGTGGGGCCCTCGGCT
The DNA here is from genome assembly GCA_030556195.1 of Anolis apletophallus. Classification (NCBI taxonomy): domain Eukaryota; kingdom Metazoa; phylum Chordata; class Lepidosauria; order Squamata; family Anolidae; genus Anolis; species Anolis apletophallus. The sequence continues at coordinate 5,290,419 of JARBWK010000004.1, read as the reverse complement.
GGGGTCTGCAGCGGCGGCAGCGGCGACCACAGCGACCCCCAGGGTGCCTGACTTGGTCCCCTGTACCTTGGCCGGGCCTGGAAGAGGCCGGGCCTGCTACCCCCCTCCAGCTCCGTCCAGGGGACGCCGGCGACCAGTCGAACACTGGAGACGTCCGCAGGACCTTGCCAGCCTCGTCTGTCACTTTGGCCAGCTGATCGACCGCCTGGCCTTCTGGCTGGGCGAGCTAGACAGGCTGGGACCGACATTGGCGTCACTGTGTGGTGCGGCAGTCCCCCGCTGCCCGGGCTGCTGCCCTGGGCCTAAAAGGGAGCACAGGGCCCGCCTCGCTCGGTCTCCCCGCACTCGAGTCTGGAGGGGAGAAGGCCGAGTGGAGTAGCCAGCCCCGACCCCGTGGATGAAGCTCCGGAGGAAGGTCGGTGGGCTGCCGAGGGCCCCCCCCCAGAGGAGGCGACCCCGCCCACGCCCGAGACCCCAGGGAGAGCGACGGTGGTTCAGTGGCGGACCCCGGGGGTAACCCTGGGCCCCTGCCCCCCCGGGCTTTATAGTGGAGGCATCGGCTGATTCCACCATGGCGCCGTCATCCAGCCCGGCGCCCCTGGCCCCTCCCCTCCCCTCCTCCCTCCCCAGTGGCTGGGACCGCCCCTGGTGGCCCCCGGTCGTGGAGCTGCCGCCACTGTCGGCCCTGCCGCCCAAAGCCGCAAGCTCCCTCTGCCGCTGGGCAGGCGGCCCGCGATGGACGCGGTAGACGTTGAGGGAGTCTTGGCGAGGGCTCCGGGGAGCGGCCCCGGCGACGTGCGGGCAGCTACTGGCGGCCCCTGACTGTGACGGCCCGGCCCCGGTGGGTCACCCAAGCTTGTTGAACGCCCACTAAGACAGAGACGGGGTCGAGGACGGGGCAGGGGACGGGGCCGGAGGACGTCTCTCCTCTGCCCTGTAATACCTCCCCCTACGGTGGCCGTCTCTCAGAAGGTGCCCCCCGGAGGGCCCCGGCCCAGGACATTCCGGAACACTGCTCGCAGGTCCAGAGCACCCCCACCAGCGAACCTCCAACTTAGGAGGGTAGACAAGCCGCTGACAACGGGGCATGGTCTACAGGCCGGCATCAACCGTGACGGTCATTCACTTGACTTGGAGTCTCTGAGGACGTTCCTCGATCTGTGGGACCCCCCCCGGCTCCCCCCATTTGATGGTCGCCCTCGATGACTCCACCAGATGACTCTGCCCTGGCATGAGCCTGGTCCTCCCTTTCCCTATCTGTTGTTGTCCACCTTGTGAGTGACTGCCCTCAAACCACCTCTCTCCTTCCCTCCGACGGGAAGTTGGGCCCGCTTGACTCGCTGGGTCCTCCCCTGACGCCCTGTAGTCCCACCCTGTTTCCCCAAGTCTCCCCCCCCGCCCACTGTTGTACCATCCTTTTGTTTGTCATTTTACTGTTGATGTATTTTTATGTAGTTGCTTGGCTTTTGTAAGCCGCTACGAGCCTTGTGGAGTTAGCGGCCTATAAGTCCAAACAAATAAATAATAATAAATAAATAATAAAGGAAACTTCATTTCCTAACACCACCTTGAAGGCTTTATTGGAGAACAAAACTTTGTACTTGTCTATGCCTTGAAATTGGCCAGATGTTGAGACTGGATGTCCAGATGACATCCAGAGATTCTGGCCCTTAGTATGGAATAAATGAAATTAACCAGGTTTAAACTTAAGTTAAGCAAAATCAAATAATGCTATGGAACAGTGCCACACTTTAGCATAATTATAGACACCATGATTGGCTCCAATCCAAAATTGTCTGCTGTCCACATGGGTGGAACTACAATTTCAATCAGTAAAGGTGCACAACAAAGTCCAGGAGTGTTCCCTGAGCTTGGGATTCTGGAGCTATCCAACAGCAGTGAGAGGGACAGCAAAGGTAAAATGACAGTAGAGCAGTACTGTACCAGACAGACATGGAGGATGATCATAGCATTGCTTACAAAGTAGCCCGGTATACTTGTATTACCTATTCAGCTATTCGATGCTGCATTGCCTCTATTGCTTCATCTGCTCCATTTCCCCGAAGTTAAGAACACTTTTCCTTTTGAGTGAGGCAGAGAAGTTGTTAAATAGTTCTGTCTTTTTTCCTGTTCCCACTTAGCATTTCAACATCTTCTCTTGACATTTTCTTGTTCTTCCTTTTGCTAAAGATATGATCAGGACCATTTTTATTGCTTTTGATCTCTCTAAGGGCAGTTCTAAGCTGCCATAAAATGCAGTAGCCTAGGTGTATCCAGACAATGCACATAGGCTGATGTGAGTTAACACAGGGTAAGCCGCTTAATGCAGCAGCACCCCGGGTTAAAATGTACCCAGGGAAAAGTCCAGAACCTGCTCTAGGATTCAGAATTTCCTCTGTGTCAGGGTGGTGGGGACAGTGATCATCACCCCTATGCAGGTTCCCAGGTCACTGTCCCCAAAGCCATTCCATGCTCTCTGGGCTCAGGCAGCCTGGTGAGGTAGGATGGCTAGCTCTTCCACCCCTAGCACCCCAAATTCTTCCCCATAAAAAAGAAAATTGATACTTACTGGACATCAGGGTACTGTATTACTGTGATTGAGCAAAGCTGCTTGGGAAGACAGAGTCTTCTCCAATCCACCCAAGTTGATGGGTTCAGTCGAATGGCAACAAACCAAAAAGTAAAGAGCATGAAGCACTAAATAAAGTGGTGTTTTTTTGTCAAAGGGGGGACTGGGGGGGGTTGGAATCATGCCCCAACCCCAGCTGTTCTGAAAACAATTTCATTCCGGCTAAGCTGAAGGGCAGGTGTCCCACCCCAGTATAGCCATAATTCAGCTCCAAACCAGTACCTTTCATAACTGTTGAAGATGTGTAGTGTGTCTGTGTAGAACCACCCTAACTCTATTAGAATCCGTTTTCTAAAATCTGGTCCACCTCCTAAAACTGTCATTTTGAAATCTAACCCTATCCTTAAGGGACATATTGTAGAAAACTTGGAGGGAACAAACAGAATATTAACTTTACTGAGGAAATGTACAACCATGGGGGGTTTGTGGGGGGAGAAGGTTAGGGGGGTGCTTATAATAAAGAAAAACTGAAAAAATGATAGTTTTGCGAACTATTGCTGTGTAGTTTTCTGAAAATCTAATGAATACTGAATTTAGACATAATAACCAATGTAACTAAAATATATGTGAGTTTAGAGCTCTTCTACTGTTAATCTCCATATGGATAATAAGAAATATGCAATCAAATTTAACATTTTCCTCATAACAGTATTGGAAATTTCAGTCATATGGGAAAAATTACCTACTCCAGCTATAGCCATAAGTGCTTAATAAATTATTTACTATAGTGAAATGTATGGTTTAAAATGTGAAGATTACATATATTTTATATGGATGCAGCTTAGCAGTAAGGGTAAAAGTCTATCTTAGACTTTAGCTTTTTTTCAGGTAATGTTGCACCTCAGACCTGGAACGTACCCCTTAGATCACACACACAAGCAACTCGGTAAAAATACTTTTATTTAGAATAAGAAGAGTCCAAAGAATGGAAGAGTTCTCGCTGGCTGTCTCAAAACTGACTTCCATAGATTCTTCATTAACCCTTTCCTCAGGCCAATACCCATGCTGCCAGTCATTATCCCAAGACAAATCTCCAGTTGCAGACATGTCCCCATCTGGCCATTCATCCTCCCCATCCAGGCCCTGATCCACTGGCACCACTGGTGCCTGTCTCTGACCACTAGGCTGGGGCACCACACAGCTAGGCTGGAACACCACAGGTAAGAACTTAGAAAAAGAGAGCAATGTCACTGAAAGTGTCACCATTTGAAAAAGAGGTTCATAGCAGTAATCAAGGTAGGCAATTTTAATCTTGTAAGCCTTTTGCTTTTATCAAAGAGCAATAAAAAGTGGAATGTATTACTTTTTAAGACAAGAAAAATAACAAATATCATTTCCCCCTAAAGGTATGCATTTCCCCTTTTATATGTAAAAAAGTTCCGCTTCCTCCCAGGTCACTTGTGATTCCATCATAGATAATGCATAGATTCTTTACTAAGATACGAGCCAAAAGCAGTTACTTGAAGTGAACTCTACAGTAGAAACCATGATAGCTATTCCAGGTGCAGACAAAATAAGGCAGATTTCTCACGTACCCAGTCAAACATCCCAACGTAAGATGGCAGATTTGAGGAGAAAGGTCTAGGTGTTCTAGGCAATATAATTTTGGATTATTTCCACGGGATAGTTAAATAAATGAATACAATAAGCAAGGATGCAGAACAATGAAGATTCCACAAAACTTCCTCACTGTGAGAGCTGTTCAACAGTGAAACTCTCTGATCCAGACTGTGATAAAGGCTCCTTCTTTGGAGGCTTTTAAACAGAGGCTGGATGGCCATCTGTCGGGGGTGCTTTGAATGAGATTTTCCTGCTTCTCGGCAGGGGGTTCAACTGGATGGCCCACGAGGTCTCTTCCAACTCTATAATTCTATAAAGAACAAATAAGACCTTTGACTGCATCATGTCTGTTAAGTGTATATGCAAGAAACAATCCTGAGAAAGAGCACAACGGGATCACCCACGTAACATTGTTTCTTGGTTTTTAAATGCAACTTTTCGTGAGGCACAAACATCTACATAAATGACTTTGACTGCAATGTCTGTTAATATGCAAGTTGAGAAAGAGCATCTGCTCACCTACAAAAGCCAAAATGTTCATCTGCTCACCTGCAAAAGCCGGGAGACAAACAAACATCAGCAATGCAGTCATGAAACTACTCTCGTTCAAAATATTATTCCTACCCTTTCTTTTTGAAGGCAAATAATTAATTGCCTCCATTTTACAGATGAGAAAACCAAAAGCATTGAGCTAAATAGCATGTCACTGTGGGTGGGTGGTGGTGGGGGAATTAAGTGGTAGAGGGAGGTCAATAAATTATGCTCCCTACCCTGGGCTCCATCTACCAAGCTGCACCTCCCTAATTTTTTTTTACTGACACCTGGCTCATCTCCCCCCCAAAATACATTCAGTTTCACACACGGATAAACACAAGACTTGATAATATTTATTAAGGCCAGTCCTAAAGCAAGTAAATGAAAAGATATCTATCATGCCAAAGCAGAACAGACTGCAAATAAATTGATATATCTCCAGCAAAGGAGTTTGCATCCTTGCTTAATGCCATTCACCTAACCAAGCAAATACAACAAGCACACATGCTGCAGAGCCTCCTTTGATACCTTACTATGTGCTGGAAAACAATTGATAAACAGACAACAGTATGCAAAAAAATAACTGCAGGGGCTATCCATCTACCAGTACTGTGCTCAGAGGCGGCCAACGCACTCGGCGGAGTAGGTGGCCACTGAGAGCACCAGATCCGAAGGGGCACACTGCCACCAGCTGGAAACTCCACCTCTGTGCCGGCTGGAAACTCCGCCTCCACGCATGCACATTTGGGCATGCAGGCAGGCTCCTCTCAAGGCACTGAAAACCATGAGGCCACCCCCGGAGCCATGGTAACTCCCCAGGAAATGGTCGTGCTGCTGTTCCTGGTTCTGGCCACAGGACGCCCCGCCCTTGCCCACCTTTGCAAGCTTCGGCTGGGTGAGCACAGCCAGCTGGGGAGGGTCAGTCGGGCTGAGACCTACCTGCGAGGGAGCGAGGCACCGACTTTCCCTCATCTTTGCAAGAAAAAGGATGAAGCCTTTGTAGCCTGGGCTCCGTTGGCCGTAAAGTACATCTACCCTGTGGAATCAGCCCAGTTTGAGGCCATGTCAACAGTTATGGGAGCTTAGGAGTTGTAGTATTCTACAATATTTAGTCTCCACCAAACTACAACTCCCATTATCTCACAGCCTCAGTTATTCATTGGGGGGGGATACTGTTTGTCTACACCTGAAAATCTCTTCAGGCTGGCATGTAGCTGACTGTGCTACATTTTTAAAAGATTGCTTTGCAGTTGTATATCATGTGCAATATGAACACACTCAGAAGTGCAATCAGAGAAAATATAAGCCAGCATCTAAACCAGTGGTTCCCAAAGTGGGCGGTATAGCCCCTGGTGGGTGGTGAGGCAATCCAAGGGGGCGCTGGGAGGCTCAGGATAATTTGGGGGGTGCTAAACCCCTGTAAGGGGGCGGTTGCGTGAGCCAGGCTTGCCACTTGTAGGGTTGCGCGCTTGCGAGGACATCCCCGTTGGGAGAAAGAGGCCGATACACAGGACTGCACCATGGGAAGGGTTGATGAGAGGAAGGAGGTGCGCGCTGCACTTTCCATGGCAATGCCTGCCTGGGGATTCCAACTTGCAGGGACACAGTCGCAAGTGCGTGATCCCTGGGCAGGCTTTGTCGTTTGATCCAGATCTGTCATTCATGGGGATCTTAGTGGTCTGTGGAAGTCAGAGCTGAATTGGCTGAAGGTACTGCAAATCCCATCATCCGTTGCTCATACTCCCCCAAACATATTGTTTTTGTGATTATTTCTGGAATTCAATGTTTGTAATTTACACCTTTTTAAACTATATTTTACGAAAAAGGTAGAAACAGTAATACATATATCTTTCTATTGCTATTAAAAAAAATTAAAAATTCTAGGGGGGCACTGAGGTTTTTTTTTTCTGGAAAGGGGGTGGTAGGCCATAAAAGTTTGGGAATCACTGATCTAAACCATTCCTGGTATAAAACGTTCTGGTTTGTATTATATGGTCAGTGAAACAAGAGTGACTCCAACATTAACCTGAACTCGAACACTGGAGCAGCTTCTTCTAGGAAGGGCTCGGAGTGGAGAAGGCATGAGTTCGCCTTGAGTCTTTCTTTCTTCCTTTCCCTGTCCCTCTCTTGCTGAAAGACTGCAAACTGGAAAAGATGCTGCTTTGACTGTCATTACCTTTACAGCTTATTCACCGTATAGTGCATGCATGAGTATCTACGTGAAACATTAGTCATGATTTAAACTGAAAACTCATTTGAGATACATATTCACTGTAAAGTAGAGCCCCATCTGGAGAGAAGGCAGACTTCATCCTCTGCTTGGCATAAGCTTTCTAATGAAGAGAGTATATATGGCAGAAAGAAAAGGGAAACATACAAGAGAGACAGGCAAAAAGACAGACAGACAGACAGACATCAACAAGAGATACACATTCGACTCTTGTCAGCAGCCGACTTCTATTTCTATTAGTTAGCACTGTGCTAGCATGCGCTAACACCATCCCCTCGGGTAATTTAAATTTATTTTAAAAAGGCACGTATTTCTATATTTAGGAGGTTGGGATAATCGGGGTGGAAGAGCCCATCTGTTTGTCGTATGCTCCAGCTGCTGTGGATGCGGAAATTTGTGTATTATTTCTTCCCTTGTTTGTTTTGCCTTGTCCTGTTCGGCTGTGACAGAAGCGAGGTGAGCTCAAGTGCAAAGCAAAAGCCAATGCGGAGAAGCAGGTTTGAAAAGGCCCAGACTCCCACAGGACATCTGTCCAAACTCATCTGCTTAGGTCACAATTGGGATTTTAAAACAAAGTAGCACATAACCATGTTTTAAAGACATCTGTGCTTACAGTATTGGGCTGGTAACGGCAATAGAGGAGGAAAGCCCATAACCCCAACCTGTACCACACTGCTATTTGTCAGATACTAAGGGAACAATTTCATACTCCCATCATCCTTTTTTAATAGTTTACTTGATAATTGCTAAACCAACCTCTCTCCTACTTTTAAAAATGTAGACCTTACTTTGTTAGATGATCCCTCGTAGCTCGAGGATGATGGTCCTCCAAGTGTAGTGTCTTGGCGATGGGTGGCTGTGGAGCCCTATTCTTGATCTGCATGTTCTCCCACAGTAAGGACATCAATTTCCAGTGAAAGGTGGTCCCAGTCAGGGCTGGCTTGAAGCGCCTTCCCCTTGGCATGTTTCTCCCTTTCACCCTCCATTCATGCCTCTTCAAATTCTGCAGCACTGCTAGTCACAGCTGACCTCCAGTTAGAGCGCTCAAGGGTTAGGACTTCCCAGTCCTTGGTGTCTATGCCCCAGTTTTTAAGGTTGGCTTTAAGCCCATCTTTAATCTCTTTTCCTGTCCACCAACATTACGTTTCCCATTCTTGAGTTGGAAGTATAGTAACTGCTTTGGGAGGCGATGATTGGACATTCAGACACCATGTCCATGTAGATCAGGGATGCCCACACTTTTTCAGAATGCGAGCTACTTTTTAAAAAAACCAAGTCAAGAAGATCTACCTTTTGCGTGGCGTACTTTCCACGCGCGCGAACCTTGCACGCCGCTCCTCCCGCGCGCTTCCGGAGGCCCCACCTTACCTCCCTCATTCCCGCAATGCCTCGCGGAAGGAGCGCCGCATGCAAGGTGCGCGCGCACAGGTCAGAAGTGCCCCATCTGCCTACGATCGACCTCCTTTAGACCCACGATCGACTGGTCAATCACGATAGATTTCATGGGCAGCCCTGATGTAGATCATACAGACTGACTAAACATTCCTCAATTCAAGAACTTTCATCTCAATCTTTTTTTTAGCTGCCGAGTTTTCCAATTTGTTCTTGACCTTTTCTAGTGCCAGTGGAGGGTTACCATGACCATCCACTAACATACATAACATTAGGCATTGTGATTTAGCACTTTCCGTACAAAAGAGAGGGCTAGCAATGTAAAGACATTAGAAATACAGGGAAAAAACGTTTTTAGTCTAGTACCAGTTTCCTGTTAACAATGCAATTCTCAAAAGTCCAAATAAAGGAAATGGCGAAAGCTAAGCTCATCTAGAAGGCCCTGCTCTCACTCCCGTCAACAGCGCAAATGCACCTGGCAGGGATGAGGGATAGGGCCTTCTCGGCAGTGGCTCCCCACCTATGGAACACACTCCCAACTGACATAAGATAGATCTCTTCTCTCCTGACTTTCCGGAAGAAAGTAAAGGCATGGACAATAGAAGTAGCAGCACCCTAAAGGGAAGAACTGAACATAAGAACATAACACCCTCAAATCTAGTCCAATTCTGAACTGGCCCATTGTTGTACACGTCTAGCAAAAGGAGGGCAAAACCCTCACCTGCTCCCGACCCCCACAACCAGTAGGCTGGTTTATTTCAGTAACTTTTTGGTATTGATGATTTTTAGTTATGTTTTTATTATGATTTTAGTTATGTTTTATTATGTTGTGTATATGTAACTGTTGAAATAGCCTCTAAATGGGGCTCAATGTAAGCCGCCCTGAGTTGAGGGGGTTGAGAAGGACGGGATAAAAATGCGACAAAGAAATAAACCAATAGGCTAAGATGTTCACAAGGTATTCAGAAAGACTTAGGCTCAGAGTTTTGAGGGACCACTTAAATATGGAAAAACAGTGCTCACTTGGACTACCTGGTAAGAAGTGGTCCACTGGGATGTCTGCTTTCTAGCAATAGAGCAGTGAGCAGAAATCATTTCCTGCTAAGTAAGGAACATAACGAATAGCCATTGTGTTGACACTGTGACTGGGATTATTATGGTATCACTGATCCTGTTACGTTACTAATCTACTCAGTTCCATTTCCTTTAGGCATAACATCTTACAATTCTGCACCGCATCACTCCAAACTACCAGACATGGAAGGTGTCACAACACGAAACTGACATCTCAAAGAGAGCTGTTTACCTCTTCAGTTAAGAGACCCATAAACTGCTATTCTTGTAACTACATAGGCAATAAAATGAACAAGAATGTGCAGCTATTTGACACACCAAAAAGCTGGAGGGATCATATTTATGTCCTAATCAGACCTGCAAAATGAAACCATCTGCTTGGGAATGATTCCGCAGGCATGAAATTCATGCACAGTATGCATTGCAACAAGAGCCTATTAATCTGATTAGAGAGTGCATTTATCGCCCAATTAATGCCAATGAAGTTTACATTGAAGTTAACAGTCAAACTTCTGATGACCTTATCTGGACAACAAAATCCTATTGCTCTGTTAACAATAAACTGGTACAGTAATCGGAAACTTCTTTAGTACAAGATAGGATTTTTTGCATTGAATAGTAGTTCCACTCTATTCAGACCTCACCTGGAATATTGTGTTCAGGTCTGGACACCACAATTCAGGAAGGATAATGACAAGCTGTCCACAGCACAATTTTATTATTCCCTGGCATTTCCAACCACAGTGCTTAGTTTTAGCTGTCATATTTTCTGCCAACCCCACACAATAAAGCAGAATTACAATAACTAGAATGTGTTTTCTGAGAGCAATTGTTACAATGTGTAGTCTCTCAAGCCAAGCTTGTCACAGAGGTGAATATGGGACAAGGGTTGGTCTTGTTACTGCTAACACAGTTAATTTTGAGAACCTGTTATGCCCCCATGGGGCTTGTTTAGTACTGCATCATGGATTTGGTTACCTTTACCTGCATTCCTCTGTCCTCAACCATGCAGACTTGGTGGGAGGGACTGTGTTGGGTGCCAAGGTGATGTCACCACCCTAACTCCTCCCCTTTCTGAGGTCATCTGAGGGGCAGGACTTCCTCTTTTTGGCCATTCCAAGAAAGAAGCCGCATGGACGTGCATGGAAATCCATCCATGCTGAGACAAAGCACCTTTGTCCACCTACAAAGCCAGCACTGCACTCTCAACCAAGCCTGCAGTGCAAAGGAGGACCTGTCCTCAACATAGACTGCAGATTTGGGTTTTTTTACAGGACTTCAAGGGCCTACAAAACCAGAGGGCAACAGGAAACCTGGAATCGAAGAAAGCACCATCACTCTGCAAACAAAGAGGCAAGTGATCGATCCCTTTTCTCAAAGGACCCTTTCTTAGCAACCAACTAAGCGTTTTTGGGCCACCAGTTGTTTTTCACTGATTGTTATTCAATAAACCTGTTTGAGTTCACCATTTTAAGTCTAGAACTCATTACTCAAAGGCTTTCGGGTTTCTATGTATGGGAAGGCTTTTCTCTGCCTTAAGGGCCCAAAGCGTCCATCTCTCAAAAGCCATTTTTACGGGCCCTAGAGGCAGAAGAGAACCCAAGTGTTGTGTTGATGGGTTTCTGAGTAAAAACTCAAGCAGTCCTTAATCTGGGGTGAAAAGCAAAAATTAGTGGAGGAGTTAAACTCTCCCATCTATAGTCGTGCTCCAGTGGATGTTGGATGTGTGGCTATGGCCTTTGAACTACTGGATTCTCCTCTGAAATCCCAGGTGTAGCTTCCACATTAGGCACAGCCTGGAGACAGGCTTCTTGGTATGAGAAGCATTCATTACCCTTCCCCTCCCTTAATTCTAATTGAGTAGAACAACTTCTCTTGATACCTAGTGAGGGACCTAAATCACGTACAATTTGAAGCAGGAATACAAGTTGTGCCTGAAAACTTCTGAGAATTCTTAAATTTCTCTCATGTCACTCCTTTATTCATATACAGTCAAGTTGTTTGTATATGATTCAAGCACCTATGGTGTTTTAGTTGCATTAAACACCATGAAACCACCCAGGAACACTTAAATTATACCATATCTAGACCAGTGTTTCTCAACCTTTTTTGAGCCGAGGCACACTTTTGACATTTAAAAAATCCCAAGGCACACCACCAACCAAAATGAAACAAAATGACACTCTAACACAGTAATACATATATTTAACTGACCTTGAGTTTTGGAGTTGTAGTTCACCTACATCCAGAAAGCACTCTGGACTCAAACAATGTTGGATCAGGATCAAACTTGGCATGAATACTCAATATGCCCAAATGTGAACACAGATGGAGTTCAGGGGAAATAGACCTTGACGTTTGGGAGTTGTAGTTCACCTACATCCAGAAAGCACTCTGGACTCAAACAATGTTGGATCAGGACCAAACTTGGCATGAATACTCAATATGCCCAAATGTGAACAGAGATGGAGTTCAGGGGAAATAGACCTTGACGTTTGGGAGTTGTAGTTCACCTACATCCAGAAAGCACTCTGGACTCAAACAATGTTGGATCAGGACCAAACTTGGCATGAATACTCAATATGCCCAAAAGTGAACACAGATGGAGTTTGGGGGAAATTGACAGGGAGCCTGAGGGAACCGCAGCGAAGAGGAGGGGGAGGAGGGAGGGGCGGGGGGCAAACGGAGCAGGCGCCCCTGGGGCCTTGCCTGCTCCCAAACTGGTTTGGGAGAAGGCAAGGCCCCAGAGGTGGCTTTTTCCATTTGCCCGAGCTGCCCCCGCATGCGAGAGAACGGCTCGGGCAAATGGAGAAGCCACCTCTGGGGCCTTGCCTGCTCCCAAACAGCGGTTTGGAAGAAGGCAAGCCCGAGATTGGCTCCATTTCCCCAGTTCTCCCTCACAAGCAGAGCGAGCCTGGGGAACAGGCCCTGCCTGGGAGCCGGGTTTGGGCAGCTCGCCTCTTCCACCAGGTTCCGCGGAAGACGCGAGCCGAGCCGGACAAACTCGGCTCCCAGGCAGGTCCTGGGCCCTGCGGGGAGCCATTTTCCCGCTTCGCGCCAGCTTCCCGCCTCCTCCTCCTGTGGGCTCACTTCTGGAGGAGGAGGAGAGCCTGGCCTGGCCCCTCCCCTCCTGAGCCTCCCCTGCCTCTCCCCTGCCTCTCTAGGTCCTAGAGAGGGTCGTGTTCCCACCCGCTGTCCTGCAATCGGCTGGTGTGCCACGGGAAAACCTCGGAGGGGGAAGAAAGGCGGGGGGAAGAGGTTTTCTTGCGGCACACCAGCTGATTGCTCACGGCACACTAGTGTGCCGGGGCACAGCAGTTGACAATGACTGATCTAGACAGTAAAATAATGCAGGTACATGCTAGAAAAAAAACCTAGACTTTGGCTGAGCTTCTGATGCTCAGTGTTAAGCCTTGAGGGGCTTAAAATGTAATATTTCAAACCTGAGACTGAAAGTCTGACCAAAAGAAACCCTGCATTCTGATTCCAGCCGCCAGAATGCAGAGGGAAGTTTGTCAGTTGGCGGCCAAGCAAATGGCAATCTTCTAAAAGCATTTTCAAAGCAAAACCTGCCAAAACACCTCATTCTTTATTATGAGACATCCATATACATTTGTTTTCAGCCTAATATTTCAGACTTTAAAAAATAATCTGAATCTGTTACAAATTAAAACTAGCTTTGTGTCAGAACTGAAAGAGCAAAACGCAAAGAGCAAAATGGGGCACAAGAAGATTCAGAGGGGGAGATATACAGAAGAATTCAGAGTGCTTTTATCCACCCAATTCTACAAAGCATTCCTGGAAAAACTGATGAGTTTTACATAAACTATTTGAGTTTTGCATAAACTATTTGCTGGCATTTCATAATCCAATGGTAACAGTCAGGGCCGTAGCCAGGATTTTGATTCGGGAGAGGCTGAGTTTGATTCCGGGGGGGGGGGGGGTGAATCTGAGTGGGAGAGGGTCTACCCTAGCAAACCTTTTGTATTGTTATCCCAATACCCCCATGCATATGGGATATATTGAGCATGGTGATCAGATCATGATATAAATACACATAACAGTTTAAATAATGTACCAGTAAGGCCTTATCACGGACCACCCTCAGAATTTTGGGGGCCGAAGCCCCCCAAGCCCCCCTGGCTACATGCCTGGTAACAGTTAAAGTGGCCAGTTTTTGTGCCACGGCGCTTGCTTGTTGGCAAAAAATGACATCATAAACTTAAAGAAATGTTTACCTGTATTTAATGGTATTTGGTTTTTTAATTATCTTGTTGTTGATATTGTTTGGTTGGTTCTACTTGTTTTTTCTGACCTATTGATTGTAATAAATATCATTCATTCGAAGTCAGAGCACTGTCTAACTAACTTATCCAAACAAAAGGAATAGAGCTAAAGCAAAGGTGACTATAGTGCATTGCTTTCCATGAATGTAGGCTTTACATTGGAAACTATTTGCCAAAGAGAATACAAGTTCTCATTCCATAGTGTAATCCAAAGTGTCGATTAGAGGCTTTGATCACTATGATCACAGATTTCTAATTACAGACATAGACAGAGATACAGAAATAAATAGCATTTTGTTACATAAAGAGGAATTTAGTTTAAACATTACTTTCAAAGTTCTAATTCCAACAGAATTGCCAAAAGGCTAGAGAGCCCATCCTACCCGTTGACGCTCTTTGTCAGACCCTTCGGTTGTGACCTGTCTAGCATGGGAGGCCCTACCGGTGGCTATGCCACCGGCAGCATAGCTCACAACTTCATTAGGGTACGCAAGCCTCTCCCCCGCGACAAGGGGGCAAAATGAGTATACAAGAAGTAATAGATACGCGTAGCAGTTAAGTTTCTGCTGAATCTCAGTGGAATTTACCAGAACTACCAGGATTCAACTCCATCTATTTTTAATACAATTCTTTCTGTTTTTAACTGGGATGATTTAAAACAGGGAAGAATACATGAAAAGGTGACACGTGCTTCTTTTCCTAAACAAAGCAAAATAGAGATTCCATATTCAATTTGATAACTCTTTTAAAGCAATTCCTATATTAAATCAGTACAAAAAATATTCCACAAGATAGTATTAATCAAACTTTACGAAGTTTAACAAGAAGTCAACCTTGCCTGTTCACAGACCTCCATCATCCAGTAAGAAAAAAATGTGTCTATATTAGTATAACCTTACTCTACAAGCAGTTAACCAAACAAATACTCAACTAGATATAAGTCAATTAGATTACATAACGTAATAAAGGCTGATCACAACTGAGATCAGGATATATTTCAGGCACTTGATTCTGAAATACAAAATAAATCAAGAACTGTTTATTTTGGAAGAATGAATTTCTGGTGAATTGCCTTTTCAATTGACTTATCTTTATAATGATTCCACTGCATTCTGGGCATGTGTCTCAATAGTAAAACTAAATCCAACATCTTTCTTCTCCATACCTTTAAGGAAAACTACAGAGTAAGGCTGGAGGGCCTAGAGATGCCTAGAAAGGTGTTTTCCCAGGGTACCAAAATAGCTCCAAGTCCCCTCGGAGAAATAGGATGGAGTATAAATAAAGTTTTAATTATTTTTAATTTAATAATAACTCCAGCAAAGGTATGAATTGAGGCAATCCTTTCACAAGTTCTTTGAGCTTGAAAGTGTAACACTGGTTTGATATATTGTGATATTTTATTCATTTAACTGAGTAGAATTAAAACAAGGGTAGGCAAGTATTGCCTCTGAAAGTACCTGAGGGGACCCCCCACCCCCGTTTCTCAATCTCTCTCTCTCTCTCTCTCTCTCTCTCTCTCTCTCTCTCTCTCTCTCTCTCTCTCAAAACAGTTCTGTTGAAGTCATTCTGGTAAGCGGAAGTAGTGTTATTGATTATGCTCTTACCTACCCTCAGCAGACAAGCTGAAACTCTGTGGGGTTTTTTCTTGTTCATTCATTTGTTTTTATTTTATTACATTTCTATATGAGACTATAAAAATAATGATAAATCATTCATTAGTTACTAAAATAAAATGCTTTAATTTTCATAGCACACAAATTAATTATCACACTGTAAAAAAGTTAGATGGGTCAAAGTAATCAAAGATCGCAATAGCCTCTAACTTTCTTATTTCTAACTCAATATACCAGTGTGGTTGTATAGTTTTACGCACTTGAATCAATTGCTTGCAGCCATGGAGCATTATCTTAGTATAGATCAAAATTAAAACAATCAAAACTTTTGTACAATAGGATATGTCGACTCCTGAAATATCAGATTAATGGACTCCATCATTTTTATTGGGCAGTGTGTGTGTGTGGGGGGGGGGGGATTAACTAATCTGCAAGATAAAAAAAAGAAATACCATAAAATCTTTTGTCAAAATACCCCATTGTGATCTCAGCTAGCAGAAAATGATTTGGGACTCTCACTCATTGGTGCCCTCAAAAGCAGGTCAAATCCAACTCACTGCAAGATCACATGTGGGGTATCCTATTTTTCTGGTATGTTTTATGACTCATCAGTCTTTCCATTTGACCTTTGAAATCCTTTATCTTTGGTTTGGCCAATGCCTTCCCAGCCAGAACTAAAGATTGTATCAAGCAATTTAAGAACAGGGACATACTGCATTCTGCAGTTGTTGAAAAAGCATGTGATTGTGGCCATTTCCTCCCATTTTTAGAAGCTTGACCGAAAAGGTCTAGGAGTCGGACTATGTAATAAGGCAACTAGTCATTATTTTTAAAAGAAGCATTTCAAGGCTCCTAACAAGTCTTTTGTCAATTATGGTAAAACTATATGTGAAGTATCTGCCACAGTTTAGTCTGGTTCAAAGCTCAGCACTGTATGTAAACA
The DNA here is from genome assembly GCA_030556195.1 of Anolis apletophallus. NCBI lineage: Eukaryota > Metazoa > Chordata > Lepidosauria > Squamata > Anolidae > Anolis > Anolis apletophallus. The sequence continues at coordinate 5,274,158 of JARBWK010000004.1, read as the reverse complement.
AAAAGTAATTGACTCTGTTTGTTGTGCTGTGACCTGCCATCAAGTCAGTTTTGAATTACAGATTTCCATGAGCTCTGAGTAAAATGTCCTCCCACGTGGGCTGTGAAGTTTAACCTGGTTATTATGCTCCGCTGTCCTATTTCATCTCTTTTAAGAACATCCAAGCTCAGAAATTCATATAACCTTACACTGCAGGGGTTTCTTTTGTCACTGCACAAATATTCTACTTTTTCCTCATTGTTATACATATCAGTCAGTGGTCATGTTAGCTGAATTATAAAAGTATATTAGCCAAACTGTATGAACTGTATTCTTTACAGGCACACTTTTTAACCATATTTTTGATCTTTTTTTTCTTGTGGTGCTTCACCTTCAATGTTGTCCATATTTTGCACTCCCCCGCACCTTATTGAGGGCCTAACAACACTGTTCCGTCCCCTATGAGCTCTTCCTTCATAAATATACCTTTTTCATTGCTATCTCATCCAGAGTTTTATCATTTTATGTTATGCATTTGGCCCACAAACTGTGTTTGATTCTTTGTCATGTTATTTCGCATTGTTTATTTTACTTGAATGTCTTATTTATTTCATTGTGATGTTATTTTGTTGATTTGTATTTTTTTCCCCCCTGTAATGTATCGTCAGGCTTGGCCTCATATAGGCCACTCCGAGTCTCCTCTGGGGGAGATGGTGGCGGGGTATAAATAAAGTGTATTATTATTATTTACATTTTTGAATTTAAATATGAATTAGTTGCATGATTACAATAAATTCCCCTTCCCAAAATGTGTATTTAATTTATTATTGTTGTTATTGTTACCTCTCCATTGGTGCCCCCTTGACGTGGGGGAGAGGCTTGCGTAACCTAATGAAGTTGTGAGCTATGCTGGTGGTGGCAAAATAGCCACCGGTAGGGCCTCCTACGCCAGACAGGTAGCCTTGTAACATCTGGGCTATGTATTGTGTTTTACTGTTTTCATGGTATGTTTTATTGTATGTTTTTACTGCTTGTAATCCGCCCCGAGCCTGCTGGGAGGAGCGGAATATAAAACCGAATAATAAATAAATAAATAAATAAATAATAAACCGAAGGGTCTGACAAAGAGCATCAATGGGCAGGATGGGCTCTGTAGCCTTTTGGCAACCATCCTAAGAGAATAATAACTCTAAATTCAAACCCGAGCAGATGGTGTTCGTCTAATCCTGTAAGGTCAACCATCTAAGAGAAGGAAACTCAAACCAAACTTACGACCTGAGGCTCTCGCTGCCACCATCCAAGCTTGCTAGGCCCTGGCAGATGAACCTTTGGTTTAAAGGGTGAGGCCAGTTCTGTGCACGCTGCGCTCCACCAAAAAAATCCATTGCACAGGCTCAAAGGACACATCCAACCTCCATCATCAACGCGCTTGTAGAAAGTGTGGGATGAGTCCTTCCTGAATCTTCGTTCACGAAGAAAAGCCAAAATATGAATTAATGGATGACTCCAATAAATTCCCCTTCCCAAAATATGTATTTAATTTATGTATTATTTATTTAGTTATACCCCACTTTTTCTCTTCACAAGGAGACTCAAAGTGGCTTTTTCATGCATCACCCTGCACACACTTAATAGGGAAAAGGAAGGAGAAGATACAAAAAGCCCAACTAATGACATAACACACACAAGACAGACAGCCTCTACTACTTCACAATGTACATACTTGCTGGATTCATGGAGCAAAAACATAAAAAATAGAAATCTAGGATAGTTTATGCAATCCATTTTTATTGTCTTTCCTCAATGCCAAACCACATTTACACAAGGAAAGCAAAATTTTGAATGCTGAATAATGCCTTTCCATCATTGTTTATACTTCCTCTTTATTACTCCAAGTCAGTATATCTATATCAGTGGTTCCCAACCTTTTTTTTGACAAGGGCCCACTTGACTGGGGACCACTTTGTTATTTATTTATTTATTTATTTATTTATTTATTTATTTATTTATTTATTTGACTTGTATACTGCCACTCCCAAAGGCTCGAGGTGGTTCAAAAAGGTAATAGCATAACAATATAAAACAGCATTAAAATTCAGTTAACACAACTCAAATGCCTGCTGGAACAGGTAAGTTTTGCAAGCCCTGTGGAAAGCCACCAGATCCCGCAGAGCCCCGACCTCCAGTGGAAGAGCATTCCAAAGTGATGGAGCAATGATCGTGAAAGCCCTACGTCTGGTCGCCATCAGACGAAAGGTCTTGCAACTGGGAACTTCTAAAAGATCTTGATCTTCTGAATGCAGCGATCTCTGGGATTTATACAGGATAAGGCAATCCCTAAGGTACACTGGCTCCAGACCATATAAGGCCTTGAAAGTAAGAACTAACACTTTAAAGGTTATCCAGTATTCAATCGGTAGGCAGTGCAGTTGCTGCAGTACTGGGGTTATATGGCAACTCACTGGCTCCCCAGCGAGAAGCCGGGCTTCCGGGTCACCATCAAAGGTAGGCCAATGTAGAGGGCATTACAGTAATCAAGTCTTGAGATGACCGTAGCCTGGATTACAGTAGCTAGGTCGTTCCGAGACAGGGACCACACTCCAACATTAGTACCAAAAGGGGTGGAGCTGATTAATTCAATGGAAAGAGTGGAAATAAAATAAAATAAAGAGGAAGGAGATTCGCGAACTGGATTTTTGTTCTCACTGCCAACTGCTGGGCCGCAGCCCGCAGGTTGAGAACCACTGATCTAGATGCTGGATCCTCTAATATTATTGACCTAAAATTATTTTCAGGTCAATTGGTCAAGCATCTAGGGACAAACTGTTGAAAATCAGTGATATAGGCTACAACATAGAATAAGTATAGGGGCTAAAAGTAAACCACAGCACGAAGCTATAGTATTAAATTGAAACCAACTATTTATAATAATACATATGCAATACAGATGAGGTACCCCTCTGTCCTTGCATCCTTTTCTGTCTGGCACAGCTGATCTGAATGGCAATTACATTCTTTTAATACTGAAAATGACAATTAAAACTGCAGTAAGTCCAAGACCCCTCAAGCTGCAAAGGATTAAAGATGTTCACTAAATGCTACTTCCCATAAAGAAGTCTAGCCGCCCCTCGTTTTGTTCATAAAATCAACATTGAGCCATTGCACAGGCCTTTAGTAGTCTTATAAAGGAATCTTTCATAGGAAGCAATGCAGGTATAATTAAATTCAGAGGCACTCTGAGATAATTATACTATTGATGGGACCCTGTATTATGTTTAAACCTATGCTGTGCATCTATAAAATGTACATAGCTTTAATTACATAGAATTATGGGGCTAGTAGAGACACTAAAATAATCTAATCTAATCCTTGGCAGATTTAGCACACCAAACTAAGGCTAGCAAATTAATCCACTCAGCAGAAGAAGGAATCAACTATATTAGTGCAGCACACAAAACAAAACAGGATTTAACTAACCACAAGAGATATTTACTACCTTAGAAATGATGGAACAAGCAAGTGCCTCGCCCTACCAGTCTGAAGTGAACCTGACACCAAATTAACTGCTCCCTACCTGCAAGTAATGAGTAAATCTTTGTAAAAATCATAATCAAAATAAAAACCACACAGAACCAGCCAAATATGTGCACATTTCTAAAATAAAAGACAAAAAATATAACTTGCTACAGGTGCTATAAGAAAAGAAATGCTGGTTCTTACCTGATATAGCTTCATTTCCAGCAGTGAAATGCTGGGTTGCTCTTCCTTCTCACCCTGATAGGCAGGAATATTACAGATCTCTCTAATGAGAAAAGCTAATGGGGGCAGTTTAATTATCAGCTAATGCTCCAAACTTATAAAGCAAACTTATAAAACAGGCATTAATCAAATTAGAAAATGATCAAGGTAGATGAAAAGGGGGTGTTTTCTTGAGTTATCATGTTATGAACACCAGCCTACAGTAAATTTAAACTTCTCACTGGTTATGGAGCTGTTCACTTTTCAATGCTGGAAATAAACATAGCACAGAGAGAAAATGTTTCCACTTCTATCAGTGAAACCGATAATAGCCTTAAGAATGGGATGTATTGGAATTCTCTAATCCTGGGGTAGATAGACTGCTGGTGACCCAAGAAAGAACTATGCTTGGCTCTGTGCTGTAGCACCATTCTGCTAAAGAGGTGTATACTTTAAGTGGAAACAAATCTGCAGGCTGACTTGCAGGTGGCTTCTTGACATATGACAAGAATTAGGCATTAATGGCTAAGGCTGCAGATGTAGCGGCACTCCTAGTAGAGGAAGTGGCAACCTCCCAGGCAACATTGACTGCAAAGAAACACGATATGTTGTGGTGCAGACCTTGTTCCATCTACTTCTCTTTAAGTAGACACAAATGGCCCCCTTCATACATCGAGAGTGGGCCAGATCTTTTCCAAAATTTTCTTAGGATAAAAAGGCCAACTACCAGTGAAGCAGAGAACTTACTTTATGGACAAACACTGGGCTAAGATGTTCTCCCTCAATGATCTGGGGACCCACAGGTTGAGAACCACTGCTCTAAGGCAACAGGGGGTCCATTCTAGCCTTCTTCTAGAGATGCTTAGCAGTAGAACTGTAAGGGCAAAACATACAGAAGATTCCATGACTAAGGAAAGTTTAATGTGTCCATCAATTCATCATCTCCTGACACGGACAGGAAATTACTGAAAAACTAAACCTGTTTACTACACTTTGAAATGTGTTTATATGTGAATTCCATTCAGGTTGCTCAATGCTAAGCACGCCATTCTTCAGTTTAAGATAACTTGTTCAACTTATACATTGAGAAGATGGAAATCTACCCATGATGAAGACAACAGTTGTCCTTCTCTAGTCTGATGGGACAGCTCCTATTTTCCAGGAATCCTCAAAGATTATTCTCAGTGAGTCAAATATTAATTTTCCCAGTTCTTTTAATACCCTTGGAAGTAATTCATCTGGCCCTGGAGACCTGAATTAATGTAGAGTAGCCCAGGTATTGCTGTACTCATCTATTCTGTGCTGCACTGGCCCTACTACATATGGGCACATATATTTTCCCCAGGTTGTAAACTTTTTTAAAAGAACATTTATCCCCTTTCTCTGTCCCTCGCTAGCACTTTGTCATCTTCTCCATGCAGTGGACCATTTCCTTGTTCTTCCTTTTTCTACAGACATAACAAACCTTTCTAGCTACACCTCATTCTGTGCTTTAGCTTTTCTGATTTTATTCCTTCACATACTGGCTATTCATGTGAATTCCTCTTTGGTGATTTCCCCCTTTTATTCATTTCTTGTACATATCCCCTTTAAGTCTTAGCTCAGCCAAATGCTCTTTAGACATCAATCCTTCCAATTTTTTTTCTCCTCACTGTTTGAAATTATGCCTTCAATAGATCGTTTTAAAAAATCATTTATCCATCATGAATGTCCTTCTCTTTTTGTATTCCTGACCACAGGATCACGTCCAATATTTCCATTTTTTTTTCTGAAATCAGCTCCAAGGTAGGAAAATTAGGACTAATAAAGGGAAATATTTCTTCACCCAGAGGGTCATTGGGTTATGGAACTCACTTCCAGAAGAGGTTGTGACAGCTGTCAGCCTGAACAACTTCAAGGCAGGATTAGACAGATTCATGGATACCAAGTGTATCGGTAGTTACTGAAAAGGACATTCAAGTGCCACCTCGGAGTTGGTTGAGGTAGGCAGGATTTCCCTGGGTACTGGTTGTGGGGGTCGGGAGCAGGTCAGGGTTTTGCCCTCCCTTCTGCTCGAGATCCCCGTGTACAACTGGTGGGCCACTGTGTGACACAGAATGCTGGACTAGATGGGCTGAGGTCCGATTCAGCATGGCTCTTCTTATGTTCTTAGAGCCTAGAATGTGTGTCTGATTACACTTGGCTTCCTCTTTCCACGATATGTATCTCAAGAGAACATAATCACTTCCACCTAAGGGTCCAGTCATTTTAAGGTTATTAACCAGGTCATCTATGTTAGTTAGGATCAGATCTAGAATAACTGATCCTCTTGGTTGCTTCTTCTACCCTCTGGACCAGGCCTGGGCAAACTTCGGCCCTCCAGATGTTTTGGACTTCAACTCCCACAATTCCTAACAGCCTAACGGCTGTTAGGAATTGTGGAAGTTGAAGTCCAAAACACCTGGAGGGCCGAAGATTGCCCAGGCCTGCTCTAGACAATGAAATGGTCCGAAAGTCAAGTGAGGTAGTTCTTGGACTTGATATTCAGATTTTGACTTCCAGCAAATATCGGGCTAGTTGAAATCTCCCATTAATAATAAATATCTATTCATGTGCATGTGGTAATCTGTTCCAGGGAGGCGTCATTCAAGTCCTTAGCCTGGCTTGGCGGTCTGTAGTAGACCTCTACAATGACATCACTGTTTGGTCTCTCTCCTCTTTTTTTTAACCCAAATGTGCTCAAACTGGCTTCCAGAACAAATAGTTAAGTAGGGTCAGTCCTAGTTAGTACTTGGATGGGAAAGCACAAATGTACATATCTACACAATCCAGAACACTATATTTCTTAGCTATCTCCATTATTGGGAATTTGAAAGCATATCTCAAACAGTTGCCCATGCCACATGGCAAACTACTTCTGAAAAAGGAGAGTCCCAAAATCAATTTGTAGTAAGACAAGAAGATCTAAAGCTTTGAGAGGTGGAGAAACAGGAGCAGTCAGAAATCAAAGTTAAACTATGCAACAATTTGTCAAACCTATAGCCACAATAAAATTGGTGAATGCCAATGAAAACCTTATTTAGAAATATAAATCTGTACATAGATGATGTTCACCTCTATCACTCCTTCCTACCTGTCACTAAAGAGGCTGTTCAGATCCTGAACCGGTGCTTGGCAGCAATGATGAGAGCAAACAAATTGGAACTGAATCCAGACAAGACAGAGGTCCTCCTGGTCAGTTGTAAGACTGAACAGGGTATAGGGTTACAGCCTCTACTGGACGGGGTTACACTCCCCCTGAAGACACAGCTTCACAGTTTGGGAGTGATTCTAGATTCATCATTGAGTCTGGAACCCTAGGTGGCTGGGAAAGCTTTTGCACAACTAAAACTTGTGTGCCAGTTGCGCCCATACCTTGGGAAGTCTGACTTAGCCACTGTGGTCCACGCTCTTGTTACATCCCAAATAGACTACTGCAATGCACTCTATGTGGGATTGCCTTTGAAGACAACCAGGAAGCTCCAACTAGTCCAATGGTTGGCAGCCAGGTTGCTCACCTTAGCGGAATACAGAGAGCATACATCCCCTCTGTTATGCCAGCTCCTCTGGCTGCCAATCCGCTATTGAGCGCAATTCAAAGTGCAGGTCTTAACCTTTAAAGCCCTGAATGGTTCCGGCCCAGATTACCTGTCTGAACATATCTCCCGTTACAAACCATCATGAAGTTTAAGATCAGCTGGAGAGGCCCTGCTCTCGATCCCACCATCATCGCAAACATAACTGGTGGGGACAAGAAACAGAGCTTTCTCAGTGGTGGCCCCTCACCTGTGGAACTCTCTTCCCAGTGACATCAGATTGGCTACCTTACTCCTTTCCTTTAGAAAGAAACTCAAAGGTTGGTTATGGGACTAAGCGTTTGAACAATAGAGACAGCAATCGAGAATAAGACTCAAGTGATAGGAAGGACAATAGACTGACCCGGATTTTAAACCTGTGGAATTTTAAACACATGCCTTTTTAATGTAATCTTTTAATTAATTGTTTTAAGTGTATTTTTATGAATGTGGATGGCACTGAATGAGTGCTTGTTGTGAAGACGCCCTGAGTACATCCCCTTAGTAGTGTTGTAGTTGAGGCTGAGAGAGTGGCCCTGGTTCACGACAGGGGGTGAGAAGGACAGGGTAGAAATGTACAAAAAAAATAAAATTAATAAATGTGCCATTATGGATTTTAACTAATGATATATAATTCTGTTTTAATTGGGTTGTTTATATTTGTAGATTTCAAATTGTGTTGAAATGCTTTTAATGTATGCTGCATTGAGTTTCCTTGTTGAGAGAAAAAGCAGGGTATAAATACCACTTAATAATCATAACAATAATAACTAGCAATCACTAAGTAAGGTTTTTATTAACAATCACAAAGAGGAATGTTGTGCCAGGAAAAAATGGTAAAGCTATTGATAAAAGATAGTGCTGCACTGACCTAACTCTGTGTCCTTAAAAAAATACGAAAACATTCAGCACTACAGTATGTCGAAGAACTTCTGTAACACTTCAGATCTCCAAAGTAGACAGTCTCCTACATGTGGAAGTAGAACTACAACGAACACAGCCAATCAAAACAATTTGTTTATCTTAATTAAAATGGGAAAAGTAGCACAAGTATCTGTCACAGAAGTTGGCCATCTTAATCCTAAAGCCAATAAGCATCAGTTTAATTGCCAAGACTTGGCACTTTTGTTAAGTGAGATTTGGCATCGTAATACTCGTATGATCCCTATCCTGGTTGGTTGCTTTGCAAAAAAAATCCAGAACAGCCACTAACCTAAAGAGCTTATAATATAAATTAGATTTAATGTAGCAAGAAACTGTGTGAAACATGAAGTGGGATGGATTAAAAGAGGAGAAGAGGGAATGGGCAGCATTTTCTTTATGTGTTTGGAAATTGTATCCGATTTGTCCCAAACCCCTTGTATCACAAACTTATGTACACAAAAAGAAAATAGATGTTCATTCATGTCTTAAGCAAATTTATCTTCTTAAGAGATTAACCACATGGAATATAGTTAGAATGCTGTGGTGGGAGTAACGTATCTTCATTTCAAATTTCCTCACTACAATTACTCACTATGTGGCAATACTCTTAGCTCTTCTTATACACCGTCTGTGAATAATTCTAATCTCCCTTGAAAGGTTGTTATAAATGAGGAACCCATGATGGTTGAAATACACATAGACAGTTCCATTAAATAATAATGATAAATAATAAAACTTTATTCCTATCCCACCCTCTCTCCCCGAAGGGACTCAGGGCGGTTTATAACAGAAATACTGTAAAGTGCAGGAAAATCATAAACAGATGAGAACATATTAAACAGCAATCTATATAAATAAAAATGTAATGTTTGTTTGTGGGATTAACATAACTAAAAAAACTGGGCAACTTGACACCAAATTTGGACCCAATGCACGTATCATGCCAATGAGTGACCATCACTCATAAAAACACTGGAAAAACTTAAGGACTTTAAAAAATCAAAAAACAAAAATACATTACAACGCATGCATAAAAACACACATATATACACAAACACACATATATACAAATATATATACACACACATATATATTTGTATGTCTACACACACACACAAAACACATATACACAGACTGGGCCACAGCAACGCGTGGCAGGGGATGGCGAGTATCAAATAATAATAGAAACGGGGAGTAAATTAAACAAACATAACTAAAATACACAATTAGACAATATGCAATTAAAACAGGTGTCACGAACCACAACAGCCATGGCAATAATGACCAACGAGAGACAGCTCTGGATATCATTAAGTCACTTACTGGGTGTATCATGAACAAACTTTAAGTCAGAAGTGGGCCTCTCAGCCCAAACACAATCTTATATAGCTACTCCCACATTTTAAAACAGACATTCCCTCCCAGGAAAAGCCCGGGCTTTTCCCCCGCCAAGATTCTCGAGTGTTATTTCCCAAGGTTAAGCAGCCCAAGTGCCTATCTGGTGTTGGTGTGGTGTGTGATGCGACCTTGGCATGGCCCAGACTTCTAGCCTTCGTCTATAGCAGTGGTTCTCAACCTTCCTAATGCTGCGACCCCTTAATACAGTTCCTCACGTTGTGGTGACCCCCAATCATATAATTATTTCAATGCTACTTCACAACTGTGATTTTGCTATTGTTATGAAGCGTCATGTAAATATCTGATATGCAGGATGTATTTTCATTCACTGGACCAAATTTGGCACATCTACCCAATATGCCCACATTTGAATACTGGTGGAATTGGAGGGAGAGATTGTCATTTGGGAGTTGTAGTTGCTGGGATTTATAGTTCACCTACAATCAAAGAGCATTCTGAACCCCACCAATGGAGGAGGAATTGAACCAAACTTGGGACACAGAATTCCCATGACCAACAGAAAATGCTGGAAGGGTTTGGTGGGCATTGACCTTAAGTTTTGGAGTTGTAGTTCACCTACATCCAGAGAGCACTGTCAACTCAAAACAATGATGGATCTGGACTAAACTTGGCATGAATATCAATATGCCAAACTTCCCTCACACCCCCCCCCCCCCGCCATGGTCAACAGAAAATGCTGTGTTTTGTGATGATCTTTGGCGTCCCCTCTGACACCCCCTCGTGACCCCTCCAGGGGTCCCGACCCCCAGGTTGAGAAACACTGGTCTATAGGCTGGAGGAATGGAGCCTGACAACAGGATTCAATAATTAAAACTATTAATAGTTTTTAAAAAATAAAGCCAGTATAATGAACCGTTTCCTTATTACAAATGCATTTTGCTTCACCAGATGTGTTTATAACTCCTCCTCTTTTTATGCTTGGGCACATAAAAAGGTTTCTATTTTTTTAATTAAAAAAGAGAGAGAGAGAGAATAAGGAAAGGGCTGTTCTAATCTCCTTTGCAAGGAAGTTCCAGAGGCGGTTGGCAACCACGGGGAAGGCCCTTTGTCTCGTTCCCACCAGCTGTGTTTGAGACGGGGGTGGGACCGAGAGCAGGGCCTCGTCCATTGGTCACAGTGCCCAGACAAGCTCGTATGTGGATATGTGGTTGGCCAAATAGTCTGAGCCTGAACTATTTAGGGCTGTAAAGGTAATAACTAGCACTTTGAATTCGCCCCGGTGGCAAATAGGCAGCCCGTGGAGCACTATCCCTAGCTCCAAACTAGTTTCAGCATCTTGGATGGTTCCTTTAAAATTCAAAGTATATGTTGCAGCAAATTTATCATCCCGTAACAAGGGAGCCAATAGCTACTACCATATTCAGAACTACATTCAGCCTCAACCTCCCTCCAAAACTTTCTGAAAATGTTATGTTTTTAAATGTGGAATGCCCTGTGTGTGCCACTATGTATTTATATTATTTCAAACAACTTTTTATTTATTATCACGTTGTGCAAAAATACTACTGGTAATTTTAAAGGGTGCCATTTTTATGCTATAATCACCGCATTGCAATGTGCCCTGAAAAGCTGTTTATACATCTATTACTGAATAAATAAAATCAGATGGATTAACCATCAGGATTAAGTGTGCCTTCCTCCGGGGAACATTCTGAATATGTGAATTATCTAGAAAGCAAAGGGGCAAAACCAAGATTTGGTCACAACTTAAATAGACACAAAGCTTGCTTCTTATCAAACCTCAAATTTGTCTTACTCCATTAATATCAAATGCATAATTTATAACTCAGAGTGCATATAAAATTATATTACTCGTCATATTTTTTAAAATATGCAGACTGTGCTGCTATGTTTGCGTAAACATAGGCCTACTGTCTATGTATTTACAGTAAGATTGGCTTTGTTGAATACATAGAAATGGGAATGCAGACTAAATGCATATGACAATACTGTATGTGCTAGGTAGGTTCTAGTTTCTTGCTCCATGATTCAAATAAATATGGGATACAAGCTGCTGTACTGTGTGATATTTTAGAACATGTAATATGCTTTTGCCACGAGAAGAAGAAGAAATTGATACTAAGCGGAAACATTCCCACATAATCACCATGCCAATGAGTTTTGATCTGAATATTGCAGAAATCTGCAGTATGCACAAAAATCACTGTTCTGTAATGTTACTATTTATTTATTATTTGTCACGTTTCTATACCACCCCTCTCAGCCCGAAGGCAACTCGGGACAGTTTACACAGGCAGTCTCTGCCCTCAATACAACACAGCAACAAGTCAAACCCCCCAAACACATATAATAACAATTTAACAATTAAAAACATACAATTGCAGCCTCAGCGTCATGTTAAAATCAGTTTCCATCGCATCGTCGTCATTCCATATATCCAATTAAGCCTTATAATTTCATCAACTATTTCTAACTTCATGCCTGAGAAAGGACACTATCTTATATTCTCACCCTTCCTCTTTACTTCCGATGACAGGAAGATAATAAACAATCTGTAGGAATAGATCAGGTATGGGCAAACCCTAGCCCATGGGCCACATGTGGCCCATTGGAAGTTTTCCTCCCACTCAAAACACTGGGTAGCTGCATGCAAGCAGGAGGATGCAGCGGGCCACCACGTCATTTTGAGAGGAGTGTCCGTACAGCCACACACCGCTCCTTTCCGCCTTGCTCATACACCCGTCCCTTCTGCCTTGCTCTCTTGCTCCCTTTATTCTGACTTATTATTATTATTATTAAATCAAACTTGCACTCCCTCGGAGCGGTTTAAGTCTGACAAAACAATGGTCAACAAACAGACAATACAATGACTTGCACTCTCTACTCTTCTGTTATGCTTCACACTCTCTCACACCTCCCTCCAGCCTCATGCTCTCATTCCCTCCCTTATGCCTCTTCCTCTCTTACCCCCTCCCTTCTGCCTTGCACTACCTCGCCCCTCCCTTCTGCCTCATACCCTCCTGCCCCTCCTTTCTGCCTCGTACTCTCTAGCCCCTTGCCTCCAGCCTTACACTCTCTTGTTCCCTCAATTCTGCCTCGCACTCTCTCACCCCTCCCTCCAGCCTTGCACTCACTCTCCTCCTTCCTTCTGCCTCACACTCTCCTTCTTTCTACCTCATGCTCTCTCATGAGGATGTCATCTAAGCCCTCCAGACAGATGACCATCCAGCCTCTGCTTAAAGATCTGGGAGTTGAAGGTTGGGAATGCACCTGCACTCTTTGGCAGGGAATGCTAAAGATCTTGAAAAACTACAACTCACAGGATTATATAGCCTTATATCATGGCTGTTAAAGTGGGGTCAAACATATGAACCCCCCCCATATGCCAACAGCCCCCCAGAACATGCCCCCCAGCCCAGCCTATCTATCAAAGTATAAAACACAATGAGGCCCCAATGGGAAAAAGTTTGCCCATGATGGAATTTGTAGTCCCCAAGCATCTGGATAGTATATCTTTTATAGAGAATGCACAAACTGTTCAGATGAATTTATAAGGGAAGGCAGTTTGTGGGATTATTACCACTGTACTGATGGGATTGAAGGCTGTTCTAGATTTTGAAGAAGTGTCATGAGGATTGTTGTAGCAACATTTATAATTAACAGATCTAATTCAATCCTGGCTTTGAAAAGTGAACACCTGTGTTTAAGCAAATCAAAACCTGCTGGGACCCAATGGACAGAATGAGCTATTACAAAACCATCCCCTCTCAAACCAGGAGGACACCAACTTACCAATGAAGTGTGAAATGTCTGAGTTCACCAGTTTCTGCTGTTAGATGGCCATTAACACCACACCAACTGCCCTGTATTTATAGGAATTACAGAGCTGGGAAGAAGTATCTAGGCACAGTAGGTAGAAAGTGTTGGCTCCATTTTTTAAAAGGGTAAAGTGTAATAAAGGCATTTAAAATGTTTCACATTACATCTCTTTAATTCGAGACAGATGAAGTCTAATCACAGGATGATACAAAACATGCCTTTACTCTTTGTTTACCAGCACTGCTTCATCTGTAAGGAAAACACCTGGGGGGTCTGAGTAAGCATGTGTAATGTAGTATTACGATCATGCTGAAAACCAACTGAGTTTGAAGGAAGACAATATTTCACCATCAGTAGCGGGCTAAGACTTTTTAAAAGCCTAAGGCAGAATATTTGTACGGTGTCTTTGTAATGGAAAAAATATTAACAATGTAATCATAAAAACGAGACAAATGAAAAAGGGAATCTTCAAGGCTAACTGATTTATTTTAGCATGAGCTTTCATAATTTCCAATCCATTTTCTCAAATGCACTGATGCAATAAGTTTCCCACTTATTAATAGCACACCCAGATATAGAACTGAGGTAGGACACATTGCCATTTCTAGTATTGTTGCTGTATACCTTCGAGTCATTTCTGACTTATGGTCACTGTAAGGCAGGGGTCTCCCAACCAAGGGACGTGAGCTGGATGCGGCCCTCCAAGGTCATTCACCTGGCCCCCACTCTAAAACTTTAGAGTTACGGACTCCCTAAGTCTGAAGTGGCTTGAAGGAACCCAACAGTTCAAATTAATGTGACGAACTCATCAACCAAAAACGGGGCTACACAGGGATTTGGGGGGGGGGGGTCCTAAGAACAGAAGAGGACAGGAAGTTCCCATCCAGGCGACTGTCATCTCGAGACTAGACAACTGTAACGCCCTCTACATTGGCCTTCCTTTGTCCATGATCCGGAAACTCAATTTGGTGCAAAATGCTGCAGCTCACTTGCTCGCCAGTGTTCCGGTTAGAGGCCATATAACTCTCATCTTGCAACAACTGCACTGGCTTCCAGTAGAGTACATTCAAAGTGTTGGTGTTAACCTTTAAGGCTTTACATGATCTAGGGCCTGTGTACCTGAGGAGCCGTCTCTCCTCTTATGTTCCCCAGAGATCACTACGGTCCAGTGAACAAAACTTACTGGAAGTCCCCACTGTTCGAACCTACTACCTGTCTTCTACCAGACAGAGAGCTTTCTCAGTGGTAGCCCCGACTCTCTGGAACACCTTACCAGATGATGTCTGGGCTCTTAGAGAGTTATCTGCCTTCCAAAGAGCCTGCAAGACAACTTTATTTCGGCAGGCTTTCAATCTTAATGACCCAGTGTAATCTACTCCATATTTGTATGGCTGGCTACTAGTACAATAGGGGACTGTTTTATTGTGTTTTATTGTGGTTTTATTGATGGTTTATTGTTGTTTTATTATGTTTCTGAGCAATTGTTGTTTTAATATGTTATTATGAGCAAGCAGGGATCACCAAGATTGAGGCCATGCTATTGAGAACACAGCTGCGCTGGGCAGGGCACGTCTCTAGGATGGAGGACCACCGCCTCTCAAAGATGCTACTCTATGGTGAACTCACCACAAGTCAGCGCAAGAGAGGCGCCCCAAAAAAGAGATATACAAACTCCCTGAAACAACATCTCAGGCTCGGCCAGATTGATCACCAACCATGGTCCATCCTGGCCTCACATCGGGAGGCATGGAGACGCACTATCCACAATGCTGTGGCCTCTTTCGAGAAGACACGCCGAATGGGTCTTGAAGAGAAACGACAACGCAGAAAGAACCGTAACTTGGAAATGACATCACTCAAAGAGACTTTCTGCTGTGCTTTCTGCAACCAAACTTGCCTATCTCGGATTGGCCTTTTTAGTCATCAACGCGCTTGTAAAAAGCGTGGGACGAGTCCTTCCTAAGAATCTTCGTTCGCGAAATAATGTCAAGATATTATGTTTCTACTGCATATTTTTATTGTGTGAACTGCCCCAAGCTTATAGGAATGGAGCAGTATATAAAATGGAATAATAAATAAATAAAATAAATAACCAGAGTTCCAGAAATGGTGGAAGATGCAGACAACCAAATGCAAGGGTCAGGCTGTATGGCCATGTTCTAGAAGCATTCCTTCCTGATGTTTTGCCTGCATCTACACCAGGCATCCTCAGAGGTTGTGAGGTCTGTTGGAAACTAGGAAAATTGGATTTATATATCTTGGAATGTCCAGGGTGGGAGAAAGAACTATTGTCTGTTGGAGCTAGGTGTGAATGCAGATGAAACGTCAGGAGAGAATGCTTCCAGAACATGGCCATACAGCCAAAAAAACCTTAAACAGCGCAGTGATTCCAGCCATGAAAGCCTCTGACAATAAACCAAATGCAAGATCTGTTATTAACAATATGAAACAAACAATGCATTAAAAATGTCAAGCTTGCAAGCTGGATAGTGGAATTTTAAAACTGCACCCATTCAGACTCCTGACAGAGCAGTATACAAGCATTAATGAAGAGCATCACACATTATATTTTGAAAACAGTTGTGTGTTCTGTTCACCCTATGTTACAGATGGAGAGTCATGCCTAGAGGGACAAATTAAAACTGGAATCAAACAAGCCTAGCATAAGTGACTTTAATTTCTGTCGGAAATTGCAAGCCAAGTTTTTCTCTGTAGCATACAAAACAAATTATAATTATTAGTTACACTTCAGAGAATAATTTACCAACTCACAAATGAATTTTTTAGTACATGTGGCTGGTCACTTGCAATGGAAGCCCCATTTCAGTCTGAGATCAAAGTGATCAGAAATAGAAGTGAACAGAAAAAGGATGATGTGTGTTTTCCGGAATATAATTGACACATACACTTCAAAATACTCTGCCCATTTCAATGATTTTCTCAGAACAGAAATGGAAGTGTTCACAGCAGAGTTCCCATCACAGCACCTTTCAATTCAGATTGAGAACAATGGTTCCTGTCTAAACATATAATATAAAACAAGAAATGATGCAAATGTGAGCTGTTTTCCTCCCAATCTTTCTACCTCAAAAGCCACTGGAAGAAAAATTATGCCAAAGCAGAAATGTGAAGATGTACTATGAAAAGATTTCAGGAAACAACAAGCCTCTTGAATCTTATTCCCATTTACACCCTGAAATGTTTTGCAGGTAAAAACGTCATCACACCTTGTATCTTTCCGAAGTGAATTAGTTTTCCACAAAACACAAATCCGGCATTCTTTCAGTTAAGCATTAAAATAAAGAAAAAAGTTATGATAGCTTGAGCTACATACACTTGAAAAGAGACCAACCATTTTTTTAAATTTTATTTATTTATTTATTATTTGGGCTTGTATGCTGCCACTCCCTGACGGCTCGGAGTGGCTTACAATCAGATAAAACACACAGAGGTAAAAGCATACATATTAAACTAGCTTAAAAAAGATATCTGGCCTAGCAATCAAAGGCTAGGCAGAAAAGGTAAGTCTTGCAGGCCTTGCAGAAGGAGAGAAGGTCCTGCATGACCCGTATATCGCTAAGAAGAGTGTTCCATATTGTTTCTGGATCACTGACAAGGGCAGGCCGATGTAAAGGGCATTACAGTAGTCCAGTCTTGAGATGACCGTGGCTTGGAGCACCATGGCCAGGTCGTCTTTGGATAGGTAGGGGGCAAGATGCCTAGCTTGCCGCAGATGGAAAAAGGCTGTTTATATGTGCATAGAATAGTAGTTTTATCTACCAGAAAACCCGAAGACATGGTTTGACCATCAAGTGAATGTCACCTTGATAAAGGTTTTTTTATACACACTGCTCTGGTTTAAAAATGTTAACAACGCAAAATTTAGCCTACTTTGGGCAAGACATAGTAGGCTAGAAGAGCAAAACCAAGATCCCCAGCTTTATCATTTCTTCTGATACACAAGAACATTCTTTTTTCACTTTTTTCTCCCATTGCACACTCAGTGTTAATGTTGCCAAATCCTGTACTTGGTAGGGAGGGGAGTCCAATGTTAAAATGCCCCATAGACAACTAG
Source organism: Anolis apletophallus (assembly GCA_030556195.1). NCBI lineage: Eukaryota > Metazoa > Chordata > Lepidosauria > Squamata > Anolidae > Anolis > Anolis apletophallus. The sequence continues at coordinate 5,256,650 of JARBWK010000004.1, read as the reverse complement.
ACAACCCCATAGAACACTGTCTTTGCACCATCCGAGACCAGAAAAAGCTTTCCTTCTGCTGCATTCACTTGGCAAGCACACACCTCACTGACTCAGCAAGCATCCAGCACCTCTTGTCAATTACATCAAGATATTGCTGATGCTACAAGGGCCGTTTCAACTAGGATGCGGGAAAGGAACATGAATATAGAGAACCCGAACCCTTCTCTTTTGACCATGGAGGACAGCAGACTCTGTAAGGTCTCTGCAGGAGATGTTGCAAGCAGTTTAAATCAACTCTTCGTCATATGGTGCGGTTCAGATTTAGATATAAAAATGTTCACAACCTGACAATCAATCAGAAAGTACGCATAGAGAAAATATTTAGCATGCTTGGACAGAAAGGTGAACTGTATGGGACAGGAGAATTTGGAGGAAAATAGTCACAACATCGACCCCAGAAAGAGGTAAACACGGTTGCAGTTAATATGGCATATACATCAGCATCAACCAGCTGAAAAAGAAGTGAATCATTTGCATCATGGGCAAACAGTGTGGGTGATGGAAACCCTCGATTATGGATGAGTCCTATAAGAAAGGCCAGAGGCATGCCAGCTGTTTCAAGGGCAGGGGAAAGGACTGCCCTTGAAAAACCAGAAGACAAAGGCTTAGGCTGCTTTGCTCTTTTGACAATGAGCCAAGGTCTCCTTGGTCTATTCTAGTCATGAGATACTGAGAGCAGCCCTACAAATCATCTGTGATTCAAAACTCAGCAGAGGTTTAACTCCTACATTAACAAGCCAGCGGAGAGTCAATGGCACATCCAAAGGGTTAAAGGGGGGAGGGTTAGAACACAAAAATAGTATCTTTTAATGGCTGGTGATAACTTCTACATCACTGAAGTCACTATACCTGCAGTAACAGAGAGAGAGAAAGCACTGCATTTCAGGGTATTTTCAGAGGTACATGGTCTTGGTATTCCAGGAGCAGCAGGATTGACAAGAGGGAAATTAAAAACAAAACTAAGAAACAGCAAATATCAGAGTGATTGCAGCAGAAGGAAGGAAGAATGCAGGATCAGCACACACCAGCTTTTTCAGACACATCCCCACTCTAGCCAGATTTTGTACACAAGGTGTTTCTATGCAAAATTACTATTTATTCTTCCCAAATCCTTTTGAGGAAGGTGAGAAGAGTATCACTTGAACCTATCGTTTGACAGATACAAAGATTTGAGTTCACTATGTTGTGAACTCAAATCACAACAACAAAAAGAAGATTGGGGAGAGGAAGGCCGGATCCAGACAGACCTTTATCCCAGAAGCATCCACATTTAAAAAAAAATACAGATGGTTCTGGGGGCCTGCCCACACCCACCCCAAAAAGTGTGTGCTTTCTGGGGTGGGTGCCCAGACATTCTCTCGGGACTAGCCTAAGAGAACATAGGGAGGCCCTCCCCCTCCTCCCCCCAAGCCCCCAGACCCCTTAGAAAAATAGCAAAAAGTTAAAATATTGGCTACTTCCAACCTCCTCCGCCCCCCACTCTCCTGCCGCATCATTCCTACAAAGCTTCTAATGGAAAACACGTAAGTTTTTATTAGTTTTCTAAGTGGTCTAGGCACTTGAGGTGAGTATTCTCACAGTTTACCCAGCTTATTTAGCCTGGTAAACTGTGGGAATACTGTCTGGTCTGCAGTATTCTGCAGTCCAGACCTAGAAATAGTGGATTTATTTATTTCAGACATTTGTATCTCATCCTATTTATTTATTTATTTCATTTATTTCTAACCCACCCTTCTCTACCCCCGAAGGGGGACTCAGGGCGGCTAACAAAAAGGCAGCAATTCGATGCCACATACACAGGAGACAAAACAACAACACATCATAAAATACTACAAAACAGATTAAAACAATCAAATATCAATAATTAACCACATAAACCCCGTTCCAAACTCATAGGCTTTCCAAGCCAAATCCACAGTCCACCTCCACAATCCTGTCATTATTCAATTGTCCATCCACTGCCCCACATCAACCAAACGCCCGGTCCCAAAACCACGTCTTTAACTTTTTCCTAAAGGAAAGGGGGGGGGAGAAGTTGATCTTATTTCGCTGGGGAGCAAGTTGCACAGGCAAGGGGCCACCACCAAGAAGGCCCTGTCCCTCGTCCCCACCAACTCTATTTGCGACAAAGGTGGGATCGAGAGCAGGGTCTCCCCGGAAGATCGTAAATTTCGAGGTGGGACATAAGGGGAGATACGTTCGGACAAGTAAGTCCTATCTCGACCTCCGCAGAGGGACTCAGGGCAGCTAACTGTTGGCACACCATGGTGCCCACACCAAAAGCATAAATATACAATTTAAATAAAACAGTATAAAAATAGTATCAAACAGTCAAACAGTCGTCGATTTAAGTCATCATCCTAAAAGCAGTCCGATTTATCCAGCGCGTTCCAAGAAGGCGCAGAATAAATCCACTATCAAATTAATTTGCTACAAACTAGGGTTTTTCTGGTTTGGGACTGTACAGAATGTTGTCTGGACAGCCCCTCCTTTATTGCGGGAGTTCCCATAATAAAGGTCCTGTCTGGATGGGCCCCAAGAAAAAAATTGAAATTATGTCAAAGGCTGTGCCTGTACAGTCTCTAGTTTGACTCAGTTCCAAAGTTTAAAAAATTGCAGACTAAATTAATCTCATTACATGTGCAGATATCAGATTATACCTAGGCCGGCTCTACACCACAGAATTAATCCATTTCTTTTTGGCAGAGAAGACTATAGAATTACCTTATAAAATACAGCTCCCAGGATTCCATAGCATTGAACCATGTCAGTCTAACTGGTGTCAAAATCCATTAATTCTAAAGTGTAGATGTATTATAGAAATGCATACTTTGGTTAAAAAAAAAAATTACTGGCTACTTCCACTCTCTGAAAACAAAATTCTAGCTATAATTCACAGATTTATCTATTAGCTGGGATGAAACATACATGCTTCTGACAAGACAATTCAAAGCAGAAGGAGAGAGGAAATGCAATATCTTTACATCAGCAAAGCTGAAAATTAAATTTGGGTACTGTGCTTGATAAAAAGTTGATGGAAATGAAAGTGTGAATGTTATCTAGTGACTGGAGTCTTCCTCCAAGCAATAAAATATCTTCCTCTGGCACTAGATCCTACCCTGAATAACTAAATGTGGCATTTTCCAGAGCATAACAGTAATTATGTTTCACAAGTAAAAACATAATTGCTATAATGTGGCTTATTCTTCATGAACCAGTATAGTTTTATTTTGTTTCTCATAAGCCTTTTCCACACAGCTGTATAAAATCCACATTGAACTGGATTCTATGGCAGTGTGGACTCAGATAATCCAGTACAAAGCAGATATTGATATTCTGAGTTATCTGGCTGTGTGGAAGGACACTTATAGATCAGTAGGGATGTGAACTGAGGTATCTTCCCAGACCAGGATCAATACTGCAGTTCCTTCAAGAATATCCTTCACCTATTCCGCCTTCATTTCCCTTGTCATAGACCAGGGCTGCCCAGGAAGTCGATTGTGATTGACCTGTCGATCCCGGGAGCGAAGGAGGTCGATCCCAGCCAGATCGCTTCTCAGAGAGGGGCAGAACCAGGTTGCGCCAAGCCCCGCCCCCTCCCTGGCTTCGGCACTCCCAGCAGCTGCTCCAGGTTTGAGGAGGGAAGGGCCAAACCAGCCTTGTGCTAGCTATGCCACCACTGGCTTGGCATTGCCATCCTCAAGCCTGGAGAAGCTGCTGGGAGCTCCAAAGCCAGAGGGGAGTTGGGGGACTTGGCGCGGCCTGGCCCTGCCCCCTCTGGCCAAGCCCTGCCCCCTCTGGCCAAGCCCCACCCCGCCCCTCTCCAGCCTTGAGGAGGTAGGTAGATCTTTCTAACTTGGTTTTAATATAAGTAGCTCGCATGCTGAAAAAGTGTGGGCACCCCTATCATAGACCAACACCAAATGGAGTCCCCTTAGCTTCATGTTGGGGTCATGAAAAAAATGGCAACAGTGAATGCCACCTAGATTAATCTGTTAGCAACAACATACATCATGTATTTATTTATTTATTCATTCATTCATTTATTTATGGTAGTTGTATCCCGCCTTTCTCAGCCCAAAGGCGACTCAAGGCAGTTACAATGGACTCTGCAGAAATTGCTTCAGCTGTATTTCATAAAAAGGAAAATCAGCCTGTTCAGCAATCCTTGCAAATGGGATTTTATTTTTATGCTGTACCTATTTTTGTACCTATATATCGGGGTCACACACACAAAATGGGCCAAAAGTGTGGTGAGTGGAAAAAATTGAAGTACTGCCATAGGCTACATGACATGTCCACAAGTCCACTATGTTTCTATGTTGTGCAAGTTGATTGTTTCTATACTTAATTATTATAAACAGATTAATTACTAACATTATAATGAACAGAGTGCAAGAATGTTGCACAGAAACATTACTTTATCAATGTATAACATAATGTGGATAAACACGTCAACTACAGTCCTTTTCTCCACTTTATTGCTATGAGGCTGTTTTCTCACACGCAGTTTAGTTAAAACATTTTCATTTTATGCTTTGCCAAAGACATAAACAACACTCTCCTGCAAACATTTACACCTTTACAGAATTCCTCATCCTGTACTATCGCTAAATGCCTCAGAAACCATATGCAGGGATGCAATCTGGTGCATAACGCTGAATAATTATAGATAAACATAGACGCAGATATATAAAGGGAAAGGCACAGCTTTAGGAAGGATCATTTCAGTTCTGTGTCTTCGTGAAGCAAAATGTGAACGTGCCCATCTCTCCTATTAACAACAATGGGGCTGAAGCCACATGGGTCATCATCTAAAAAATTGTGCAGTCATGAGGATTCAAAAGCTCAGAATATGATGCCCAAACTACACATATCTACACATAAACTGAATGTCAGGTTATCTTATTTTGCAGCATACACCCCAAAATTCCCATGTAGGATACAGTCTGAAGCAGAAAATTAGGAGATGCATCTTGTTCTGTTTTCTTTCTCTGCTTTTCTCCCCTCCTCAAATGAAAGGAAATATGTGAATATGCCTGCATTTCCTCTGGGATGAAAAAGCAACTGAGGAAGCACCTCTGAATAGAAACACACACTCTCTCTCTAGGCCTTCTACTTTAAGCCGAAATCTTCCTAGTTGAATTTTGTAAATTTATATACATACAGTCCCTGAGTTACAAACATATGACTTACAAATGACTCATAGTTAAGAATGGGGGGTGCTATATAATTGTCTAACTCTGATGTTTTTAATCTTGTTGTATTAGTGGTTTTATATTGTCTACTGCACCGGCATCTAATTGTGCCTTGTAAGCCGCCCTGAGTTGAGAAGGGCAGGGTAGAAATATAGTAAATAATAAATAAAATAATCCCATTCAATGTGGATTTATACAGTTGTGTGGAAAGGGCCTTAGTCATGATCATGTGAACCATGAACCATGAAGTTCCATAGAGACTTTAAATATAGACATACTTTAGGATTTTTGTCTGCATTCCAAAGGAAACTCATTCCCTAAAGCTACTGTACATTTGTTACAAAAGGAACCACTGTATTTAACATAATCCAAAGGAAAAAAAGTAAATGAAAACAATTTAAAGACAGAGTTTGTGCATTTTAAACACATCACATGTCCTGTACAAATTATTGGTAAAGCACACCCCAGCACCAGTCTTTATTATGAAACTTTCCTCCTCCTCCTCCTCTCCTGGCGCATCATTTCTCCACTCCAAGAGTACTCTGGCAGCATTTTCATGGTGACCAGGCGAGTAATTTTTGATTTTAAGCCTTTTCTTGAGGGTTTTGGGAGGGGATTGGTGCTGTCTTGGGTTTACCAGGCTCCAGAAGCTTGGAAATCCCAAGACACCTGTATGCATTGGGCCTGGGCATTGTGCAATGCTAAACCCAAGCCTAATCCACCCAGGGCCCACACCTGGAAAGATTTCCAGATGTCAAATTATTTTGGGATAAAGCAGGGTTTTCCAGCAGCATTGTCTGAGCTTGTGTGTTTTGGGCCCTAAGTCAAATGGATATGATTCTGTCAACTTACAGGAACAGAACACACACAAAGAATTTGATATTGTAAAGCTTTTGGCACACGTCTAACTTTATTTTCCAATGCACTCTGAATGTTACTGCAGGAATAATGCATACATACCTCTTTGCCTTCTAGCCACTAAAGACAAGAACTTGCCTCACTGCGAGTTGCACACAAGTAATACTGGCCGCCCTGAGTCCTCGTCCCCCATCACCGTCCCCCGGCCCCCGGGGTGGTGGTGAGAAGGGCAGGGTATAAGCATTGCAAATAAATAAATAAATACAGTACCCAAATTAAGAGAAGGCTAAAACACTATGTTGCTATAAACTGGACTGAAGGGTTTCACCTAAGAAGTCACACAATTTTACACATCCATTCAGAAAGCCCCAACCCAAAAATCTGAAATAATATTAGATTAAAGAAGAAGGAATGCACTGTAGGGGTGAGAAAAGCAGCAGTGGACCTATAGCCTCGAAATGTTGCTAGAAGCTTCACAGATATGAGCCAACTACAAAAATTCACCATCTAAACTTGATGCAATGATATAAACAGTAAATCCTGAGTAGGCTATAACTAGCATGTGAGCCAAAGCTAGGGTTACAAGAAATTGCTGCTAAATTCCTGCTCTTCTACATGATTATTGTGTTTTTTCACCTGGTAACCATAGCCAAACCAGAAAGAGATTAATCTAAAAGTATAGACGCCCCATGTAATACAAGGTTTCCTTAAATGGCCAGTTGCCTTTCCACTGATCTGCATTATTTATGTAAGTTGCAACCCTAAATATACAATTTATTGATGGCTACAAAACATTTAAAACTCAAATTGGACAACAAGTACAATTCACAATTCTCACAACCAAGAATGTACAGCAACATTTTATAGCCGCATCTACACAAACACTTTATCCGGGGCTGATCCAGAGTGGGGAACTCCATATTCGCCCTGAGAAAATCCATACAGCCAGCCCCAGGTCACTGCATCATCAGGAAGGATTCCTGGACTAGCAGCATCAAACCACCCTTACTGCCTCCCTCATGTTTTCATTGTAGTGTTGACCACCAGCCATGAAATGATGGGTGACCATCGCTTGTCACCTGGAATGTTGTCCAGGGTGACAGACTGACACAGGGTAGGGATGGGGAACATGGAGGAATTGTCCCCTCCTTTCCCCCCTCCCTTCTCCAATAGTCCTTGCGCCTCAGCTGATATTACTCCAAGTCATGAGCTACGGTCACCAGCCAATTTCTCTGCTGGTGGTTGCCACTATGATGAGGAGGAGAATAGTAAGTGTCATCCTTTGTCCCTGTGCTGCCCAAGCCTGAAGAATAAGATGGCCATCGAAACAGTTGCAGATGGTTCCATATTAGAACCAGTCCAACGGTTTACAGGGGCACAGTATTTGGGTTTGCTTTAGGATTTTGGGAAAACTCTAAAGCAACTCACGACTTTTCTTAATGTGGCTCAAGGTCCTTTTATATATGCTGTTTTAACTATGCTTTTAATGCTGTGAGTCGCCCTGAGTTGGATGGGAGTGGTGGCAGATAAGTCCAAACAAATAAATATACCGTATTTTTCGCACCATAAGATGCAGTTTTTTTCCTCCCAAAGTAGGAAGAAAAATCAGCTGCGTCTTATGGAGCGAAGATGTAGGCAGGGAGGGGGGGAGGCGCTGGAGCAGAGGGGGCGGCGATATACTCACGCTATATTTGCGGGGGGCCCGGCGGCTCCCGGCGCGCCACATGCCCAGACTCCCGCCGCCGTGTCACCGCAGCCAGCCAGCGGCACGGAGAAACGGGGCGGAAGAGGGGACTCACGGGGCGGGCTCGCCGCCACGGACCCGAGGAGGAGGGGGGGAGGCCACGAGGGCGGCCCCACGGCGCAGCGGCAGCAGCAGCAGTGGACTTCCTCCTCGCCAGTGGGGCATCTTCGTGACGTCACTCGGTCACGCCTCTGCCGAGGAGGAAGTGGAGGAAGGCCTCGCCGGCCGCGCGCTGTAAGGACTGCCGTAAGAGAGGCCCGAGGGTGGGAGGGAGGGAAGGAGGAAGAGTTCCCTCCCTCCTCGGGCCTCTCTTCCGGCCGTCCTACAGCGCGTCGGCGAGGCCCTCCCTTTCCTCCTCGGCAGAGGCGCGACCAAGTGACATCATGAAGATGCGCCTGCCGAGGAGGAAGTCCGCTGCTGCTGCTGCCGCTGCCGCCGCCGCCGTGGGGCCGCCCTCGTGGCCTCCCTCCTCCCTCGGTCCGTGAGCGGCGAGCCCGCCCGTGAGTCCCCTTCCGCCCCGTTCTCTCCGCCGCCTGGCTGGCTGGCGACACGGCGGCGGGAGTCTGGGCATGCGCGGGCGCAGCCGGAGCCGCCGGAGCTGCCGGGCGCGAATATAGCGTGAGTATATCGCCGCCCCTCTGCTCCAGCGCCTCCCCGCCTCCATATTAGTGTCTCAAATAGTAGCCAGCCCCCATTTTTTTTTGTTTCCCAAATTTCCTCCTCTAAAATCTAGGTGCGTCTTATCATCAGGTGCGCCTTATGGTGCGAAAAATACGGTAAATAAATTACACCAAATCAGCTCTATGCATAATGTAGACACCACCAAACTAATTCCCCACACCACTCAAGGTTAAGTGTCCATGTAGATGTGGCCTGCATCACCTGAAGTCTCCAAATGATCTTCAAAGCTCATTGTTGAGCCAATATAGCAACGAAGACTAGAAATCAGAGAACTAAGGATCAGTTTAGCAGCATCTGATCGGTTTAAAAAGAGAATGAGGCTTCTTTATTAGCTAATGAATAAAGAAAGTTATCTTACAGCAACTTCAGCCAGCTTCTCAAGAGGAGCACAACAATTTTGGAGTGGCACTAGCTCTTTATTCAATGAGATTTTATCACAATGACCCTGTCAGTTAATGCTAACCTAATCCCCTCCATATAACTGCATCTTCTGTTGTAAATTGGACAAAGATATGCACACGTGTATTTATAAAGAAGTGTGAGCATGCATGTGTATGAATAAGAAATCAGCAAATAAACTCATTTTGATGAAATCAGTTCAGTCTGAGTTACAAGTAAACAAAAAAACAAATTAAAAATCCTTCCTTTGAACGGTGAACTCCTTTTCCTCTAATCTGCATGGCTGTGTGGACTGGAATTTTAAGCAATCAAAAGGAAAAGGAAAATAATGACATATTGACTAATACACAAAAGCTGTGTTAAATAAGTTTTATTGAACACAATAGGACACATACATTTGATAATCCTCGACCAAACATGTGTGTTATAAGGTCTAGTCTAGACATAGTTGATATCCATCTTTTATACAGATGTATCTTAAATCCCATTGAACTCGAAACACAAAGATGGTTGGATCCAAAAAACATGCGCATAAAATTGCTAATCAGTTCTATTGATACCAGATTAATTATCATAATGCTCAAGACCATAATCCTTAAAGAGAATAAAATTCAGATTGAGCATCCCTTCTCTGAAATCCTGGGGACCAAAAATGTTTCAGATTTTTTTTCCAGATTTTGAGATATTTGCAGAGAGAGAGAGAGAGAGAGAGAGAGAGAGAGAGGGAGAGGGAGAGGGAGAGGGAGAGGGAGAGAGGAGAGGAGAGAGATCTTGGAGATGGGATTAATGCCCAAACAAAATTCATTTATGTTTCATATATTCCTTATATCCATAAACTGAAAAAGAATTTTATATATTTTTAATAAATCTGTGCATGAAACAAAGTTTGCACACACTGAACTATCAGAAAGCAAAGGTGTCATTTTTCAACTAGTTTTCCAATTTTAGAGCTTTTTGTATTTCAAATCCTCAACCTCCATAGACCAGACAGTCAAGCCCATAACCAGGTTACAGGTTCAATCCGCCCCCGGCAAACTTTCAAATTAAAAACACTGGTTTACTCATGAATTTTAACTGGTTACCAAATCCCCATGCAAAATTTATGAGAAGAAAAAAAATTAGAGTTCCTCCAGAACTGCAAGCACTATCTCAACCAAATTTTCATAATTGATATACACTATCATGACCCACTTTTCCACCAATTTACAAATGCAATAGGAGCAGCAATAGCCAATGTGATGGAAGCAATCAAGTTTTGACATTGTGGATGTTTAATAAACATTTTCAATGTGAAGACGACATAATCCACCAAAAATTGACATCAGATTCGGACTCCATAGGTTATACTTCATAAGAAAAAAATTAAGTTTAAATACAATTTATGATGTTTCCAGGTATATACCAACTATGATAATTTCTGCCTGCTTTAAACTTTATACTTTAATTTCTCCTAAACTATCAAGATTTTTTAAATAACCAGGTAGCAGGTTAAAGGTATTTTATGTAATTTCTAAACATGGAATAATATGTGTAGACCACAGATCTTGATTTTTTAGATATTTCAATTCAAAGTGAAAATATATGTATAAGAGATCTTTCAAAATACTGCTTCACTTATTCTAATCATTTTTTTTATTTGAACACAATTACATATGCTATTATGTAGTTTCATTTGTTTTTACCCCATGTAATTTGTTTTTGGAATATTATTTCAAAAAAAACCTGAAAGTAGTCTTGTCACGGCTCTCTTGCTCTTCCCCCTTTCAGAGCTCTCTCTTACATCTGCCTTCTTGCTCCTCCCACTGGCATATAAAAGGAAAGCACGAAAGCAGCTGTGGGTCATTCCAAGCACACCTGCTTTACTGTGCAAGTGTCTGCGAGCTTGAGTTGCTGTTCTGAGTTAGTGTGTCTTTTCAGCCACCTGACCCAGAAGATGCCTAAACATCGATCAAAACAACTGAGCGTTTTTGAGTTCATGGCAAAAAAGAAAAGGCCAAATACTGAAGACCAATAAGGCAGAAAGGTGAGAACCATTGCAGCAGCTGTTACTGATGACCCCAAAATATGAACACCTGGACTACAGATGAAAACTGAAGAAACTGTGGAAATGGTGGTGTCTATTACTGGTTCATAATCCAAGCCCTGCCAAAGGGCTTGGAGCCCATATCATGGGCTGGTTGCTCTTAATCTGTGTCCTACTGTGATTTTATTGATACTTTATCGACATTTTATGATGTTTTATTCTGTTTTTACTCTGTTTTGTTCTGCTATGTTTCTTCTCATGTTGTGAGCCGCCCCGAGCCCACCGGGAGTGGCGGCATAGAAACTGAGCTAATAAATAAATAAATAAATAAACAAACCCTGGAACAGGAGCAAAGACAAGAAACCATGCCATTGTTAGTTGTGCCGTCACGCTGAGACCCTCTGGATGAATTTAGATGGAACGTGTAGTCTCTATTGGTCTCGGGAACTACGGGTTGTCTTCCTTTGAAAAAGGGGGGTTTGAATAGGCTTTAAATAAGCTCTTAAAACTCTGTACTGTAAGGTTCAAACAAATGTTTTGTAGTACAACCAGTTTCCCGGTGGCAGAGTTCTTTCTTTGGTTAATAAAGATTAATGCAAAATCTCTAAAGAACTGGTAACTTGCCTCAAAGTTGTCCCAATAGCTAAAGTCCTTTAAATATGCCCAATGTCCCCTTTTCCTCGATGGCTCCTGTAGTTGTGAAATCAACAAGGCCCAGCTAACCCTCTGGTGAAAATAGGATTTTTCTATGCAGTCTGCCAGCTGGCCATAGACGCCAAGATTACACAAGTCTCACCAGAGCCTTCTGATATACTCTGTATACTTGAAGATTGACCTTAGATGGGTTAGATGGCAGGAATGGTTGGTCAGAGATGAAGCACAGAAACCCAGCCTATATGTCCATTTCTTTAAGTCATTCTGTTCAAAGATTTTCCCTGAGGCAAAACTCAGAGAGAGGAGGAGCTTAAGTCCCTGGGAGCAATTTTGGCACCAAAACCTGGGCAGACTCAAGTTCCTCCCATACAGAAGCGAACACACATTTGCAACTGAAATAACTATAGGAAAGGGTTGCAAGCATGCAACACTTATAAATCAAAGCAATACAAACAGACCCTCGCAGGGGCCATAACATTAGTACTTTACAATGAATTCCTTCAAGATACTGACATACTGATAGAAGAGTTACACCTATGGTTTAGAAAATGGAAAAAGATTACATATGCAGAAAAAACATCAAATGCACTGGAAGCATATGTTATCTGTGATAAACAGTTTTGTTTTCAAATGTGAAGAAACTTCTTCAGATTTTTGCAACACTGCCAGTGTCAACAGCTCTAAATTAAATGTTGTTTTCTGTTTGAAACATACATAAGGGGGCAAGAAAGACTGACTGGACTTGCACTCTTGAGTGTCCACCAAAGTTTATTAATGGAGCCTGATTTCTGTCAAAATGTTCCAAAACAGTTTTCAAGTGTTTCCAACAGGCATTATGGTATTTTTTTTTTGGTAAACACTAAATAACCAATTAAGAGCCATTGCCGGGGTGTTTTTACACTTGAAACTTTGTAGCTAAAATATAAATTTGATTTAATAAAGTCTATATAAAATATAGAATGAGCCATATAATTGAAATTATTTTGTAATATGGACTTACTCTTCACTAAAAAAAAATAGTTTCAACCCACCTACACCCACACCCAACCATGTTTTTCCTGGTTATGGGCCTGCAAACAGTATTTACACCAATGAGAGTCAGAATGAGGACCAAAACCTTAAAGGGGAACATAATTGTGGCTAAAAGTTGCTTGTGATTGTAGAATCCCAAATGTGTATAATCAAAGTTTAAAAGTGAAGCTAAAATGTACATAATTGATCACCCAAAACATAACTGTTGAGACAGTATACATGTAGCATCATATAGTGGTTTCAGTGTTGGAATAGGACTCAAGGACACCAAGGTTCAAACTTCTCCTTGGCCATGGGACTCCGTTGAATTTCCATGATCAAATCATACTCTCTCAGTCTCACAGGAAGGCCCAAGAAAACCACAGAATGTAGCTCCAACTACATTGATCATTTAATGCTGTTTCAAACAGGTTTGAGGTCTCCGTGGTTATTACACAAACCACAGAGCACAGGTGCATAATAAGAGCTATATTTTGCACACTTTTGTGAGAGTTTGGTGCCTGGCCACCGCAGTTTGAAAACATATAATAACAACAAAATGTACTCAGAGATGAATATAACAACATACTGTTTCTTGCACACTAAAAGGAGAATACAGGTTGAGTATCCCTCATCCAAAATATTTGGGGTGTTTTGGATTTTAAAAATTATTATTATGAAATATTTTTGTATATACAATGAGATATCTACGAGATAGGACCTAAGTCTAAACAAAAAATGTATGTTTCCCTAAACAGCTATACACATAGCATGAAGATATTTTATACACAATATACACAATATTTTAAAAAGAATTTTTTGTATGAAACCAAGTTTGTATACAATGAACCATCAGAAAGCAATGCTGTCACTATCTTAACCAATCCTGTGGATAATTTCAGATTTTGGGATTCTAGATAAAGAATGCCCAACTTGTGTATCATAGGAAAACAGTAGTTTTACTACAAAACCAGTGAAATACTCCTTTCATAGACAGGAAAAAAATATGAAGCTCCTGGTTCAGTATGGCAGCAGTGTGAAAGTGTCATCCATTTCCAGGGATGATATCCGCTCTAACCCATGCCAAACTATATTCATTTCCTGAAATACAGTTCCAACAAACACATTTACTTTTACGCAAATGTTTTAAGAGCTTTTTAGCTCACAAAAATGAGTGGTCATGCAAATACTCTGGAGCAACAGTGCCAACAGAAGGCGCAAACACTGCAACTTACTGCTTTTCAGGATCTTGAATATGCCTATAAAACAGGGAAATCTAGTTTATTGCTCTAAAGAACTCCAAATATGTTGTGTGTGCAGTTCTCCTTGAAAGAAGCTGTTTACAAGCACTCTTGCATACTGTATTTAAAAAATATAATAGTAGCATCATGCCAAATAGATGAGTCACCAGAAAAGATCAGCTAAATATTCCCTAAGGGTGTAATGGGGAATACTGCTAATTTGCCATAAAACTTTCTCTAGTGGTTATGATTTGGACCAAAGAGTCAAGAATGTGCCATCTATCCATTCCAAGTGTATCTACTATTTATAAACCATTTTAGCTATCTTCAAAGAGATTTTGCACATACATCATTCTAATTTGGAGTATTTTTAATAACTCCTTAATAACAGTACAAACAAGAACAATATACATAAAAACCAAATTAAAACAAAGAGAAAGCACCAATCAGCAGGATTCGAATAATGCTTTTCATGCCCTCCGAAAGGAAGGTAAGCTTCGCAGAGCTTGGGTTTCTGCCGGCAAGGCATTCCATAGGTATGGAGCCACAATCGTGAAGGCTCTGCGCCTGGTGGCCACCAGGTGGAAGGTCTTAAAGTTGGGAACTTCAAGCAAATTTTGGTCTTCTGAAGTGATCTCTGGGATTGGTAGGGGGTGAGGCGGTCCCTCAGGTATGCCGGCCCTGGACTATATAAGGTCTTAAAGGTGAGAACCAACACTTTGAAGGTAATCCGGTGCTCAATCGGCAGCCAGTGCAACTGCTGCAGAATTGGAATAATATGACAACTCGCCAGCTCTCCGGCGAGAAGTCGGGCAGCAGCATTTTACACGAGCTTAAGCTTCCGGATCACTGACAGAGGCAGGCCAATGTTGAGGGCATTACAGTAGTCTAATCTTGAGATGACCATAGCCTGGATCACCCTAGCCAAGTCATTCCTAGACAAGTAGGGAGCTAGTCATCTAGCCTGATGCAGATGGAAAAATGTGACTCTGCTCACAGCGGAGACCTGGACCTCCATTGTTAGTAGAGGGTCTAAAGGGACCCCCAGACTCTTTACCAAAGATGACAGGCATAATGCTTTGCCATCCACCGCCCGAGTGACCCAGCCATAGGATCTCCGTCTGCGCTGGATTCACCCTCAACCTGCTGGCACGCAACCATGCAGTAATGGCCTCAAGGCACTGATGGAAATTATCGGGTACAAAATCCGGCTGGCCATCCATCCTCAGAACGAGCTGTCATCAGCGTACTGATAGCATTCAAGCCCAAAGCTTCGTACCGGCTGAGCAAGTGGTCGCATATAGATGTTGAATAACAGAGGGGAAAGAATGGCCCCTTGAGGAACCCCATTTGGCAATATTTAGGGGGAGGATAAAAAAGAACATGTTTTGTAAGTGTCAGAAAATCTTGACTGCAGAATTGGCATTTTCTCCTGATGTTTCACCTGCAACTGTGGCTGGCGTCTTCAGAGGATCTGAAGGTAGCAAAGCAAGTGGAGTATAAACCTGTGAAATGTCCAGTGTGGAACGAAAGAACCACTGTATGTTAACACACATAAAGGGGTGCAATTAACAAGCTAGATTTCGTATATGTTGAGTGGAGTCCACCCATTAGCATGTGAGTAGGGCATTTGCATGGAATAAATCAAGAACAAAGGATGTCTCTAAGTGGCAAATAATTCAAAGGGAACAAAGGTCAGGCTATTTCTATGCATTGTTAAATACTTCCTGTGTCTAACAGACAATGGTTCTTCCCATCCATCCTGGATGTTTCATATGTATATATACTTCACTTGCTTTGTTACCATCAGATCCTCTGAAGATGCCAGCCACAGATGCAAGTGAAACATCAAGAGAAAATGCTGTCAAAACACTGCCATACAGCCCGGCAACCACACAACTCCCCACTGAAAATTGTGTTTTCTGTATAAAATAAAAAATACCACATGCAAAAATTTGTACAGTGGAAGTTCCAAACTGTAAATAGTCTTTTAAATCTGAAGTTTTCAAATACTTTCTTGCAGTGAGAAGAAAGTTGCTAAAATCACTCATTGCTCCTTTTGAGAACTACATTTGCAAAGAACTACATTTTCAATTATAGTCAAACCATAAAATCTGCTAAGAGTTTCAATTCCTGCAATTTGTGGACAATTAACTTAAGAGAGTATTTCTCTTGCTACATCAAAGTAATGCAGGAATAACTATCCAACCATAAAGCGTCTTACACCTGCCTAAATTGGGACTGAGATGTTTTCAGGGTGGATGTTACTAATCAACTGACAATCAGTTGATTAGTAACTCGCTATTCCAGATTGAACTCTTAGTGTAGACAAGTCATGTTGCGATGAAGACTAATGTGTAGACACACACAGATGCAGACACTTTCTCCCTTCAACCATGGAGCAAATTCACACATTTGGCTTGTAGCAGACTTTATACAAAAACATATACTGTATACAAGAGTCCAATTCTTCTCTTTAAGCCACAAGCGTCTCAGAACTCTTTGCAAAAACCTTCAACCTTCCAACATCTCCAAACTCACGACAAGGAGTAACTTTTTTTACTCGTTTATTATCCCAGCAGTTACCCCACCCTGGTTTTGTAACTATATACTCAATACTTTCACCACATGGCCCAGCTCCCACTGCCTCTCGCCCTGATCCTTGCACTACTTGTTACTTAAGAAATGATACTCTAACACAGTCATTCTCAACCTGGGGTCCCCAGATGTTTTTAGCCTACAACTCCCAGAAATCCCAGCCAGTTTACCAGCTGTTAGGATTTCTGGGAATTGAAGGCCAAAAACATCTGGGGACCCCAGGTTGAGAGAGTCTAACAAGTCATACATGAATCCTCAGTACTTGGGGGAATGCCCCTCTTTGTATACACCTGTTCAAGCATTCAGATCTATGCTGAAGGCCTTCAGAGTACTTCCATCACTGGAAGCAGTACACTATGTGGTGACACAGAAGGCTTTCCTATCTGTGGCATCCTACTTATGGAATGCCCTTCCTTTAGAAAATGGCAGAGATATTTCTATCAATTCAGTATTAATTTGAACTTCGTTCTTCACCCAAACTTTTGAAACTAAGTGAAAACGACTTGGTTTTGGCCTATTAGACTGCCAGTTTTGCTTTTTATTTTAGTCTATTCTGCTTAAATATGCCAACCTGCTGTACATTGTTTGAGTTTTACCATGCCCTGAGATCTCCAGATATAGTGTAAGCATTTCAATTACAGAAAGTTCTTACTTATCAGACTGGTTAGGAACTGCAGAACTGTTAGAAAGTGGAATAGGTTGAATTATGGAATCCATGATTTTTTGCTTTGAAATGTATTTTGGCTGCCCAAAAATGTAAATTATATACTACCGTATACCTTAGCATATGTGCAAGTGGTTACAAGCAACAATAAGAACTGATAAAAAGGCAGATCCCTCATCAAATTAGTGCAACTTGTCTGTAATTCTCAAGCATTGAAAGAGATGTCAGAAACTGAGACATCCAAAGGTGGGAGAAACCTGTAATTGATAACTAAATTGACCCTACAAAGCTTGCAATGTATTGGGTTGATATTTCCAATAAACAGACCTCACTTTGATATAAGAGCAGCTTAAGAAGTTGGGTATATTTAGCAAGGAGAAGAGATGGTTAAAAAGTGACATGTTAGCCATGTTTAAATATTTTTAAGGATGTCATATTGAAGATACAGCAAGCTTGTTTTCTCCTGCCCCAGAGACTAAGGAACAGAGAAATGGATTCAAACTACAAAAAATGAGATTTCACCTAAACATTAAGAAAAACCTCACAACAGTAAGAGCTGTTAGATAGTGGAATACTCAGCGTATAATGGGATCTCCTTCTCTGAAGACTTTAAACAGAGGTTGGATAGCCATCTGCCTGAAGTGCTCTGGTTGCCTATTTCTGTTTGGCATGGGTTTGAACTGATAGCCTTTGTGGTGTCTCCCAACTCTAAGATCCTATGATGCTAGGAATCTCAATATCTTGGATATAGTGCCACCATTTCATCTGCAAGCAATACCTGTGCTACACATAACTATTCTTTTTCCTTTGAAATTTTACTTCCCTCTATTAATTCCAAAAAAAAAGGTTTACAATGGACCTTTGCTTTCTACAAAGGTTTGGTTCCAAGAGCTCCCATGGATACTGAAATCGAGTTTTATTATATACAATGTGATAGTAAAATGTCATCCCTTAAATAAAATGGTAAATCAGGGTTTGGGTTTGTTGTGTTTTGTTGTGTTTGTGGAGTTGTGGGGATTGATTTTGTCATTTGGGAGTTGTAGCTGCTGGGATTTATAGTTCACCTATAATCAAAGAGCATTTTGAACTCCCAACAGCAATGGAATTGAACTAAACTTGAGCAATAGAGAATACTGGACCTTGGAAATTGGGAGCTGCTTCCATTTCCCTTCATGCCACGGCCATCTCCCAGGAGGTGCCTCCAAACGCCTCAGCGACTCAGGGGGCGTTTGCAGATGCGGAGGCTTTCCTTCTCTGCTGGACCAACTGTCAGGCCCACATTCGCAAGCGCATGACAGTCTCAGCCTGCCAGTTAGAATCCCTGGGCAGGCGTTGCCGGGAAACCACAGCATGTGCCGCCTTCCTCTCCTTAACTCCACCCACAGCACAGTCCCATATCGTCCCTTCCTTCCAAGAGACCAGTTGGATTGGAAGGAGTGATACAGGACTGCACCATGGGCAGAGTTGAGGAGAGGAAGAGGGTGTGCGCTGCGGTTTCCAGGCAATGCCTTTTCGGGGTTTCCCACTGGCAGGCGCACACTCACGCGCTTGTGAGTTGGAATCCCGCCACCGCTCCCTTACAGGGCTTAAGTTCCCCCCAAATTCTCCTGTGTCTCCCACCGCCCCCTTGGATCATCGTACTGCCCACTTTGGGAACCACAGATTCAAATGACCAGTTGCTTGCTTATGTCTGTTACCCCAAAAATATAGAGGCAGAGGAAGATATACACACAAATATTTGGATCAGGAAAGGCACAAGAAAAACAATGCCACACATAAAGTCATTCGGCATATATGTTCAAAGTTGGCTGGGGTCCTGATCTGGATTTGTGAAAATTTGTCCAAATTGTCACAGCTGAAATGGAGAGCAAATCTAAGCACTACAGATACATCAGAAGTCTGGATCTGGCACAGAGATCCTGCTGTCATTCTGAATGCAATGGTTTATAATTAGAAAATCTTAGACCCAAAAAAAATCCCGGGAACATGTAATTATTTTTGTCACTGATATAGACTTTGAGTGGCTTACATAGACAAAAAGAAGTATACATGTGTTGTGCTGCACTGTTGCAGCGAATTACTGTCGAGGCTTTGGTACAGTTCAAAAGAAAGCACTGTTTCCTTCTGGATTACACGATACAAATGCCCAGCAATGGACAGCTCTCAGAGCATTACTACATTGGGGTAGGACCTGAAACACTTCTGATCTCTGCTATTCTTAATGAACCTTTCAACACCAAGGCAAAAATTGTTTTTGCGTTCAATATGTATAATGGTGTTTTCCTTTTGCCATTCAAGCTGTTGTTCCCTAGCTCAGAAGAAGATCCATAACAGTCTGTTGGTAGAAAGCTCTGATATAAGAAAGAAGAAAACTCTAATCTACTGTATACTGGAACAACACTACTTTTCTCCTTGCAATTTCCCACGCATGTCCTTTCTGCATGCACCTTATCCTGTCCCAATAAATGCATAGCTACCTATTTGCTGCTCAAGATCCAGTAATCTTCTCTAGAGAGTGCCCTTCCCTTCTCAGACATTTGAACTTATAACCATGTTTGGCACCAAAGAAAAGATGAAAACCTCTTACTTTAATGGATTTTGAATCCCCCTGGGGAGATAGGGCGGGCTACAAATAAATTGTATTATTATTATAACACAAAATAATAACAATAATAAACTTTATACCCTGCCACCATCTCCGCAATGTGGACTCGGTGTGGCTAACATGAGGCCAAGCCCTTCTAAAATACAATACAACACAGTAAAATATAAAATAAAGAACAAAATACATCAGAAATAATAATAAAAACAATAATTAAAAAATTACAATTACAATAATAAATAAAACACAGCAAATTCACACACAAGGAATAGGGTGGGCAGGCCAGATGGGCACGATAAAATGATAAAAATGATAAAAACCCTAGGGTGAGATAAGAGTAGAAGATAGCAAATAAGTATGACACAGTATGACACAGAAAACGAGATATATATGCTGGATTTTGTATCACAAAATCACAAGTCGAACACTTCCCAAGCGTCTAGGACTGTGTGATGTATTTTCGAATGATGCGCGCAAATCCAAGTAAAATGGCCTTTTGCAGTTGACAGATAGTGATTTTTTGTCAATATTTATTGTTTTCAAAGGTTGGCTGAGATCTTTTGGCACGACACCCAGTGTGCCAATTATCACTGGGACCACCTGTACTGGTTTATGCCAGAGCCTTTGCAGTTTGATGTTGAGGTCCTGGTAATAGCTGGATTGAATTGTTGTTTTTCATCCATTTGACTGTCACTTGATATGGCAACATCAATAATCCAAACTTTTTTTCCTTTTCCACAATCATGATGTCTGGTGTATTGTGTTCCAAAACTTTGTCAATCTGGATTTGAAAGTCCCACAGTATTTTTGCATGTTCATTTTCCACTACCTTTGCAGGTTTATGATCTCAACAATTCTTTACTACTGGCAGGTGGTACTTGTGACATAAGTTCCAATGAATCATTTGGGCCACATAGTTGCACCTCAGTTTTCCATCTGTCTGTGCAATTTTCTTGCAGCAGCTGAGGATATGATCAATGGTTTCATCAGCTTCCTTGCACAGTCTGCATTTTGGGTCGTCTGCTGATTATTATTATTATTACACAAATCTGCCATGGACCAAGGCCTAAGGTAACAGTTCTTTACTGAGTGACACATCAGCCTCCTATTCACAACTTCCATTTCTAGTTAGGCTGAAGTGGCTCTATATTCACCTGTTTTGCTACTCTTGGTAATGATTTTAAGGCTAATTTTGAATATCTAGGACTAATTTAACTGTTTTAAATGTGGTTTTAAATTATGAGAATGTTGATACAAAAATATTTTTACTGTGATCCGCCCCGAGCCTGCTGGGAGGAGCGGAATACAAAAGTGAACAATAAATAAATAAATAAATAATTTTGAAAATGAGAAATACAAAAATATGTACACTTCCACACGCTTTATATTGCTCTCATTCCATCATCATAATATCAGAATATTTTCAAACAAATTCCACCCTTTTCACCATAAGCTAGAAATCACACAGTTCATTTACACACACACTCATTTAAATGCTCACACAACAGATAAGCTATCTCTATCATCATCACCACCTACCAGAATCAGAGAAATCTTATCTACCCATTGACAGTTGGACCTACACATTACAAACAGACATATTCAAGCACACACCCATAGATGCTACACCATAAGGTAACCCTATCACAGGGTTTAAGAGTCACCCACTGGGTTTTCATTGCTAAGTTAGGATGTGAACCAGGATCTTTGCAATAAAGCTGGTACAAGAACAGAATACAAGCCTCTGTGTTCAACTCAGCTTCAATGGTTTATGAAGCATGGAATTACTGTCCAATTCAAGCCACTTTATGACCTACTGAACTGTTGTTCAAAGGCCATAAATAAATTCACTTGAGTTATCATTCTCAAACATTCAGCAAGACTATGACAAATGCATTGCTCGACTTACCGGGCAAGGCCCGCCCTCCCGGAGGCCAAGATGGTGGCAGGGGGCTTCTCCTTCCTAGAAGGTCCCTGCGTGGCAGGAAGTTTCCCGCCACATGGTCTGTTGGGCCTATCAACGGCCGGCCTCACCCAGGGCAGTGGGCTGGCAAGGGGCTGGCTACTCCCTCTGTCCAGCAGCCTCAAAAGGCTGTGCAGGACCTGGTGGGCACCAGGTGTGCTTCGGTTTTCCTCCCACCCATCCTACATGGTTTATGTTGTTGTTTGGTGTTGCTGTTGTTGGTTCTTCCCTGTTTGTCACAACTTCGGTTGGTAGATGGCATGGGCTCTGGATCTGGTTTCTGCCCCTACCCTACTGGCCAGGGAGGGAGCAACTGGCGGTTTCCAGGGGTGCCGTGTTGGTTGCCCGGTATTGTGCCGGTAGGCCCCCTGTTGGACTCTTTTGGTATCGGTCAACAGCGAGCTGATCGATCTTGATCCAGAACCCATGCCTGGTGGCCAACCCTTTGCTCCTATAATCAATAAATTAAGTTGTGTCCAATTTTTACTACACTTATGTGTCTGTGTCATCTCTGATTTGGTGGGGGAGGCATGTCACCCATCCAGATGCAAAGGAATTCTGCAAACACTTTAGAGGCATAGTGGTGCTCTGGCAGAAGGAAACTGGGATGGGATGAAGTGAAGAGGGATGAAAAGAAATATATGTGTTGAAGATTAAGACCAGGAAAACAGAATAGAGGATCAGCAACAGGTGAAGTTTGCAAAGATAGTGATGATGATGATGATAATAATAATAATAATAATAATCTTTATTTATAACCCACCACCATCTCCCCAAAGAGGACTCGGGGCGGCTAACATGAGGCCAAGCCCAAGATAACACAACATGATTGGAAACAGAATAACAAAAAATACATCAAACAAAATATGAATTCTCTATATATAATAAAGCGGAATGTTTGTATGTATGTATGTTTGTATGTGCCAGCGTTCTGATTGGCTCCTGGCCTCTAACATCCCACCCCCTACATTCAAACATCATGATTGGTTCCCACAGAGGAACAATTTACTACACCGCCTCTGATTGGCCACCATTGCCTCATTGCTAAACCACCTCTGATTGGCCACCATTGCCTCAAACACCATGATTGCTTGCCACAAAGTGAGCATTTGCTACACCGGCTCTAATTGGCCACCATTCCTGCTTCCCTATTCTCAAACCTCTCACAGACACTACTTTACAAACAGGCTTCCTTTAGCTACTTTTACCAACTAGGCCTAGCCCTCCACACACAAAAGCACTTCTTCCACTTGATTCTCCTGGCTAGGTCGAATCTGTGATAGAGGAAGGGGAGAAAGAAGAGCCTCTCCAGAAGATCGAAGAGATCATGCAGGTTTGTGGTAGGAAATGTGGTCATAAAGGTAGGTGGGTCTCAAACTGTTCAGGGTTTTATAGGTGATGACCTGCACCTTGAATTGGGACCAGAAGATGAACGGCAGCCAATCGAGCTTCTTAAACTATAGACTACTTGGCTGGTAGCAGACGCTCAGGGAGTGCTCCAGAACCAAATTAAGGTGCATTTACAAATATATAGCGCAAACCGCAAGGCATCTGGTACAGTTCTCTATCTGGATCTTGGCAACAGGAACCTCGGTCCTCAACTTACAAGCTTCATGGCACCAATCATCCCATACCAACACACTACATGCTGGGATAACTGAATCACGTCATAAGAGGAAATAGTTTTTTAAAAAGCTTCCACTAAAACAGTGTGACTTTTTAAAGTTATCAAGATGTAGCAATTCAAAAATAATACTCCACTGAGCACGTGCTTCTTCAATGCATGTTCTACAGAGATCTTAGATCCAATCTCATTGGACCATGGATTCTAAAGTACCCGGGGCGCAGTGAAAGATGTTATTCCACCCTGCTGCTTTCGGACACTAACACTGCAATGACTTACAGTGTTGCTAAGTTCTGTGCTGCTGCCCTTAATATCAGACGGGTGATGATTGACACCGTAAGGCAACAATATCCTGTCTTTTAAAATATATTTTATACTGATTTCTAGTCTGATTTTAAATAACTGTTTACTGGGGAGTTGTCCTTCTCCTCTTAGGGCGCTTGTGCCCGCTTTGTGCTGGTCTGTGACCGTAATAAAGTTTTGATTGATTGATACTCCACTGATCACTGTACACCGCCTTGTTCACAATTGCTTAATATCTGCATGCAATCAAACCAGACAATAACAAATCTGATGCTTTTCATTTGTAAAAAATGTATAAAAGGGAAATTTTATTTCCATCAGTTTGGTAACAGTATTAATTTTTACAAAGATAACTATATGCCTCCAGGTGTTTCCCAATTTGGTTTAGAAGCTACCTAATCTACAATTAGGTTTCATTGATTTCAATTAATTACTTTCAAGTAAGTATGCTTGGAGTTGAGATCTTTTACTATGGATAAATTCACACGAGTACAACTCCCCAATTTCGCAGGATCAGTGTTCATGGTTCCATTTATCCCAGCGTTTCTCAACCTGGGGGTCAGGACCCCTAGAGAGGTCGCGAGGGGGTGTCAAAGGGGTCGCCAAAGACCATCAGAAAACACAGTATTTTCTGTTGGTCATGGGGAAGGGGGTTTCTGTGTGGGAAGTTTGTCTCACTTCAATCATTTGTAGGGTTCACAATGCTCTTTGATCGTAGGTAAACTGTAAATCCCAGCAACTACAACTCTCAAATGTCAAGGTCTATTTTCCCCAAACTCCACCAGTGTTTACATTTGGGCAGACTGAGTATTCCTGCCAAGTTTGGTCCAGATCCATCCGGTATTTTCTGTTGGTTGTAGGAGTTCTGTGTGCCAAGTCTGGTTCAATTCCATCATTGGGGGAGTTCAGAATGCTCTTTGATTCTAGGTAAACTATAAATCCCAGCAACTACAACTAACAAATTACAAAATCAATCCCCCCCCCCAACCCCTCCAGTATTCAAATTTGGGTGTACCAGGTATTTGTACCCAACTTGGTCCAGTGAATGAAAATACATCCTGCATATCAGATATTTACATTACGATTCATAACAGTAGCAAAATTAAAATTGTGAAGTAGAAACAAAAAAAAATTATGGTTGGGGGTCACCACAACATGAGGAACTGTATTAAGGGGTCACAGCATTAGGAAGATTGAGAACCACTGATTTATCCACATCCAATAAAATATGTTCTCTCTAGGCATTTTCTAGGTCCTCCAGTGTGACTTGATGGCATTCTTGGATCAGAAGTCCTTAACTTCAATAGAATTTGCTATTATCCTCTGCTTCTTGCATACGTACTTACAAATTCCATGGATAAAGGGGCATTGCATTGTATATTGAAACCATAATTGAACCACCTATACTTGGCTCTATAGACCAATGGATACTCCACCACAGACAGCAGAAGAGCTGCAAGACTAAGAACAGGCCATAAGGGTAAAGGCAAAGAACCACCCAGAGGAAAAGTGTTCTTACCACACATCAAGGGAACCACTGTTTCCTCATCAACATAGGGAAGCTGATGTGGAAACACAACCTACAAACAATCTACAGACCCACTAAGAAAATCCAACAAATGCTACGTTCAGCAAAGGACAAGAGGGATCCTCTCACATCTACAGGAGTCTACCATATACCATGCAGCTGTGGACAAGTCTACGATAGGAACCACCAAATGCAGCATTGCCCAAACATGAATCAAGGAACATGAAAGGCACTGCAGACTACTTCAACCAGAAAAGTCAGCCATAGCAGAGCACTTGATGAACCAACCTGGACATAGCATATTATTTGAGAACGCAGGAATGCTGGACCACTCTAAAAACTACTATATTAGACTACACAGAGAAGCCAATGAAATCCACAAGCATGTGGACAATTTTTCAAAAAAGCAAGAAATCATGAAAATGAACAAAATCTGACCACTAGTACTTAAAAAAACTCTAAAATTAGAACAGTAAATAACTCTAAAATTAGGACAGTAAATAAAGAACAACACAAAAACAGCGTAATTCCAGACAGGAAACAATCAGGGCCAGTTAACACCTCCCAACAAACAATTCCCCCAGGCAGGAAGCAATCAGGCTTTGAAGCTGCAAGGCCATTCAATGCTAATCACCGGGAATGTGGCGCAACTGGCTGGGAGTCAACTGCATAAAATCTCTTCTGACCAGAAGGTCATGAGTTTGAGGCCTGCCCGGGTCAGGGTGAGCTCTCGACCAATTGTGTAGCTCATTGTCGACCTTTGCAACCCGAAAGACAGTTGCATCTGTCAAGTAGGAAATTTAGGTACCACTTAGTGGGGAAGCTAAATTTAACTGAGTTACGAGGCCATAAAATCTCCAGGAAGTACACACAAAAAGAATGAAGGAATGTGACAACTCCTCCTGGTGGCCAGAAGCTGGAATGTTAAATTGCCTCTATGTCTGTCTATATATGTTGTATGTCAAATGGCATTGAATGCTTGCCTGTATATGTGCAGTGTGATCCGCCCTGAGTCCCCTGCGGGGTGAGAAGTTTGGAATATAAATGATGTAAATAAATAATCAAGGTGGCCAATGGCAACATTCACACTTGCCTCAAGCAGACAAGAGTTGTTTCTCCCATCCTGAACATTTCACAGATAGATAGATGATAGATAGATAGATAGATAGATAGATAGACGTTTCTTGCCTAGTTTCCAACACACTTCACAACCTCTGAGGATGCCTGCCATATATGTGGTCGAAATGTCAGGAGAGAATGCTTCTGGAACATGGCCATACAGCCAGGAACACTCACCGCCACCCAGAAACCATAATTCTTATTGAAAGTGTAACAAATCTGCACATCTTCTGCAAATGAAAAAATCCTAATTCTGTTATCACTTCTCAATGCAACATTGATGTGTGTGTGTGTGTGTGTATTTGCTGCGTATTATGCCTTCAAATGGATTTTTCTTGTACAATAAAAGATTAAAGGCTTGATCTCATCAGAGCCATAGGAATTGCTTCCCGCAGCAAAAGGTTCACAACTTAATTCCAAAAACAAAACAAAAACAAAAACATGTTAACATTGGAACCTGAGATTATTTGGGATTTAACAAGGATTAGGTTGAAATAGTTACTCTACCGCATGAAAACCTTTCCGAACGTGCGTGCCAAAGAACATTTTCCCATAATGAAGAGAAAACAATTAGCATAAGAGCAGGACATAAATGTAAAGTAAAACATCCGATCAAACCTGGCTTCGAATTTAAATATTATCGGCTGCAATCTTGTTTGATAACCCTCTGTGAACTCAAAAGGGAAGTGATTCTGCTACATGAATAGGACTGTCCTGCTAGACGCTTATGAGCATGCTATCAGAGAGGTGAAAAAATTGTATTATGCCTCTCTGATAGAGTCTGCTAGCTCACGCCCAGCAAAATTGTTTGGAATCATTCGGTCCTTGATGACGGTCCCTACCATCCCAAATAATAATGATTTGACCCCGTTCGCTGAGGTTTTCCAGAGCTTCTTTACAGACAAGATCTCACTACTCCGCCAGGATCTCCCGGTCACAGTTGATACAGTGAGTGAACTTGAGATTCGTGGCCACTTGACGGGCCTACCTTCGACCAGTTCCAGCTGCTGGACATAGGGGCAATCGACAAGATCATTGCTGCAGCTAGACCAACAACTTGCTCCCTCGACCCATGCCCCTCCTGGCTTGTTAGATCTTGCTTAAGTGGCTGAGGGGGGAAAGGAAGGGGGCTGAGGCTGTTAGGAATGGTGGGAGTTGAAGTCCAAAACACCTGGAGGGCCCAAGTTGGTCCATGCCTGCACTAGACCAAGTTTTGACCAAATTCACTGCAGTGCCCCAATCCTAAAAAAGGAACGTTTTTCTAAATCAAACTTTTCCACAGATATATAAACCCAATTTTCCTAGTTTCCAAGAGACCTCACAACCTCTGAAGATGCCTGCCACAGATGCAGGCAAAATGTCAGGAGAGAATGCTTCCGGAACATGGCCATACAGCCTGGAAAACTCACAACAAACCAGTGACTCCAGCCATGAAACCCTTTGACAATACTTTTCCACACTCTTTCAAGGAAGCCAATACCTTTTCTAAAGTAAAGGAACGTCACCTCATCAAGCCACCACAGTGAAAGTTTACTATCAGAAGCCGGCATTTAACATAAAGGAGTTAGAGTGTAATTAACACTTCCAAGTCACTGGGAGGAATCCCCCATTATTTATTTATTTACATCATTTATATTCCGCCCTTCTCACCCGCAGGATACATGGGCAACAAGAGAAACAGAACCAACACACCTCACCACCTATTTATTTATTTATTTATTTATTGTTCGTTCTTATATTCCGCTCCTCCCAGCAGGCTCGGGGCGGATCACAAAAAATATACATGGGCAGCATGCCCTACAGTTTAAAATACAATAACAAAAACCACATTAAAACCAAAGTTACATCGACCAATACGGATGTGAGGACATGACATAGTTCTTAAACCGATGTGCCTAGTTAAAGGCCAGGCCAAAGAGGGGGGGAGCGTCTTGCACGCCCTCGAAACGGGGCTAGTTCAACAATAGCCCGAACATGATCTGGGAGGGCGTTCCAGAGCACCGGTGCCGCCACAGAAAAGGACCTTTGTCTGGTCGTCGATAGGTGGCAGGAGCGGACTGATGGAATTAATAACAGATTCTGCTCATCTGATCGCAGTGATCTCGGGGGCAAATACGGGGTAAGGCGGTCCTTCAGGTACGCAGGCCCTAGGCCGTGTAAGGCCTTAAAGGTCAATACCAGCACCTTGAAGGCAATTCGGTACTCAATAGGGAGCCAGTGCAGTTGCCGAAGGATAGGAGTAATATGCTCTCTCACCGGCACTCCTGCCAGCAAGCGAGCAGCGGCATTCTGCACTAGCTTGAGTTTCCGGATTGTCGACAAGGGAAGGCCAACGTAGAGGGCGTTACAGTAGTCTATGAGGATGCCTGCCATAGAGGTAGGCAAAACGTCAGGAGAATATTTATTTACTTATTTATTTATTTACATCATTTATATTCCGCCCTTCTCACCCCGCAGGGGACTCAAGGCAGATCACAATGCACATATACAGGCAGGGCTGTAGCCAGGATTTTAATTCGGGAGGGGCTGAGTTTGATGGGGGGGCTGAATCTGAGTGGGAGAGGGTCTACACATAACAGTTTAAATAATGTACCAGTAAGGCCTTATCGCGGACCACCTGAGAATTTCGGAGGGGGGGCTGAAGCCCCCCCCCCAGCTACATACCTGTATACAGGCAAACATTCAATGCCCTTTGGCATACAAATATGTAAGACAAGACACTCATAGGCAATTTAACATTTCAGCTTCTGGCCACCAGGGGTAGCTGTCGCACTCCTTCACTCCTTTTACACACTTCCTGGAGATTAGTTAAATTAGCCTCCCCACAAAGTGGTACCTAAATTTCTTTCTTGACAGATACAACTGTCTTCCAGGTTGCAAAGGTCGACAAAGAGCTACACAAACGGTTGAGCGCTCACCCTCGACCCGGGCAGGCCTCGAACGCATGACCTTCTGGTCAGTAGAGATCTTATGCAGCTGAATCCCAACCAGCTGCGCCACATTCCTGGTCTATTGGTTCAGTTTCTGTTGCTGGCTATGTATCCTGCAGAAGTGATGTGGGATTTCTCCCAGTGACTTGGAAGTGTTAATAACACTTACTAAATAAGTGAGGTTTATATATCTGTGGACTGTCCAGTGTGGTGCAAAGAACTACTGTCTGCTTGAGGTAGGTGTGAATGTTGCAGTTGGCCACCTTGATTAGCATTAAATATTTATTTATTTAAAACTTTTGTATCTTGAGCTTCTCTACCTCCGTAGAGAGACTCAGACCGGCTAACAGCAAAGATTCAATGCCATAATACAGTCTAATAAAAAATCATACAAACAATAAAAGATTAAAATTCCAGCAGGCTTTTGGGGGTCTGATTGGTTAACCAGCTGTAGATAGTTTTATAGTTTTTAGCGAAGAACTTAATTTTTTTTGGTTTTTAAAAAGTGTATTTTTATATGCTCTGTAAGCCATCCTGAATTAAATAAAAAAACAGATTAAAAATACATATAAATAGCCTTGCAGTTTCAAGGCCTGGCTGGTTGCTGCCACACAAGAGTTCTTTCTCCCACCCTGGACATTATTTCACAGATATATAAGCCTGACTTGCCTAGCTGAGCCCTTGGGGACAAAACTTAATAAATAAATAAATAAAAATACAAATAGATTAAAAAATACATACAAATAGCCTTGCAGTTTCAAGGCCTGGCTGGTTGCGGCCACACAAGAGTTCTTTCTCCCACCCTGGACATTATTTCACAGATATATAAGCCTGACTTGCCTAGCTGAGCCCTCGGGGACAAAACTTAATAAATAAATAAATGAAATACAAATAGATTAAAAATACATACAAATAGCCTTGCAGTTTCAAGGCCTGGCTGGTTGCTGCCACACAAGAGTTCTTTCTCCCACCCTGGACATTATTTCACAGATATATAATCCTGACTTGCCTAGCTGAGCCCTCGGGGACAAAACTTAATAAATAAAAAATAAAAATACAAATAGATTAAAAATACATACAAATAGCCTTGCAGTTTCAAGGCCTGGCTGGTTGCTGCCACACAAGAGTTCTTTCTCCCACCCTGGACATTATTTCACAGATATATAAGCCTGACTTGCCTAGCTGAGCCCTCGGGGACAAAACTTAATAAATAAAAAAATAAAAATACAAATAGATTAAAAAATACATACAAATAGCCTTGCAGTTTCAAGGCCTGGCTGGTTGCTGCCACACAAGAGTTCTTTCTCCCACCCTGGACATTATTTCACAGATATATAAGCCTGACTTGCCTAGCTGAGCCCTCGGGGACAAAACTTAATAAATAAAAAATAAAAATACAAATAGATTAAAAATACATACAAATAGCCTTGCAGTTTCAAGGCCTGGCTGGTTGCGGCCACACAAGAGTTCTTTCTCCCACCCTGGACATTATTTCACAGATATATAAGCCTGACTTGCCTAGCTGAGCCCTCGGGGACAAAACTTAATAAATAAATAAATAAAAATACAAATAGATTAAAAAATACATACAAATAGCCTTGCAGTTTCAAGGCCTGGCTGGTTGCTGCCACACAAGAGTCCTTTCTCCCACCTTGGACATTATTCCACAGATATATAAACCTGACTTGCCTAGCTGAGCCCTCGGGGACAAAACTTAATAAATAAATAAATGAAATACAAATAGATTTAAAAAATACATACAAATAGCCTTGCAGTTTCAAGGCCTGGCTGCTTGCTGCCACACAAGAGTCCTTTCTCCCACCCTGGACATTATTCCACAGATATATAAACCTGACTTGCCTAGCTGAGCCCTCGGGGACAAAACTTAATAAATAAATAAATAAATACAAATAGATTAAAAGATACAATATAAATAACCTTGCAGTTTCAAGGCCTGGCTGGTTGCTGTCACACAAGAGTCCTTTCTCCCACCCTGGACATTATTCCACAGATATATAAACCTGACTTGCAATGCCTAGCTTTCAACAGACCCTCAACCTCTGAGGATGCCTGCCACAGATGTGGGCGAAACGTCAGGAGAGAATGCTTCTGGACTTTGGCCAGACAGCCCGGAAAACTCACAACAACCCAGAAAAAAAAGTAATTATGAAGTAAGGAAAAGTAATTATGAAGTAAGGAAGAGTTCTGCACCTGCTTAGCTTTTGGCAAGGAGAGGGAAAACACCCAATTTCCTCCACTTGCAGGAGGAAATAAAGCAGGCATGGGCAAACTTTGGCCCTCCAGGTGTTTTGGACTCCAACTCCCACCATTCCTAACAGCCTACCGGCTGTTAGGAATGGTGGGAGTTGGAGTCCAAAACACCTGGAGGGCCAAAGTTTGCCCATGCCTGAAATAAAGCCTTTCCTAGGGAGCCTAGGTAGGTAAATCACGAGTGGGAGTGCGGTTCTTTGGAAGGTCACATCATGAAAGTGGACTTTTTTTCCCCACTCCTCCCCAGACAACAGCAAACACCTTCAGAAGAGTGGATATGGTTCTGGAGGGGGGGGGGGAGGTGATGGAGCCAAGGGACTTGGAGGGAGGGGGCGATGGAGGTTGAGAGGGAGGAGAAGGAGATGCGCTCACTCTGGGACTTTGCATCAACTTGCTCGGGTCTCTTGGAACAGCCGAGCTCTGCAAGCTGGGCACGCATCCCAATGCAGGTCCAAAGTTGCGAGGGAGACCCTTCTGGCCCTCCACCCCCGACTCCCGCCCTTAAAGGCGCCGCTTACCTCGGAGAGAGAGCAGCGCCGCCAAAGGGGCCACCCAAAGCCCCCAGCTCGAGGCGCCCTTGCCAGTCATGCCGGGCGCGGGCGGCTTCAGCCCCCCAGCTCGAGGCGCCCTGCCTCCTTGCGCCGCCGCCTTCGCCTTCTCCTTCTCCTTCTCCTCCTTGGACCGCCGGCAGAGAAGGCAGAAGCGAGCCGGGGCGGCGGCTCCCGCTGCAGCAGAGCCAGCCGCTCCGGCTCCTCCCGCTGCAGCAGCCAGCAGGAGCAGCCGCCGTTGCCGTTCCCGTGAACGCTGCTGCTACTGCTGCTCTTGCCGCCGCTGCTGCTGTCCCGGGACCGCCCGCTTTGCGCCGCCCGGGGAGGCTCCGGAGCCCCGGCAGGAGAGAGGCGAGCTCTGCCAGCCGGAGCGAGAGCGCCACCCAGTTGCGGAGGAGGAGGAAGGGGAGGCGCGGCTGGCTTGGACCACTGGACGACCGACGCCCCTGCTGGAGGAGGAGGGAGAGGGGGAAGAGGGCCACAGGGGTGTTGTCCGGCCGGAGTGGCCTGGCCTGAGAGAAAGGGGCGGGGCCACCAACGCCTCCCGCTTGGAGAAGGAGAGAAGAGGCGCGTGGAAGCAGCCCGTTTCCCTCCCTCCCTCCCTCGCGCGCTCCCCCCTCCCTCCCTCTCCGAAAGAACTCCGCTGGTCCCAAAGTTCGGAGCGGCGCCCCCTCCCTTTCCCTCCCTTCCGCTCCGCGCGCGCCCCCGCCCTCGCTCTCTCTCCACCTGCCTCGCGCTCGCTCTCTCTTACCTCTCAGCGCGTGGGTGGGTTGAGGGGGGGGGGACGGACGGACGGACAGCGAGGAGGGAGATTCAAACGAAGGCGCGAGACCCTCTCTTTGCACACTCTCTCCTCCATTCTCTCAGTTGGAAAAGCTGTGTGTGTGTGTGTGTGCGTGTGTAGCAGGCATAGGCAAACTTTCCAACTTGGGGAAGGGGGGGGAGGGGGAGCGCATGGTAGGCCGGACTAAGGTGGGCAGGCCAGGAGGAGGGAGAAAGGCTTTCCTCGTGTCCAGGGCAGGACCTAGGTGATTTTAAATGGTAAGCGAACAGTATTTTGGCGCCCCCCAACCAATCACTGATCATAGATAGAGAGAGAGAGAGAGAGAGAGAGAGAGAGAGAGAGAGAGAGAGAGAGAGATAGGGTGCATAGACAAATTTTGGCCCTCCAGGTATTTTGCACTTCCTACTGGCTGTTTGGAATTGTGGGAGTTGGAAGTCCAAAACACATGGAGGGCTGAAGTTGGGTATATATATATATATATATATATATATATATATATACACACACACACACACACACACACACACACACACACATATATATATATATATATATATATATATATATATATATATATATATATATACAGGGCCGTAGCCAGGATTTTGATTCGGGGGGCTGAGTTTGTTTCGGGGGCTGAGACTGGGTGGAAGAGGGTCTACCCTAGCAAACCTTTTGTATTGTTATCCCAATAACCCCATTAATGTGGGATATAATGAGCATGGTGATCAGATCATGATATGAATAAACATAACAGTTTAAATAATGTACCAGTCAGGCCTTTTTGCGGACCACCCTGAGAATTTCGGGGGGGGGGGGGCTGAAGCCCCCTTAGCCCCCCCTGGCTACATGCCTGTGTGTGTGTGTGTGTGTGTATATATATATATATATATATATATATATATATATATGGCCCATGGCGCATATATATATATATATATATATATATATATATCCTTCCTTCCCACCATTTTCCCTGCTCTATTCCTATTCTCTTTGAGTGTGTGTGTGTGTGTGTGTGTGTGTGTGCAGGCATGTAGCCAGGGAGGGGGCTAAGAGGGCTTCAGCCCCCCCCCCCCGAAATTCTCAGGGTGGTCCGCGAAAAGGCCTTACTGGTACATTATTTAAACTGTTATGTTTATTCATATCATGATCTGATCACCATGCTCATTATATCCCACATCAATGGGGTTATTGGGATAACAATACAAAAGGTTTGCTAGGGTAGACCCTCTTCCACCCAGTCTCAGCCCCCCCGAAACAAACTCAGCCCCCTGAAACAAAATCCTGGCTACGGCCCTGGGTGTGTATGTCTATATCCATAACTATTCCCCTTCCTTCCTTCTCAGCCCTATACCCCAGAATATCAAGGCAGAAAATCCCACATTATTTGAGTGTGGACTCAGATATTCAAAGCAGATATTGTGGGATATAGGGCTGTGTGGAAGGGCCCTCACCCTGCCGGCACCCCTGGGGGCGTGGCGCCCGGCCCTGTATGTGCCCTTTGGCCACGTGGCGCCCTGAGGCGGCCACTTAATTTGCCTCCACTAAGATCCGCCCCTGCTCGTGTCTCTTCCTCCCTGCCCTTTCCTCCCCTTCTTCCTCTTCTCTTTTGGAGGCAGAAAGTGAAGGAAAGACTGGACCAGGTTCGGATCCCAAAAGCAGTGTTTTTCAACCTTTTTTGAGCCTCGGCACACTTTTTATATTTACAAAATCCTGGGGCACACCACCAACCAAAATGACACTCTAACACAGTAATACTTATAGTTAATATGTTTTTAAATGTATTTATACACTTGGTGTGAAACCTGGGCCTGTTTTAGATTAACACAACATAGATATCCTGGCAGGAATGACAGAAAGACACAAACTTCCCACACAGAACTCCCATAACCAAGAGAAAATACTATTAAGAGTTTGATGGGCATTGGGTTTTAGAGTTGTAGTTCACCTATATCCAGAGAGCACTGTGAACTGAAACAATGTTGGATCAGGACCAAACTTGGCATGAATACTCAATATGCCCAAATGTGAACACAGATGGAGTTTGGGGGAAATAGACCTTGACATTTGGGAGTTACAGTGTCTGGGATTTATAGTTAACACACAATCAAAGAGCATCCTGAACTCTTGCAACAATGGAATTGAACCAAACTTGGCATATTGAACTCTTATTACCAACAGAAAGTACTGAAAGGGTTTGCTTGGGAATTGACCTTGAGTTTGGAAGTTGTAACCTACACCCAGAGAGCACTGTGGACTCAAACAATGTTATGTTATGTTGTTGTTTGTTTTCTTTCCAGAATCAATGTTGGAAGGAGGCTGACCACTTTAAGGTCCCTAAACAGGCATGGGAAAACTTCGGCCCTCTGGGTGCTTTGGACTTCAACTCCCACCATTCCTAACAGCCTGAGGCCCTTTCCTGCTTAAGTGGCTGAGGGGGAGAAAGGGCCTGAGGCTGCTAGGAATGGTGGGAGTTGGAGTCCAAAACAACTGGAAGGTCCAAGTTTGCCCATGCCAGCTTTCGACAGAGACCTCTTCCTCCCCCTTCCCCTTCACGCCCTTTCTTCCCCCTCCTGCTGAACACTTACTTTTTCTTCTCCACTCGGGCTCTCTTCTTCCCAGCCTCACTCTGCTCGATCCTAGGGGGCAGCGTGAGCGTGTTCAGGGGGGAAGGGGGAGGGAGGAAGATGTGACCCATGTGGGCGCTACTGTGCAGACTCACCCCACGTCTTCCTCCCCCCTCCCCCCTCCCCCCTCCCCCCCTGAACACGCTCACAGCAATGTGAGCAAAGCGAGCAGAGCAAGGCTGGGAAGAAGGGAGCCCGAGTGGAGAAGGAAAAGTGTTCGGCAGGAAGGGGAAGAAAGGGTATTGGAGGTTCCAATTTCCCACGGCACACCTGATGATCACTCATTGGGAACACTGGTTGGGAAACACTGCCAAAAGGATTGCAGGTAGGCCTGGTTGACCCATGGTTCTCAATGCATCAAAAGTACTTACAAACCAAAAGTTCTGGTAGTGAACATTTCAGAACTCTAACAAAACTTTCAAATTTTCATTATAAATGGCAGTTCCTAATTGGTTCTGTCTTAAAAATCGCTAATAATGAAATAATAATGAAATTTTGATAGAGTTCTGAAATGTTCACCACCAGAATTCTTGTTTTGTAAGTACTTTTGAACCATTTAGATAGAACCATGGATCAACCAGGCCTAATTGCCGGTGAGCGTATGATATCTGTGTCCGGAAGCTACGAGCGTTACACACTTTTTTGCAACGGCGGTTGTGAATAAGGGAAGGGGAGAGCGGCACACTGAGGATGGGAATATACTTCTTTCAGGGTTGTAGCCGGGGGAGGGGGCTTGAGGAGTTCAGCCTCTCCCCCAAATTCTCAGGGTGGTCCACAAGAAGGCCTTACTGGTACAATATTTAAACTTATGTGTATATTCATATCATGATCTGATCACCATGCTCAATATATCCCATATGCATGAGGGTATTGGGATAATGATTCAAAAGGTTTGCTAGGGTAGACACTCTCTCACTCAGACTCCTCCCCCAAGTCCTGGCTATGGTACTGACTTTGTTGTTGCATTTGGTGGAAGGATAGAAAGGGGAGGGTTAGGATAAGGCCCGTAGCCAGGCCGGGGGTGCTGAATATGATCGGGGAATTACTTGAGATGTTCTCCATACAAATGCAAACAATGAGGAAGCATGGACTCATAGAGTAGGAAGAGCCCACAAGGGCCATCCAGTCCAACCCATTGCCATGATTGCAGCACTACTTTGAATCTCAACCATGGGTGGGATAAAAGTGGGATAAAATTAATAATAATAACAATAATAATAATAATACAGGAACACAGAAGCACCCCTGACAGATGACCATCCAGCCTCTGCTTCCACTATGCTCCATGGCAGGATACTCCAGATATTCCTAATGTTTAGAATAATAGAATCATAATAGGTGGGAAAGACCTCATGGGCCATCCAGTCCAACCCCCTGCCAAGAAGCAAGAAAATCGCATTAAAAGTACCTCCGACAGATGGCCATCCAGCCTCTGTTTAAAAGCCTCCAAAGAAGGAACCTTCACCACACTCTGTGGCAGAGAGTTCCACTGCTGAACAGCTCTCATGGTTAATAAGTTCTTCCTCATGTTCAGGTGGAATCTCCTTTCCTGTAGTTCGAAGCCATTGTTCCACCTTCTAGATTGCTCTCTCCTCCCTATGACTTCCCCTCACATATGTATACAACATGGCTATCATGTCTCCTTTCAGCCTTCTCTTCTGCAGGCTAAACATGCCCAGCTCTTTAAGCTGCTCCTTATAGAGCTTGTTCTCCAGACCCTTGATCATTTTATTTGTCCTCCTCTGGACATCACCCAGCTTTATCAACATCTCCCTTCACCTGCGGTGGCCAGAACTGGGCACAGTATTCCAGGTGTGTTCTGACCAAGGCAGAATAGATGCGTAGCATGACTTCCCTGGATCTAGACACTTCATTTTGTTAGTTTTGGCCCATCTCTTTAATCTGTTAAGATTGTTTTGAATTCTGCTCCTGTCTGGGACTATCCCTCCCAATTTGGTGTCATCTGTAAACTTGATGATCATCTCTTCTAACCCTTCATTTCAGTCATTAATAAAGTTGTTGAACACAACTGGGCCCAGGATGGAACCCTGCAGCACTCCACTCGTCACTTCTTTCCAGGATAGGTGGAGTCTTCCCCCTCTGCAATTGGAACGCATTACTCCATGTCCTAGTCTCCAGAGCAGCAGAAAACTAGCCTCCCCCCTCCTCAATGTGGCATCCTTTCAAATATTTAAACATTGCTATCATGTCCCCTTGCAGACTTTCTCTCTCTCGCTAAGCCAAACATTCCCAGCTCCTCATAGGGCTGATTTTCCAAACATTTGATCATTTTGGTTGCCCTTCTCTGGACACATTTTTGCTTGTCAATATCCTTCAGTCCTCTCCATTGGTGCCCCCTTGTTTTGGGGGGGAGGCTTGCGTACCCTAATGAAGTTGTGAGCTATGCTGGCGGTGGCATAATAGCCACCGGTAGGGCCTCCCATGCCAGACAGGTCACAACCGAAGGATCTGACAAAGAGCGTCAACGGGCAGGATGGGCTCTCTAGTCTTTTGGCAACCATCTTAGAAGGAAAACTCTGATTTGAAACCCGGGCAAATGGTGCTCGTCTAACCCTGGAAGGTCAACCATCTAGAGAAGGAAACTCGAATCAAACCTACGACCTGAGGACTTTGCTGCCACCGTCCTGAGCTTGCTAGGCCCTGGCAGACGAACCTTTGGTTTAAAGGGTGAGGCCAGTTCTGTGCACACTGCGCTCTACCAGAAAAGTCCATTGCACAGGCTCGAAGGACACATCCAACCTCCGACTCATCAATACACTTGTAGAAAGCGTGGGATGGGTCTTTCCTGAATCTTCGTTCATGAAGAAAAGCCAAGAAGAATCCTTCAGTGTGTTCCTCTGGAAAATAACCCACAGCACCTGATATTCCCTTGGCTTTCAAAATCCGACATGTTCTTCGGGGTATTTAGGCCCTAATGTATTGAACCAGAATTCCTAATTCCATGCAGGTGGATGAATGCTGTCAATTTCCGGTCCCATATCAGTGAGGTTGCAACTGATCTGGCTGTTAGTTAGCCTCTTTTTGGAACCAGGATGGCATGTACTTGTTCAGGCACTGCTTTGTTGGACTCTCTTCCTGGTTGCATTTTGTCCATGGAACAGTGACTCTGCTCTCAATTTTATTCCACAGTCTAATGCTGGACCTATTTTGATGAAAGGGTTTAGCACAGGACTGGGCAAACTTTGGCCCTCTGGCTGTCTTGGACAGCTTACCGGCTGTTAGGAATTGTCAGAGTTGGAAGTCCAAAACACCTGAAGGGCTGTAGCTTGCCCATGCTTGATTTAGCACCTTGGACAGATCCTTTAAACTCTGAGCTCAAATGCATAGAGCAAAGATTTCCAAAGTTTTTCAGCCATGGAGCCCTTTTTGAAGCAAGTTTTTCATGGAGCTCCAAGAAATGTTTAGCGTTTAGTTCTATTTATCTATGTTCTATGGGGCATATTACACACAATACATATATTATATATATATATATACATACATACACATACATACATATATATACCATATATACATATATATGGTATGTATCCTATCCAATTTGTTGTCAATCCACTCCTTTGGGCTTCATGCAAATCCACCATTTGCCAAAACATATGATCCTGTCCTTTTTTTTCTATTTCTGGCCGAATAGCTTACCATTGAGTACGAGGTCTGCCCAAAGACCGCTTGTGGTCACTTTCTTAGTTTCATCACTGTTTATAATGATGTGGCCCTGGGCACGCTGCTCATTTTTAATCCATTTTGCAGTGTGTCCAAAGTCAAAACATAAGGTGTATGTATGTGTGTGTGTGTGTGTGTATACTCGCTGTACCTACTACGCGTTGCTGTGGCCAACCTTCCCTCTCTCTTTCTCTTCTTCCTTCTCTTCTTCTTTTCTTCCTTCTTCCCAAACTTTTCTTTCCCTTCCTCTTTCTCCCCTTTCTTCCTTCTCTACCTATTCTTGGACTGCAACTCCCAGCAGTCCTCCTGATTGATCGACCTACCAACCTACCTATCAACCTCTATCTTTGTTTGCCAAAGTTGTTTTGTGCATGTTCTGTAGCATCTTTTTGCTTTTTTTGGCTTTTTACGTCCCTTCTGCTATGTTTTTCAGTGTTTTTATGTGGCCCTGGGCAAGCTGCTCATTTTTCATCCATTTTGCAGTTTGTCCAAAGTCAAAATATAAGGTGTATGTGTGTGTGTGTGTGTGCGCGCGCGCGTATATTAGCTGTACCCACCACGCTGTGGCCAACCTGCTGTGGCCAACCTCCCCCCCCTCTTTCTCTTTTCTTTCTCTCTTTCCTTCTTCTCTTCTTCTCCCCCAACTTTTCTTTCCCTTCCTCTTTCTTCCCTTTCTTCTTTATCTACCTATTATTGGACTGCAACTCCCAGCAGTCTTCCTGATCCATCTATCTACCTACAAAAACACCGAGTATGGGTTCAAAAACCATCCAATAAACACACAAACCAGGTAGATACAGTATAAAAGTATCAATAAGTATTAATATTCAACATCTTAGAGTGAAGATATCATATTTCAGAAAGACAAACCATTTCCATGTACACATATGGATGTTGTGGTGAAACATACAAATAAGGCAGCAAAAACAAACAGCAATATATCTATCTTGTGTTGGGAAACACTACAAATAAACTGGATTATATCCAAAGTCGTGATAACACATAAGTAGAATTTTGCATATACACAACGTGGTAGTCCAAAATTATCAAATAAAGTCTCTAGTGTTGAAAAGTTCAGACACACTAGGATAACAAGGACAAAGGAGATTGCAATTTAGCTCCTGAAAGTTCATTTGAAGTCAGGCTGATGGGCTGGCGATGCCTACAATCCTGGGGCCACTCCCCTGTTTCGCCCCCGGGCGGGGCTTTCTCAAGGCCTTCATAGATGTTACCGTTGTCCTTATATCTATAGGAAGAATATCATCATAACTATACATAAACCAAGTGTATAAACCCATGAAGGAATATTAATATAATGGTGTACATACCAATAGTTCGAAGCGTCAGGGCTTAAACTCACCGAATGCGGCGAGGTGTCCATAAATGTAAGGCGGATCAGAACCAGGAGGTTAAAATAAAGGTAATTCAGGTGGGACCACTTTGTCTGGATTACATCACCGTTACATTGATGATCTGATCATCTTGGTTAATGACACTGTAGATCTTAAAGAATGGATGAACTCTTGGGATGAGAATATTCAATTTATTTTCAATGCTAATAAGAAACAAGTACATTTCCTTGATTTAACTATTTTTGAGGATAATGGGGTGCTAAAAACCAAGAACTTTAAGAAATCTGTGAAGCGTAATTCATACCTTCACTTTAATAGTTTTCATTCCCACCCCCTCAAACATAACCTTCCCTATAATCAATTTGCCCGTCTTAAACGTAATTCCTCTTTTACCCATGATTTCGAAACAGAAGCCAAATTAATGCAGTCTGATTTCCTCCAACGAGGTTATCCGGACAAAGTGGTTTCTAATGCCCTTACTAGAGTTAGACGTCTACATAGGAAAACCCTGCTGTCACCACAACCCAAGGAGATGACCACCAAGTACATGTGGCCCCTTACCTTAACACCCCATTCGAAGACTCTAATCAATTTGGTGCGCACCTATTGGCCTATTGTCTCTCATATCCAGGGTCTGTAAACCCCCCCCCTCTTATTGCGTACAAATGCACGCATAATTTGGGTGAAACTTTAACCCACTCGAACCACCTATATGAGAAGCCTACCAGCAATTTCAGTAATGGCACAAAAATTTGTGGGCATTGTTCCATATGTGATAACATCTGTACAGATAAAACCATTTACAGCCCCTCTCTGGACAGGAATTTTGAAGTACGGTGCTTCGCGATGTGCGCCACTTCTTGCGTCATGCATGCGGTCACGTGTCCTTGCTCTCTGGTCTATGTTGGTATGACCACGAAGCAATTAAGACAGTGTTTTATTGAACATCGTAGCAGAATAAATACAGGCAACACGGATCTACCCTTCTATGCCCATTGCCAACAACTAAAGCATGACCCCAAATCCCTTCGGATTAGGGTCCTGGATAAAATTGTACCTCACCCTCATACTGACACATTTAATGCCTTCCGTATACTAGAAAGATTATGGATTCTCCGTTTAAATACAGAGTACCCGAAAGGGTTAAACGAAGGAAACAGTGTACAGTCCTTGATTACCTAACGTGTCCCACCTGAATTACCTTTATTTTAATCTCCTGGTTCTGATCCGCCTTACCTTTATGGTCACCTTGTAGTGTTCGGTGAGGTAAAGCCCTGACGCTTCAAACACCCTTATATTAATATTCCTTCATGGGTTTATACACTTGGTTTATGTATAGTTATTATGATGTTCTTCCTATAGATATAAGGACAACGGTAACATCTATGAAGGCCTTGAGAAAGCCCCACCCAGGGGCAAAACGGGGGAGTGGCCCCAGGATTGTAGGCATTGCCAGCCCGTCGGCCTGACTTCAAGTGAACTTTCAGGAGCTAAATCGCAGTCTCCTTTGTCCTTGTTATCCTAGTGTGTCTGGACTTTTCAACACTAGAGACTTTATTTGATAATTTTTGGACTACCACGTTGTGTATATGCAAAATTCTACTTATGTGTTATCACGACTTTGGATATAATCCGGTTTGGTTGTATGTTTCGCCACAACATCCATATGTGTACATGGAAATGGTTTGTTTTTCTGAAATATGATATCTTCACCCTAAGATGTTGAATATTAATACTTATTAATACTTTAATACTGTAGCTACCTGGTTTGTGTGTTTATTGGATGGCTATCTATCTACCTACCAACCTACCTATCTATCTCTATCTAATCTATTGTGTGTTTTGTTTGCCAGGGAGAGTTGTTTTGTGCATGTTCTGTAACATCGTTTTGGGGGGGTTTGGCCTTTTACATCCCTTCTGCTATGTTTTTCAGTGTTTTTATGAGTGATGATCACTCGTTGGTCTGATAGGTGTATTATGTCCACATTTGGTGTCAATTCGTCCAGTGGTTTTTAAGTTATGTTAATCCCACAAACAAACATTACATTTTTATTTATATAGAATATAGATTGGCGAGTCACACTGAAGAAATATCCCTGTTCTGACTTAGATACAAATGCAACTTAAGAACAAACCAACTGAACCAATCTTGTTCACAACTTGGGGTCTGCCTGTATTGCTTATGTTGTTGTTGTTGTTGTTGTTGTTGTTGTTGTTGCTTCTTTGGCCCAGTCTGTTGTTTTCGAAAATAAAGTAATGAGAAAGTTTTGGTTTCTGATGTATGTAATTTCTTTATGGTTGTGGGTAGACAGTACTTCTTGTTGT
Organism: Anolis apletophallus; assembly: GCA_030556195.1. Lineage (NCBI taxonomy): Eukaryota > Metazoa > Chordata > Lepidosauria > Squamata > Anolidae > Anolis > Anolis apletophallus. Next base: position 5,213,874 of record JARBWK010000004.1, on the reverse strand, counting down.
TTCTTTGTCAGTGTTGATGTAGAGATTGTTTGGTTTGCGTACTCTGGAAAATGCAACATATTATTGTCCTTCTTTACGGGTCCCTTTCAAATCTATGAAATCTGTCATATACATGTGTGTGTGTGAATCATATATATCAATCTATATCTATGTCTGGATGGTTCTTTGTCAGGAGGGCTTTGATTATGTTTTTATGCCCTGGTGAAGGGAGTTGGAGTAGATGGCCTTAAGACAGCATTTCTCAACCTGGGGGTCAGGACCCCTGGGGGGGTAGTGAGGGATTGTCAGAAGGGTTGCCAAAGACCACCAGAAAACACAGTATTTTCTGTTTGTCATGGGTATTCTGTGTGGGAGGTTCGGCCCAATTCTATCGTTGGTGGGGTTCAGAATTCTCTTTGATTGTAGGTGAACTATAAATCCCAGTAACTACAACTCTCAAATGTCAACATCTTTCCCCCCCCCCCCCCCCATATTCCATCTGTATTCACATTTGGGTATATGGAGTTTCCATGCCAAGATTGGTGCTCATCCATCATTGTTTGAATCCACAGTGCTGTTGAGTGTAGGTGAACTACAACTCCCAAACTCAAGGTCAGTGCCCACCAAACCCTTCCAAAATGTTTTGTTGGTTGTGGGAGTCCTGTGTGCCAAGTTTGGTTCAATTCAATCATTGGTGGGGTTCAGAATGCTCTTTTTTTAAAGGTAGAATTTATTGATTTTCACAAAATATTAAAAACAACACTCAAGACATATCTAACATAAACTCTAAGACATACAAAACAAAACACCCACCTAAGACAGACATCACATGAGTACTTCCAACCTTCAGAGCTTGCCATATGTAACATCTTATCTGATGTTACCTATATTTATCTCTATCCTTATATTTATTTACAACCGGTGTATATTACCACACGCCCAAATTCGGCGCATCAGCAATTAGGCATCATGCAGTTCCAGTTCAGTCCACTCAGCGCTGTTATTCTGTTTTAGATATGTCAGCACCTTTGACCAGTCTGTTTTTGTCCGATTTGCATTTTGAGCCAAGTTTTGAGTCAAAATTTCCTTTTTCATGATATCGAACAGTTTGATTGTCCAAGCATCTGTGTTCGGAATATCTCTTTCTTTCCACTTCCTCGCCAATGTCGACCTCGCTGCTGTGATACAGTAGATAAAGATCTTTTCAGTATTTTTCTCTATATCAAAATCCAGCAGACCCAGGAGAAAGTTCAGAATGCTCTTTGATTGTAGGTGAACTATATAAATCCCAGCAGCTACAGCTCCCAAATGACAACATCCATTGTTTTGAGTGATGGTGACTCCTTAGGTTAGTAGGTGTCTTGCAGCCAAATTTGGCGGCAATTCATCCAGTGGTTTTTGAGTTATGTTAATCTTACAAACAAACATTACACCGAGAGAGAGAGAGAGAGAGAGAGAGAGAGAGAGAGAGAGAGGAGTAAAAAAGAAATTGAGACAATATTATTCATTATTTACATTTTCAAAATGATATAACAACTACTGAAGAAATTTGAAAAATGCTAACAATGTTGCATGTACACCCAAAGTTCATATGAACAATGAGTAGAATTTCCTGAAATCTCCTACTAGGAGATAACCAAGGAATCCCTGGCATAGAGATTTTGCTGTCACTGGATAATATTTTCTTCCTTACCTGAGGTCAAAAGGCAATTTTCAGGAGGGCAGAAGAAGCCAAAGTGCCTATAGCAGCCTGTTACACAAGCAGCTCTGCTTTCCAAAAGAGAGCCATAGGCTGGAGGCATAGTTAGTACGTTACTAGTGATGCCCTCCACCATTTGCCCCATGAGGCACTTGCCTCTCTCTGCCTAGTACAGCAAGCCATCTGATGCTGAATTTCAATAAGACAGAAGTAATATTACCGAGAAGTGCATTTTGGATATGTGCCATGGAAAAATCGAGTCTCTTCCTGTCACTCAGTCTCATAAGATTCAGAGCACTCCTGAATATATCGCTATACGAGGAATTCCAAGTTTCAATACTGGCCAGGAGTCATTCTCTTCTGCCCTGTGAATGTGAGAAGACTGTTAACTGAGGGTTTCTTTTGTGTGCCATTGATACTGTCTTTGGTTCACCATCTAAATGTTTTAGTTCAGTGTTTTTCAACCTTTTTTGAGCCGTGGCACATTTTTTTACATTTACAAAATCGTGGGGCATACCACCAACCAAAATGACACAAAATGGCACTCTAACTTACTATATTGTATTATACCATTATACTGTAATATTATTAGTACTATTACAAGTAATATAAAATATATAATTTCAATATTGTATTATTTTTAAAAGTGTTATCTTGTATGACATTATAATAATATAAATATTATAGGTACATACTGTACATACAATATATTATCAGTAAAGCACAGGACTTAATCCTGACTGTTATCATTATTCTCATAGTCAATAATAATATACATTATGACTATGACAAATACTGATAATATAACAATATAATAGCATATACTAATGGAAAATAATAATATTATGTTAATACATAGTTAATAATAATAATAATATAGCCCATGAGTCTCCTTCCACATCACATCACAGTCTCTGAGGCCCGGTAGGCCGCTCGCGTACCTGCCCGGAGGTGGGCCCCATTGTTCCTCGTGTTGTGGTAGCAGTGGGCAAAGAGGCAGTAGAGCCGCAGGTAGGAGAGGAAGCCCGTGAAGGCAGAGGCGGCCTGCCGCCAATCCCAGCACTACCAGGCACACCCGCCGCCGCATCGCCTCAGGCAAGGCACTCCGCTCCACTGGCATCCCCTCACGGAAGGCGCTTCCAGTCCCCCCGCATCCACCGCCGCCGTCTTGGTGCCAGGCAGGAATTCAAGGCCACTGTAATGGGATTGGCCCGTGGGGAATAAAGGGCCGTGGCTTATTCAAGTCTCAAGAGGTTCCAATTTCCCACGACACACCTGATGATCGCTCACGGCACACTAGAGTGCCACGGCACACCGGTTGGGAAACACTGTTTTAGTTCATGCCTAAAACTCTTCAAATATTGTATTTCAAGGTCCCCGGAAGCTAGGATGCTGGGATGATATTACATCATTACTCATGTCTCTGCCCTGCCATCTTGGTTTTTTTTCTGAGCCTCAGAATATGTGTTGCTAGATAGACTCAACAATGATTTTCAAAGAATATATTGCTATTACCGTGTTTCCCCGAAAGTATGACACCCCCGATTGTAAGACGTATCGGGGGTGTCAGGGGGGTCGGCTAATGTAAGCCGTACCTCGTCGCCACGCCCACGCCGCCTCCACCGCCGCAACCGGCCCATCGGCCGCGGCACACCTCCGCTGACACACCTCCTTTCTGCCAGGCCTCCAAGGGAGGGGAAGAGAGCCAGAAGCATGGCAAAGCATGTGCTGCATCAGAGTGACGCGTCGTCACTTTGCCCGCCCCTGGCTCTCTTCCCGTCCCTTCCTTTGTCCAAGAAAGGAGGGAGAAGAGAGAGCCAGGGCGGGGCAGAGTGACGATGCGTCACTCTGACGCGTCGTCGCTTTGCCCGCCCCTGACTCTCTTCTCCTCCCTTTCTTTGTCCAAAAAGGGAGGGAGAAGAGAGCCAGGGGCAGGGCAGGCGACGACGCGTCACTCTGACGCAGCGGCTTTTGCCACGCCTCTGGCTCTCTTCCCCCTCCCTTCCTTCGTCCAGAAAGCTGTGCCGCGGAGGTGTGCCGCGGCAGCGTGACGGCGGCAGCGGCGTGGGCGTGGCGATGGGGTACATCTTAGTTTATATAAGACGTACCCCGAAAGTAAGACGTAGGGGGACTTTTCAGGGGGGAAAGAAAGTAAGATGCTGTCTTTCGGGGAAACACGGTAGTACTAAAACCATCTCTCTCTCTTTCATTCTCATTCTTATTCCTGTTGTGTGTGTGTGTGTGTGCATGTGTGCGCGCACGCATGCATATCTATCTATCCCTCCAGGGGATTGTGTGGTAGCTTCCACTGGTAGTTGTAGTGCCAGAATCCTAAAGGGGATTCCTTTTGACTTTTTTTAAGGTCTCCTAGCTGCACTGCCACCAGCATAGCCACCTTTCCCACAACCAAACGGTGGCTAAAGATTAAATGCCTGTCGAAAGAGAGCTGTTTTACAAGCTTTCTGAAAAGCCGGCAGCTCATTGATTGCTCGGACTTCGACCGGCAAGGTGTTCCACAGGCTCGGTGCCACCACAGAGAAGGCCCCCTGTCTAGTTGATGACAGGTGGATGGTTCGTATGGAAGGGATCTTCAGGAGGTTGTGATCTTCAGATCGAAGGGATCTCTGGGGAACATATGGGAGTAGACGGTCCCTCAAGTACACTGGCCCCAGACCATTCAAGGCCATTAAAGGTCAAGACCAACACTCAATTGCTCAATTGGCAACCAATGCAGTCACTGCAGGGTTGGAGTGATGTGAGTCCTGGCCATCACTCTGGCCAGGAGTCTCTCTGCAGCATTCTGCACTAGTTTAAGCGTCTGGATGACCGACAAAGGAAGACCGATGTAAAGGGTGTTACATTGATAATATAATATAGATAAAAACATTAATCATCATTAAAACATAAAGAAACTATTACCTATATTAAAATATGCAATTTCAAGCAATAATTTAAAACAGTACCATTTAAAACAATATAGCATCTTCATTGTTGTTGTTTCTTCGTTCAGTCGTTTCTGACTCTTCATGACTTCATGGACCAGGCCACACCAGAGCTCCCTGTCGGCCATCACAACCCCCAGTTCTTTCATGGTCAAGCTAGTCACTTCACAGATAACATCCATCCATCTTTCCATTGGTTGGCCCCTCTTCCTTTTTCCTTCCATTTTCCCCAGCATCATTAACTTTTTCAAGCTTTCCTGTCTTCTCATTTTGTGGCCAAAGGACTTTGCCTTTGCCTCTAATATCCTTCCCTCCATTGAGCAGCTGGGCATTTTTTCCTGGAGTATGGACTGGTTTGATCTCCTTGCGGTCCCAGGCACTCTGAGACTTTTCCTCCAACTCCATAGTACAAAAGCATCTATCTTCCTTTGCTCAGCCTTCCTTATGGTCCAGCTCTTTCATCCATAGGTTACTACAGCGAACACCATTGCTTTAACTATGTGGATCTTCATTGACAGTGTAATGTCTCTATTCTTCACTGTTTTATCGAGATTGGTCATTGCTCTCCTCCCAAGAAGTAAACGCCTTCTTATTTCCTGGCTGCAGTCTGCGTAATCTTTGCACCTAGAAATACAAAGTATGTCACTGCCTCTATGTTTTCTCCCTCTAGTTGCCATTCTCAATCAGTCTGGTAGCCATAATCTTGGTTTTTTATGTATGTTTAACTGCAACCCAGCTTTTGAATTTTCTTCTTTCACCATGGTTAGAAGGTTCCTTGGCTCCTCCTCGCTTTCAGCCATCAAAGTAATATCATCTGCATATCTAAGGTTGTTAATGTCTCTTCCAGCAATTTTAACTCCAGCCTTGGATTCATCAAGCCCCGCTCGTCACATGATGTGTTCTGCATACAAGTTGAATAGGTAGGGTGAGAGTATACAGCTCTGCCGTACTCCTTTCCCAATCTTGAACCAGTCTGTTGTTCCGTGGTCAGTTCTTACTGTTGCTATTGGTCATTATACAGATTCCTCAGGAGACGGAAAAGTGACTTGGTATCCCCATAGCACCAAGAACTATTCTATAAAAACCTGAATTTATCATTTGTCTGAATTAGAAATCTTCACCTGCTGAGGGAAGGATAACAAGGCAGAAGCCATTTTAGTCTTGCTAAGGAGGGAATTCCAAGTTCAAGGACAAAAGTCAATAGGTTCTCATTCTCACATTCCTACCAACCAAATTTGTGAAGCTGATGAAACTGAAAGGAGGCCTTTCTTGGACATCACAGAGTCTGTGAGTTAGTTTGAATCAAAGCCATATAGTGATTTAAAAGTCATAGCCAGCATTTTGAATTATGCCCAGAAATAGAACAGTAGCCAGCCGAACTGGCTGTGGAGGTGTTGTCCACCAAGGCGGCTGGCACCCTACCCCTCTGGTAACGACCTAGCTACGGTGATCCAGGCCACGGTCATCTCATGATTAGACTACTGTAACACCCTCTACATCAGCCTCCCTTTGTCAGTGATCCAGAAACTCAAGTTAGTGCAAAACACTGCTACTCGACTGCTGGCTGGAGTGTCACTGAGGTGTCACATCACACCAGTCTTGCAGTGTTTGCATTGGCTTCCTATCGAGTACCGGATTGCTTTCAAAGTGTTAACCTTTAAGGCCTTGCACAGTCTGGGGCCAGCGTACTTGAAGGCCCGTCTTTCCCCGCATATCCCCCAGAGATCGCTATGGTCCGAGGACCAAAATCTCTTGGCAGTCCCGTCGGTCAGAACCTGTCGCTTGTCATCTACGAGACAGCATGCCTTTTCGGTAGCAGCACCTAACTTATGGAACACCTTGCCGGAGGAGGGCCGAGCAATGACAGACTTGTCCTCCTTCCGGAGGGCTTGAAAGACTAACCTCTTCTGGCAGGCGTTCAACCTTTACAGCTTCCGCTTAATCCATATTCTCTATTTTAGTATAAGTTGCTTTTATTGGGTTTAAATGCTGTTTTGTGATTGTGTTTTATGCCTATGTTGTGAACCACCCTGAACCTATTGCGAAGGGTGGTATACAAGTTGAAATAATAAATAAATAAATAATATTTCTCATGAAACGTTGAGGCTATCAGTAGCTGCTAGTTACAACAGCTATATATAATACTTAGTCCAGTATTAGAGGTAATAAGTTTTTAAATACCAACCAATCAGAAAGATGAGCCAGGCAGTGATATTGTGCCCTTTTGGTTTCACATAATAATCCATATGTGGTGGGCTTCATATAATCATTTATCTGTGAGGCAAAATGCTAGGCAAGGTATGCCTAGGGTTTCATCAACATGGTTTTTCCTGTGGTCTTATATTAAGATGTGGGTTAACCAGAGGGAGAGAGAGACCAAGGAGAGAGAGAGAGAGAGAGAGAGAGAGAGAGAGAGAGAGTTTCTGCATATGAATATTTATCTAGTTTTTTTTAAAAAAAAAACTAACGTGGAGACAAAGGAACAAGCTTATGTTTGGGGGGGAAATGAATGTCATAATAATTGAAATAGATCTGTTTTCTGTCTCTAGTCATTCATTTTAAACCACCTTCTTCCTGGCTTCCTCTGGATTATATGTTTCTTTGTTTCCCTCTTGAATTTCCCCAAAACATTAACAGCCTCTTAATTTTACTTATATACTCTGTTTCACCCCACCCACCAAACCTCTCAGTCAATCACAAGAGCATAGGAATTGCATTAATTTGGGGAGGGGGAGCTATAACCCCCCTAAATCTCACTTTCTTGGTCTGAACATTTGAAATTCCTTGCAAGAATGGAAAGGCAACTATTTTACATTTAAGACTAAAACAAAGAATTCCTGCAAGGTTTTATTTGTTCAAAAAGGGCAGATTAAACTTGAAAGACACTGCAAAGGGAATTTCTCTTTTTGTTTGTAAATAAACCTTATCTGCATTTTATAAATTCAATCTGTCTCTGCCCAGCTATTTTAAGTTTCAGTGTCTTTTGGCTCTTAATGTTAGAAACTACAGCACTCATTATAAGGGTTTGCGCACAAGGTTCAAACACAGAACCTGTGTCCTCAATGCTGACATAACCACTGCGCATGCCTCTAATACAGTGGTTCCCAAAGTGGGCGGTACTGCCCCCTGGTGGGCGGTGGGACGATCTAAGGGGGTGCTGGAAGGCTCAGGAGAATTTGGGCGGTGGTGAGCCCCTGTAAGGGGGCGGTGGTGTGAGCCAGGCAACAGGCTCCCCGTAGGGCCCTCCCCCTGCCTCCAAGGGAAGCAGGGCCCACCCCCTGCCTCTCTCTTTGCGGCGCCACCTCCAGCTCCTCCCCCTCAGCCCGGCTTGGAGGGGCTCGAGAGGTGGCACGTGAGGGAGGAAGAGGGAGTGGCAGCAACAATGGCGTCAAGAAGACGAGGAGGCCAGGAGGCGGCGGGAGAGGCCAAGGCCACGGAGGAGCCACTGGACTGAACCTTCGTTGACATGGAGACGGCGATGTCGCTGCAAAACCTGCCCGCCGCCCTCATTGCCTGCAACCTTCTGCTGGTTGTCTTCTTCCCTGACAGACCCTGCAGGGTGAGACCCCATAGGCTTGCCTGCCATGCTGCAGAGGTGCTTCTCTGGCAAACTTGGGTCCTTCCTCCAAGTGGTTTGGACTCCCACCATTCCTAACCACCTCTGGCCCCTAGATATTTGCATTAGAATTCATAAGAGTAGCAAAATTATTTATGAAGTAGCAATCAAAATATGGTTGGGGGTCACCACAACATGAAGAACCTTAAATTGGGGGGTCACAGCATTAGAAAGGTTGAGAACCACTGCATTAATACATATATCTTTCTGTTTAATTGCTATTAAATTTTTTAAAAAAATTCTAGGGGGGAGCTGAGTAAATTTGTTTCTGGAAAGGGGGCAGTAGGCCAAAAAAGTTTGGGAACCACTGCTCTAATAGCAATGCATGTAGTAATTGGGTGTAAAGTCCCAAACAAATAAGGGTTCCTCCATGCCAAATATAGGTGAATTAATGGGGAGAGGTTCACTACATCACAAAAAGCTTTTAAAGCAATAGATTTATCACACTTACATTGAAAAGGCACATTTATTTTTATTCCATTAATTCTAGCCTGGAATTTAGATTTCCTCTCTTTCCCCTGGAGAGAAGAAAGTGCACCCTTAACTCTGTCATTTACTGACAAGGCTCAGAATAGGATGTTCCACTCAAGGAAGTAGTTATATTTGATCCTTCTGAAGCTTTTGTTAGCCACGTTGGGAGCTAAACTTGGCTAGAAAATGAGGAATAAAAATACAGTTCCATAATATAGTTCCTGTTTTGTTTATGTTTAGCATAAATGGGTTTTTTTTATATATATCAGCAAGGAATGGCAGCACTTGAAAAGTATGTCCCGTGGTTATGAAATATAAATGTATAAAGGCGGATCTTCCATCACATTGAATAACTAATGTGCGTGCATAGTGAACTATATTGTTTTAGACAGAACCCATGTGGCTGGTGGTGTCAATAAACAAAAAACAGGCCACACTGTGGCAGAAATAACCCCGGGATTAATGGTCCTTGTTCATTTTGATTTATGTGATGGACAGTAATAGTTTGAGACTGGGAAGAGGAACTACTGAGACCAGACTCAGAACAGTCTCGGAGACAGCTTCTCACATCTCGCAGCCAAATAAGGATATTGTGTACAGAGAGGCTAATTGATTATTCAGTTCTTTGTGATTAATCTTACGATGAGGAATAAAACGAGCTAGATACATTCCTGTGGGCCCTGTAAATTTTGTGCAATCTCAGAAGCCATATGAACTCAATGAAATAACATTAGGGATGACTTTAGAGAAGGAAATTCACTGAGTGATGCAGGCCATGATGTATTCACATTTATGCCCTCTCACTGCTGCTTTGCATATTCACTACTGCAGTGTTTTTCAACCTTTTTCAAGCCACGGCACACTTTTTACATGTACAAAATCCTGGGGCACACCACCAACCAAAATGACACAAAATGACACTCTAACACAGTAATAAATATAGTTAATATGTTTTTAAATGTATTTATACACTCAGTGTGAAACCTGGAACTGTTTCGATAAACACAACATAGATATCCTGGCAGGAATGGCAGAAAGACACAAACTTCCCACACAGAACTCCCATAACCAAGAGAAAATACTATAAGAGTTTGGTGGGCATTGACCTTGGATTTTGGAGTTGCAGTTCACCTATATCCAGAGAGCACTGTGGACTGAAACAATGTTGGATCAGGACCGAACTTGGCATGAATACTCAATATGCCCAAATGTGAACACAGATGGAGTTTGGGCAAAATAGACCTTGACATTTTGGAGTTACAGTTTCTGGGATTTATAGTTAACACACAATCAAAGAGCATCCTGAACTCTTGCAACAATGGAATTGAACCAAACTTGGCATATTGAACTCTCATTACCAATAGAAAGTACTAAAAAGGTTTGCTTGGGAATTGACCTTGAGTTTGGAAGTTGTAGTTCACCTACACCCAGAGAGCACTGTGGACTCAAACAATGTTATGTTATGTTGTTGTTTGTTTTCTAACCAGAATCACAATGTTGGAAGGAGGCTCATCACTTTAAGGTCCCTAAAACAGGCATTGGAAAACTTCGGCCCTCTGGGTGCTTTGGACTTCAACTCCCACCATTCCTAACAGCCTGGGGCCCTTTCCTGCTTAAATGGCTAAGGGGAAAAAAGGAAAAGAGCCTGATGTTGCTAGGAATGGTGGGAGTTGGAGTCCAAAACACCTGGAAGGTCCCAGTTTGCCCATGCCAGCTTTCAACAGAGACCTCTTCCTCCCCCTTCCCCTTCGCGCCCTTTCTTCCCCCTCCTGCCGAACACTTTTTCTTCGACACTGCCGCTTCTGCCGCCATTTTGTTCCAAGGGGGCAGCGTGAGTGTGTTCAGGAGGGAAGAGGGGAGGGAGGAAGACGTGACCTGTGCGGGCGCTATTGTGCAGACTCGCCCCAGAGCAAAGCGAGGCAAAGCAAGCAGAGCGAGGCTGGGAAGAAGGGAGCCTGAGTGGAGAAGAAAAAGTGTTTGGCAGGAGGGGGAAGAAAGGGTATTGGAGGTTTCCATTTCCCACAGCACACCTAATGATTGCTCACGGCACACTGGTTGGGAAACACTGCACTATTGGCATTGAAGCCATCTGCCTTTTCTTGTCTAATAATTGATCTTATAAATGTCTATTTAAAGGCAAGCTCTGGTTACTTGACTAGGACTCACATCTAGGTCACTACACCGCAATGTTGCTCAAAGTAGTGGTCAGTGGGAGTGCCTTCACACCAGCCTGACTTGACCACAGTGTTCCACGCTTTAGTTACAGAAAAAATGAGTACTGCAACACACTCTATATGGGGCTGCCTTTGAAGACAGCTCAGAAACTGCAATTAGTGTAAAGGTCAGCAGCCAGAAAAGCCAGAATGGCCCCCTCCTTGCCATCCTTTTGGTGGCAGGCTTTTAAAGATGTAGGTGTTTAAGACTATAAAGGGCTGCTGTGATTTTGTAATGTGATTTTTTATTATTTTATTATTTTAACCTGGAATGTTTTAATATTAATGTTGTCTAAAGTTGTTTTAAAATCTGTATATTTTAAGTTGTACTGAAATGCTTTTTTAGCTGTGAGCTGCTTTGAGTCTCCATATGGAGAGAAAATATATAAAAATAAATAATAAATAAAATTAAATAAAATTTTAAAAAATAAATAAATAAGACCATCAGTGCCTAAAAAATCTTTCCTTCCGTAGCTAAAAATAGGATCAAGGAGGTGTTATTGAAACTGTAGTACAAAACTCACTCCAGGTGGTTTAAAAAACACATTAAATACAATTGTGCATTTAGTGTACATATTTAGCTAGAACTATAAATACGACTACTATTTTCTGGACTGAACCCATGTGTTCTTCTCTTCAGTTTGGGTTCTGATGAAATAGGCAAGTTCAGCTAACTGTAAGTCAGGAGATCAAAACAGAATGTCTTATAATACCTGAGCTTCCTTACTAATTATTCAAAATTAATTAGGGTTTTGTTTTGCAGAACACATGAGCTGATAAAGTAAAGCAAGAGTTGCTTATAGAGATACAATTTCTCCCTGCAGATTGCGATAATTTAGACAAATTAATTATTACACATGCATCCCCAACCTTTCTCTGAGGCACTTCTCTGAGTATCATACATGGCTGTCTCAGCATCTTTTTATCCTTTATAGTGTGGGCTTCTTCTGGTTGGGAGACTGGTCTAAAGCTAGCTAGGCCATTCCAAGGTTGAATAGGGATTTGAACCTGCATGTCAGTTCCACTTCCACATGTCAGCCCCAGTTTGGCAGTCATACACCACCCTAGCTTTAAGATACTGGTGTCAGGAGATAATTAGTAAATTGCTTGGAACTGAAACGTTTGCTGTGTCTTCTTGAAAGACGCAGCAGCATTGTGGATAGTGCATCTCCATGCCTCCTGATGTGAGGCCAGGGTGGATCATTTTGGTGATCAATCTGGCCGAGCCTGAGATGTTGTTTCAAGGAGTCCTTATCTCTTTTTTGGGGCACCTCTTGCACGAGTTCATCTTTGGGAGGCGGTGGTCCTCCATCCTAGAGATGTGCCCTACCCAGCGCAGCTGAGTTTTCAATAGCATGGCCTCAATGCTGGTGATCCCTGCTTGCTCAAGGACTGCAACATTCGTCACAAAGTCAGTCCAGTGTACATTTAGGATTGAGCGAAGACAGTGCTGATGAAAGCATTTGAGGAGTCATGGGTGTTGGCGATAGGTGACCCATGTGTCAGACCCATAAAGGAGAATAGCACATTAGTAGGGCATATGTACTGATTACCAACAGGTTCAGTCCTTGCACCTTCAATGTAGAGAGGGTGAATCCTGTAAGAAACTCAGAAAGGTTTATGCCAGTCAGTATAGAAAAAATTGGAAAGTGCTTATTGTACTTTTTAAAGTTGTATATTATGTCATGTCATGGCCTATGACTGGTATAAGAAACCATTCATTCAGTATAGATAACACTGTGTTAATGTAGCAGTGGTCTTTACTGATATAAAACTGTTCTTTACACACCAGAGTATTTGATGGGGCAGGAACTATATCCGAGCACTGTTATTATAACAACCTCTTCCGGACTTCAGCTTTTAATAAGGGTATATAATAAAGACCAATATCTCATCATGAGTCTGAACTTTACTCTTCAATTTCCTCCTTCCTTATTCTCCTGGGCTGTGATATTTATGCTATGATGTCTTTCATTTTAAATTGCGCTCTTGTGTCTAGAGATGGTATATTGATAAGGAAAGGAATATCTGTCTGTTTGACTTTCTCCCGCATTCAAATATATTTAAGATATTTAAGATATATTCTCCCCCATTACCATTGGTGTGGTGAAGTTTAATAAGTGTATATGTATTCCCAGCATGGAGATGTTATACCTCTCTGCCAGACAGTGGTTTAGTATAATGACCTTCTCAGAAAAAGAAAATATATTACAATCCTGACCCAACATTTAAAAACTTGGATACATTAATTGATTTTAATCTGTTGTTGTATTTGATGTGTTGTAGTTTTGTACTTATGTATACAGCATCAAATTGTTGCCTTTTTTCAGCCACCCTGAGTCCCCCTTTGGGGGTAGAGAAGGGTGGGTTATAAATGAAATAAATAAATAAATAAATAATAATAATAATAATAATACATTGGAATTCGAATCCAGACTTTTAAGAGCTAAACATGCACGTACTCCAAGCCTAGACAGTGACTATTTTTTATCACACATAAATCTTTTAAATTTCAGGGAGGAGGGGGTTGCATTCCAAATATGATGAAATGTGCACATTTGTGTAGGTTTTATTAAAAATGAACTGGTATTTTTTTTTGTACTGATGTTCATATATATGTGTGTGTTATTACTGAAATGTTACCACGGGAGCCATGTAATTAAGAGACATTTAGCAACCAGTGGCAGAAGTAGATTTCTATGTCTAAGAGCTTGGGTGTCGTCCTGGATTCACAGTTGACTATGGAGGCCCAGATCGCTAATGTTAGTAAGCAGGCCTTTTTCCATCTCCGGCAGGCGAGACAGCTGGTACCTTACCTTTCAGAGGAAGCCTTGGCTACAATCATCCATGTGACGGTTACATCTAGACTGGATTATTGTAACGCCTTGTATGTTGGCCTTCACCTGTCGACTACTCGGAGGATCCACATTATTCAGAATGCGGCTGCCAGGCTACTTGCAAAAACACCTTTGAGATGCCACATAACTCCAACTCTGCTGCATTTGCACTGGCTTCCAACGGAATTCCAGGCCCCGTTTAAGTTGTTGGTTCTGACCTTTAAGGTGCTTTATGGTCAGAGGCCAGCATATCTCAGAGACTCCTTCTCCCCTCTTCACCGCCAATGGTCGCCACGACTCCTCCAACTAAATTTACTGTATGTTCCAGGCCCCAGGGAAGTACGTCTCGAGAGCACAAGACGTAGGGCCTTCTCCATCTCTGCCCCTGTCTTGTGGAACTCCTTGACTCCCCACTTGAGGGCCATGTGCGTGACTTGCGACCCTTTGCTCAGGCACTCAAGACCTGGCTTTTTAGCAGAGCTTTTAATGTCTAATGCAGTCTATTTGGTATTGTGTATTTTTAATGCTATTGTTTTATGTAAATCGCCTGGAGCATTTTAATGGAGGGCGATTAACAAGTCAGAAACTGATGATGATGATGATGTTATTGAGGACAGTGATTATTTTCTGGGTTTAAATATGAATGTTAAAAGAGCTGTCCTATGTTATGGCTATGGTTCAACACCATAGATAATCGCAGGGTGGATCCATCATTCCACTCCAGTTGGCTCTCCATATTTGTGGGTTTAATTTTTACAGGTTTGGTGATTCATTAATTTGATTAATATGTTCTCTCTAAACCAATCTGTAGGGCCTCCAGAATGACGCCCTCTTCACAAAGGGCATTTTTGCCCTGTTTTGTCATTTTTAATTGCAGCAAGGACAGGCCTGCCATGCACCATCACAGGACACATGGCAGGCCCCACTCACATTCCTCTCAAGGTGGAGAAGAAGCACTGACAGGCGCTTTCTCCTCCACGATGGGGAGGAAAGTGTAGTTTGGGTAGCTCCAATTGAGCTACTCGCACTTTCCTCCTCCTTTTGCTATGTAATGGCAGAAAGGGCAATGGGGCAACATGCATTGCCGCTCTTTCTGCCATCTGATGAGGGGAGGGAAAGGGTCCCAAAGGGAAAGGGTGATGAGGGGAAGAGAGAGCATGAGGGGCTGCTTGTGGCGCCCTGCACACCATCTGTTTGGCTGGCAATTGATGCGCCAATGGCATGGTCCGAAAGGGCTGCGTGAAGAGGTCCTAAGTCCTCTAGCAGAAGTTAACCATGAAAATGCCTTAGAGCAGTCTTTCTCAACCAGTGTGCCGTGGCACACTAGTGTGCCGTGACGGACCTCCTGCTGTGCCGTGAGAAAAGCTCTCTGCCCCCCTTCCTCCCCCCTCCTGCTGAACTCCTGCTGCTTGGGGGAGGAGGAAGGGCCGGGCAGTGGTGAAGAAAAAGAAGGGACCGGGGCGCCGCCTCCTTCGGCCATTTCCCCAGCCAGCCTCCAATCCGCCATGACTCCCACCATGACTCTTGCCCCTCGCTCGCTGAAGCCATGTGGAGGAGGAGCCCCGCCCACTGAAGCCCGTCCACCGCTCATGCTCCTCCTCTGTAGGAGAGCTGAAGCTGGGGGAGGGGCGGGGCATGGCACAGCCTGGCTCTGCCCCCCCCCCGGCTTCGCACTCCCAGCAGCTGCTCCAGCCTTGAGGGGACAGTGCCAAGCCAGCATTGTGCTGGCTCTGGCACCGCTGGCTTGGCACTGCCCCCTCAAGGCTGGAGCAGCTGCTCGGAGATGTGAAGCCGGGGGTAGGGGGCAGGGCATGGCGCAGCCTGGCTCCGCCCCCTCCCCGGCTTCGGCACTCCCAGCAGCAGTTCCCAGCAGGCCACCAACCCCCAGCCGTTCTTTACTGTGTTAAGAGTTTCATTTTGTGTCATTTTGGTTGGTGGTGTGCCCCTGGGTTTTTTTAATGTTAAAAGTGTGCCGCGGCTCAAAAAAGGTTGGGAAACACTGCCCTAGAGAACCTAGAGATTCAAAGAGTAGTGTTTTCTCAGGTAAAGACTAAATTCTTTTTTTGTGTACATTTTTCTCTCTTTCCGCACCCCTAACCTCCACAAAAGTGGAGCGCCTGCTTTAAAATGGAAGTCATCAGCACCACTGCCCCTTATAGATGTAGAGCTATCTCACGTGCATTTGGTCTCATCCCTACTGTATTTTTCTGCAAAGGCTTTGGGTTTTCAGGCTAGAGAGAAGTGCATCTTCCACATTCCACCATATTGCTGTAGCATTTGTGTACTCTTTCAGAAATTTGAGCAGTGGGTGTTTTTTGCCAATGTGGCCCCACCTGCTGGCTTGGAAATGATTGAATCCTGCCATGAGCAAGATATTTCTAGCAGCAGAATCATTATTGCTTACAATATAAAGGGAAGCAAAAAATAAATCTATTGCTTTATGTTCTAGCTTTCGCTTTTTGGCATTTTTAAGTAAAGGGGAGGGGGCAAGGCAGGATCAGTGCACCCTGGTTTGTAATACAATCTAAAAGGATGTCTCTTTGTGGAGACAATATAACACTCCAAATACCCTTGTGACAACAAATGGAAGCATGTTTCTCGATATAACTTTATATTCTCATTGAGATTTATGATAAACAACTACTCCATCCTCTCTCTTAACAACGCAAATATGCAAAATGTTCCATTTTCCGAATCCTACACGTACTATCCTTATAAAGTTCTCCATCAGAGTGCTGTAGCTTTTTAAAGGAAACTCACTAGCAAGCTGAAATTCATGGCTGTGAAGACAGAGTTGGAAGTGATGATTGTGATAAGGATAGTTGGACGGTTCCGGTCCAACTTACATGTCCGAACGCATCTCTCCCTATGAACCATCAAGATGTTTAAGATCATCCAGAGAGTCCCTGCTTTTGGTCCCACCTGCTTCACAGGTGCATCTGGCGGGGACGAGAGACAGGGCCTTCTCAGTGGTGGCTCCCCGGCTCTGGAACGCCCTTCCTAGTGATATCAGATCAGCCCCCTTCCTCCTGACATTTCGTTAAAAAGTCAAGACTTGGCTGTTCGAGCAGGCATTCGCGAACAAACTTTAATTAATCGAGACCAACGGATTATGACGATGCAATGGAAACCGATTTTAAGAATAATGTGCTGAGATTGTATTCTGTAGTTTTTAACTGTTAATTTATATGGTTTTATATGACTGTTTTTATCATATTATGATGTTTTTGTATGTGGGCACTTGCTGCTGCTTGTTCACTGCCTCGAGTCACCTTCGGGCTGAGAGAGGCGGTATAGAACCACAGTAAGTAAATAAATAAATAATAATAGTGATTTGGAGGAATGTCCATATTGTCCCAGAGGGAAAGAGCAAGAAGGAAATTGTGTGTGTTGTTCAATAAACAGTAGCCAGTAACTAAAAACAACTACTTAAGCTACTTGTGAAAAGCAGCAATGTTATGAGTTATGTTTTAAAATCTCAGCTATATTTAAAATTAATTGGGGAGCTCTTTGGGATTATATCTGTGGCTGATTACTTTAAAAGCAACCTTCCAAATGACGTTTTTCTTATGTAAATAAAAGGTGGGTGTCCTTGGAACTATGGCAGATGAGTAGACTCTCCTTCTCTCCTGTTCCTACTCCTAGCCAAAATAGTCTCCTGGGTGCTCCTGAGGATAATTCAAGCCCCATATATATATAGCAGTATGTTTCCACTTTAATTGCCATGGCTGCAGCCTATGGGATCCTGGGGTCTGGCAGCGAGCAAAGCAATATCGCTTTCTAGCCGATAATTCTAATTATTCCTTTCTCAGATGCAAATTCCAGAATTGTATAGGCTGGGATCTTGATAGTTAAGGAGGAATGATAACACTGTAACTGTATACTATGAAAAGTCCCCAGGGAACCTCACATAGGCATAATAGAGGCCTTCTCTGAAATACAAATAGCCATTTCTGAGAGCCTTTATGTGGCAGGCAAAGAAACAATTCCAGTTCACATAGTCTTGAGCTGCTGATGCTTCTGTATGAATGGTATCTCCATTAAAAAAAGATCCCAACAAACAAAAGCCATACCCAACATTGGTGCTGATAGTGTCAGGGCTCATTGAGTCAGAGAGAAAAATAGGGAGAATATGATTTTATATGAGGGATATACATACATGTCTGGAAGATACAGCGATATGAAGCACAATGGTTCGGAATGTGGAAAAAGGTCAGCCCAAGACATTTTGCTTCTAGAGACAAAGGACAACACTGCATTTCTCAAATACCTATACAGGCATACCTCTCCACTGGCACCCCCTTGTCATGGGGGAGAGGCTTGCGTACCCTAATGAAGTTGTGAGCTATGCTGGCAGTGGCATTATAGCCACCGGTAGGGCCTCCCATGCCAGACAGATCACAACCGAAGGGTCTGACAACGAGCGTCAACGGGCAGGATGGGCTCTCTAGCTTTTTGGCAACCATCCTAGGAGAAAGAAAACTCTGATTTCAAACCCGAGCAGATGGTGCTCATCTAACCCTGTAAGGTCAACCATCTAAGAGAAGGAAACTCGAACCAAACCTACGACCTGAGGACCTCGCTGCCACAGTCCTAAGCTTGCTAGGCCCCGGCAGACGAACCTTTGGTTTAAAGGGTGAGGCCAGTTCTGTCCACGCTGAACTACACCGGAGAAGTCCATTTCACAAGCTCAAAGGACACATCCAACCTCCGAATCATCAATGCACTTGTAGAAAGCGTGGGATGAGTCCTTCCCAAATCTTCGTTCGCTAAGAAAAGCCAAGATACAGGCATTGAATGGACTGGCACTTGAGTTGTACTTCAGCACTGACAATGGGGCAGGATTTTCCACCATACCAAAGAACATTATTCTAGTGTGATGTACTCCAAAAAAGATAAAAGACCAGAGGGCTTAGGGAGGATAATTTTATGGTTGCAAGTGCTTCCCCACCATTTCATCTCTAAGACATCGGCTTGGTATAACTCAGTGGTTCGCAACCTGTGGGTCCCAGCTGTTTTGACCTACAATTCCCAGAAATTCCAGCCAATTTACCACCTGTTAAAATTTCTGGGAGTTGAAGGCCAAAACATCTGGGGATCCACAGACTGAGAACCACTGAGTTATACCAAGCTGGTATAACTGGTCCAGATAACCACTTAGATAATTGACTGCAGACTTCTCTTCTTCAGTAAATTGTGTCAACTTTGATGGGGTTGGACTGGATAGCCCTTGTGGACTTTTCTAGTCCTGTAGTTCTCACTTCAAAATATGACACCAGGTGTCTTAGACTGCCAGTAGCACCATTTCCATATTTACTATGCTTTGCTGCATTGAGAGACTTTGTTGTCCAGTAAAATCTTTTCAAAATCTTGTTCAGGGCTGGAGGTGGGGAATGCAGAGGAAATTAAATGGATGTATTTCTGATGTTCTGCCATAATACTCCCTAAATAGAATTAAAGCAGAGCAGGCTGCCAACTTCATTTCTTCAATAGCTCTGCGAGATAACTCGGTTTCAGCAGACTGGGGTTATTAATGATCAGTTCAGTAAATTTTATCTATTACTTTATGCCTCAAGAGGACACTTAGATGAAACTGATTTTGATCAAGCCATGAATACTGTCACCTGTAATAAATTGTGATCTGACACTAGGTTACCCAATATTGGTTTAGAGATAGAAGAAAAGCCAATTCTGGACTTGGCACCTGATAAAATAAACATTTTAGAAGAGATGGGATCTCTAGCTCATTTTTACAAGTTTTCAGAAGCAGATAGCACTGATCCTGGAAGGGGTCATCTGTCAGTGGCTCCACCAAAAAAAAAACAAAACAAATACCCTGAGGCATTAAAACACTCTTGCTTACTGAGATATTTAGAAAGGCAAATGCAAGTGATAATTATGGAATCTTTCACCTTGCATATTAGCTAAATATAGAATGGATGCACAATCTCGCCGGCACTGTTCGTCACTAGGCTTCATTATCTCACACCAGTTCTCATTAAAAACATGAAAGAGAGATTTACAGCTGCCAACTCTCTGCTTTGGATTTTATCACCTATCTCCTTTTCTTTCTGTATGGAAGGATTCACAATTTCAGTTTCAATGAGAAAGTATCATCACCCAGCATTGTAGTGCAACTCTAAGGCCTGACATTCTTTTCTTGTCTTTTTAAAGCTTTCATTGCAGATGGATGCCAATGCACAATCAGTATCTAGAATCGTGGACAAAACGGTTGTGCATCAAAAGAAGATTTGGATCCATGAGAATTCCATGACTGGTAGTATAAAGCATATACATTTTAGTTGCTACAGATATTTTCAGTTGAAGAGTTTTCCAGAGCTATGCATCCATGCTGAATTCCTCTTTAACATCATGTCAACACTATGAAAAGGAGTAGTAGTGATCATAGAATCATAGCGTTGGAAGAGACCACCCAGACCATCCAGTCCAATCCCCTGTCATTCATGAAAAGGACAAAGTACCCCAACAGATGGCCATCCAGCATCTATTTAAAAGCCTCCAAGAAACTGTATTTTTATTTTAATTGCTAAATTGTTTATTGCTTTTATCTGTTAGTATACAACTGTTTTAATTGTATTTTATATTGTTGGGTTGCCATGTGTAAACCGCCTCGGGTCGCCTTCGGGCTGAGAGGGACGGTATATTATTTATTTACCAAAATAAATAAATGAATATACTTTGTCCCACTTTAATAATTCTTATAGTAATGTAGATCATGATTAAATCATCCACAGGAATTGTTTTCTGGGGCAAAGTGGGGAGCAGAGAAAGAAACGGAAATTGTCAATTGATTAATTCCATTTTTGCAGTGTGCAGGTCGATGATATGTTATACAAAAATAATAGCAAGTTCAGGAAATAGGAATTAATTGCTCTGGAAATGTTATTTATCAAATGTTTCATTGGTCAAGTGGGGCAAGACAAGTTCTGGGTCCCTGTAGATAATAGTAACATGCATTTGAGCAGACTGTGGCTTCATCATGCACATGTAACTGTTTCTATGGTCTTGATCTGATTGCTAAAGTACATTGCCCTCAAACGTTTCAATATTCCCCATACAGGTAGAATAGTTTTAAAAGCCAAATTTCTTAAGTAAGGTTACCTGGCGTGAAAAATAACATAACTGTTGTAGTAGAGCCTCTGAATAATGTTGCAAGCAGGAAAAATGCTACAAACCCTGCAAACAGGGGTGTGGTCATTAGGAGAGGCCAACGGGCTACTTGGGAGCAGGGATCAGATGATGAGCAACAACAGAGGAGGATTCGGCAGATACTTACAGAGCCTACAGATGAGGAATCGTTTGAGGGCTTTTCTGGGGATGAGGGGTCTGACAATGAGGAGGCTGGTATGGAAAGTGGGAATGGGGATTCGGAGGATGGGTCTGGCAGCATGGACTGGACTAAAGTGCGGGAAGTGCAAGATATCTGTGAAGAGCCCACAAGCAGTGATACGTTTGTGGGGTTTTCTGGGAAGGAGAATTGGGGCTCAGAGGATCAGACTGCATCTCGGGGAGAGTTAAGTCTTGACAGGAGATGGAAGGATTGGAGGGGAAGACAAAGGGTTTCACATTAAGCTGTGGGTACAGGTGAGAAAGTTAATGAAGGGGTATTGGCTCATTCAAGCTCATTTGTAGTATAAATGAGGGCTAAAGTTTGAGGCAATTTGCAGTTGGCAAAGGGTTGCTGAGTGCCCATGTCTTGTGTGTTGGGATTCCTGATTCTTGTGAACTCTTCTTGGACGTGACTTTGGATTCTACACTTTCATCATGGACTTGGTATAGTATGGGTTGGGATTGTGGCAGGTTTTTCCTGTGGGTTAGGTTTTGTGCTGCTTTCCATATATTAGCTGCTGCTGCCCATTCTGCGTTTGGCGTGGTTTGCTGTTCTACATTCCGATGTGAGTTTGGCTGCTACAATATCAACATGGAACTGGGTACAGTATGACTGGGGTTTGAGGGGGTTGGGTTCTTTTTAGGGCTTCTTTGTGCGTTACTTTCCATGCATTCGCTCCTGTTGCTTGTTCTGTGTATGACCTGGTTGGTTACTTTGACTTCGCTGACTTCTCCATCCCTCAACCCGGATTGGATTCGCTTCACTGATGTCAGAAGCTACGCATTGACTGCCTTCCCGTGTGATGACTTCGGACTCCATTTGACACTTCTTCGCTCTTCATGTTCCGCTTTAGCAATGATTGTTTGGTTTTGTGTTACTTTTTCCTTTGTAAATAAATGTCTTCCTTTGAGAAAGAGGGGTTTGTATAAACTCTAAATACTCTGTATTGTAGAATGCAAAGAGTTTTATTGTAATATAACCAGTTTCCTGGTGGTTAATTTCTTCCTTGAACAATAAAGATTGGCTTAAAGTCTCTTAAATAACTGGTTACTTGCCTCAATGCTGTTTCGTGAAGCTATAGTCCTTTGGAGGTTGCCAAACCGTCCCTTTCCCCTCTGATGGCTCTCTAGGTTACGAAAACCTCAAGGCCCCCAGTCAAGCGAACCCTTTAGACGAAAACAGGGTCTTCCTTTACAGTTCGAAGACTGGCTGAAGATGCTGAAGTCACACGAGACACGCCAAAGCCTTCCAATATGCTTAGTATTCTCAGAAGTTGACCTTGGATGGGTTTAGATGGCAAAGATGGCTGGTCGGAGCCGAAGCCCAGAAACCCAGCCAGCACGTCCTTTATCTAGCGAAACACCAAAGGGAGGTGGAGCAGTGTAGGCGCAAGTCCGAGCTCCTCCCATACAAAAGCGCACACACATTTGCAGCTGCACCAACTACAGGAAAGGGTATCAGGCGTGCAATATTACCGTATTAAATCAGAGCAATGCAATCAGGTCCCTTGCAGGGACCATCATAGTGTAGCTATTCTCCCCTTGAAGTGGACTATATTGTGCACTCTATCCTTACAAATGTTAAGAGATGAGGAAGGGATTCTCAGGGGAAAAAGTGTTACTATCCTTAAATCAGCACTGAGTTACTTAAGCACACAGGGATTCAAACCCAGGATTTTCTAAGTTAACTATTCCAACTGGAGGGCCTTTCCATTGCTTTGCACTTCATTTTTAAAATCTTAAATTCATTCTATCCCGAACAGGATGAAATGTGCAAACCGTGGTATATTGTCAAAAAGTGGACTTTAATGAAATTCTCAGCTATTGCTACTTGCCAATTTGTTACAGATGAAGTATAATGGCTGAAAGCTGAGTTTCAGAACTAGGGAATTTCTAGTTCAAATTTTACCTCCCCCATGAACAAATTAAGTGCTAGCCTCAGGCTTCCTCCTAACTTACACCTGTAAAATGCATAAAATAACATTGACCTACTTCATACAGATTCTCTTGTTGTTCTTATGTGCCTTCATGTTGATTCATACTTACAGAAAACCATTCACAGTGTTTCCTTGGCAAGATCTATCCAGAGGAAGTTTGCCATTCTGTTCCTCTTAGGTTGAGAGGGCGCGATTTGCCCAAGGTCCCCCTGTGAGTTTCCACGGCTGAAATTCAAAAAGTCTTCTTTCAAAATCCTAGTACATTGGAGCCCCCGGTGGCTCAATGGGTTAAACCCTTAAGTCGGCAGGACTGAAGACCTATAGGTCGGAGGTTCTAATTCAGGGAGAGTGCGAATGAGCTCCCTCTGTCAGCTCCAACTTCCCTGCAGATACATGAGAGAAGTCTCCCACAAGGATGGTAAAATATAAAAACGTTCAGACACCCCGTGGGCAACGTCCTTGCAGGCAGCCAATTCTCTCACACCAGAAGCGACTTGAAGTTTCTCAGTTTCCGGGGTGCTGCCGAGACATCATATAACACCTACTTTACAGCAATTGCACTGAGCGCCGGAACAGCTTCAAAGTGATGGTACTTACCTTCAAGGCCTTATATGGTCCAGGGCCGGCGTACCTGAGAGACTGCCTTATCCCCTACCAACCCCAGAGATCACTTCATTCAGTTGGAAATCCCCAGTTTTAAGATTGACCGCCTGACAGCGACTAGGCACAGGACCTTTACGATTGTGGCTCCATCTTTGTGGAATGCTTAACCTGCAGAAATTCGTGCCCTACGGGATTTACAAATTTTCTGTAGAGTTTGTAAGACATTTTTGTTTTAAATTTTTAATCTTGTTCAAACTATTCTTATTGTGAATTGTATTGCTTTGTGTTGTAAACCGCTCCGAGCCTTAGGGGAGTGTCGGTATATAAATCTGAATAAATAATAATAAGTCTCTCCTTACATGAAAAAAACCCCCTCAATCCATTGCACCATGCAGGCTGTCTACAGATGTTTAAGGATTCTTAAATTGTGTGTGTGTGTGTGTGTGTTAAATAATGGTGGCCACATTAATTTCACAGGGGTTGCTTAGGCAAGGAATACTCAGATATAGTTTACCAGTCCCTGCCTCTAAAATATTGCCCACAACACCTGGCATTTTTGGTGGGCCCCATCCGAGTAATACCCAAAGCTAATCCTGCTTAGCCTCCAAGATCATTTAGGATATATGTGCCTGATATTTAGGGTATTTGCTATAGTAAAGTAAACAATATAATGTAGCATATTAATGTATCTCGGCATTACTTCGCGAATGAAGATTCTTAGGAAGGACTCATCCCACGCTTTTTACAAGCGCGTTGATGACTAAAAAGGCCAATCTGAGATAGCCAAGTTCGTTGCAGAAAGCACAACAGAAAGCCTTCTTGGGTGATGTTGTTTCCAAGTTGTGGTTCTTTCTGCGTTTTCGATTCTCTTCGAGACCCATTTGGCATGTCTTCTCGAAAGAGGACCATTGTTGGTGATCAATCTGGCCGAGCCTGAGATGTTGTTTCAGGGAGTCCTTATATCTCTTTTGGGGGGCGCCTCTCTTGCGCTGACCCGTGGCGAGTTCACCATAGAGTAGTATTTTGGGAGGCAGTGGTCCTCCATCCTAGAGATGTGCCCTGCCCAGTGCAGCTGTGTTCTCAATAGCATGGCCTCAATGCTGGTGATCCCTGCTTGCTCAAGAACAGCAATAATTCGTCACATAGTCAGTTCAGTGTATATTTAGGATTGTGCGAAGACAGCTCTGATGAAAGCGTTCAAGGAGTCGTAGGTATTGGCGATAGGTGACCCATGTTTCAGACCCATAGAGGAGAATAGACAGTACGATAGCTCTGTACACACTGATTTTGGTGCTTTGCCTCAGGTGCTTGTTGCTCCAAACTCTTTTGTGAAGCCTTCCAAATGCACTATATGCCTTTGCTAATCTGTGATCTATCTCTTTATCAATCTTGGCATCTGAAGAGATGATGCTTCCCAGGTAGGTGAACTGCTAAACGGACTTAAGCACAGATTCGCCTATGCTGACGCGAGGATGATGGTGTTCTTCCTGTGGTGTGGGCTGGTAGAGAACTTCAATTTCCTTCAGGCTGACTTCCAGCCCAAACAGCTCTGCAGCTGCTGCAAAGCAGGATGTGAGGTGCTGCAGGGCTGCTTCTGAATGGGTGACAAGGGCAGCATCGTCAGCAAAAAGCAGCTCACTGACTCGATAGTTTAGAGTCTTAGTGCGAGCCCTCAGACGGCTTAAGTTGAACAAGCTGCCATCAGTACGATAGCGTATATATATGCCGTCTTCTTCTTCAAGGTCTGCCATAGCTCTTTGGAGCATCATGCTGATGAAGATTGTAAATAGGGTTGGTGCAAGAACACAACCTTGCTTCACTCCATTAGTTATTAGAAATTGCTCCGAGAGAGCATTGCCGTATCTGACTTGACCGCGCTGGCCCTCATGTAACAGGATAATCATTTTGAGGAATTTGGCGGGACATCCTAGACGTTCCAGGATCTGCCCCAGACCTTTTCTGCTCCCAGTGTCAAATGCTTTGGTGAGGTCGACAGATGTTACATAGAGTCCTTTGTTCTGCTCTCTACATTTCTCTTGCAGTTGTCTAAGGGCAAAAACCATATCTGTGGTGCTCCTATTAGCTCTGAAGCATATTAATGACTCTCTCGGCATTACTTCGCGAACAAAGATTCAGGAAGGACTCATCCCACGCTTTTTACATATGCGTTGATGACTAAAAAGGCCAATCTGAGATAGCCAAGTTCATTGCAGAAAGCCTTCTTGGGTCATGTTGTTTCCAAGTTGTGGTTCTTTCTGCGTTTTTGTTTCTCTTCGAGACTCATTCGGCGTGTCTTCTCGAAAGAGGCCGCAGCATTGTGAATAGTGCACCTCCATGCCTCCCGATGTGAGGCCAAGGTGGACCATTGTTGGTGATCAATCTGGCTGAGCCTGAGATGTTGTTTCAGGGAGTCCTTATATCTTTTTTGGGGGGCACCTCTCTTGCGCTGAGCCGTGGCGAGTTCACCATAGAGTAGTATCTTTGGGAGGCGGTGGTCCTCCATCCTAGAGACGTGTCCTTTCCAGCACAGCTGTGTTTTCAATAGCATGGCCTCAATATTTTTAAATGAACAATGGAATTGATTGATAAAGCAACAGTTCAATCACTGGTGTTTTGTAGTTCCATACTATCTCTAGTTGTGTTTTAACCAAATTTACAAGACACTGAAGCCAAGAACTGCCATTTGCAAAACTGTACCACTGAACTGCATCCCTCCCTGTATAGCTCTTGCTTAATATACTGTCTGGGGCAAGTCTTTTACTGTCTTCTTTCCAAATCTCTTGTGGTGCATGTTGTGACTGAAGAGTTTGGAGAATGTTTGGAAATGCTCATTTAAATGCAACATACATCAGTTTATGCCTTTCCAAGCCTAGATTCAGCTCCAGGGATTCGCTTTGCGGTCACATTCTGGATTTCAGTACTCTCTTGCAGACATGGGGAGCTCAGGATTAGATTCAGTTCATACAAGCAGAGTAGAAACCAATGGATGTAGTAAAGGAAATGGCTCCTATTTTGTTTGTTTTTTTTAAAAAAACTTGTATAAAGGAGGAAATGTCAGGAGAAGGATTATTGTGAAGAACAACATAATGGAAAATGGCATGCATAGTTAAATAGACCCAGACTGGACGAAGCATATCAATGTCTGCAGCAGTATGATGAGACAAACTGCAGGAAAAGAGATTCCAGATAAACATCAATTTTAAGAATTCTTACAACAGAGCTGTTCACTATTGGAATATGTTGTCTCAGAGTATAGTGGAATCTCCTTCACTGAACTTTTTTTAAAGGCTGGATGGCTATCTCTTAGCAGTGTTTTGGTTGTGTATTCCTGTATAGCAGAATGGGATTGGACTGGATGGCCCTTGTGGTCTCTTCCAATGCTATGATTCACTGCTCTATACCTCCCAGGAGACCATTTCAGAAGATAGAATATTCGTAAATAGAGTACACATATATAACCAAGTCACCATGTATTAAAATAACATTCTGTTCCCAACGTAAAATATAATTTCAATTCTTGAACTTTCTTAGGCGTGGTTTCTGTCTAGCTACACAAATTTGCAGCAGTATGCCAATTTATCATGCATGCCCAATGTCTGAATTTCCCCTGTGTATTTGTTTAATATACCCAGGCCCTGAGCAGAATTTTTACAGTCCTTCTAACACATTGGAGGAGAAGAATATCTTCTTTCCAAACAGACATCTTCGTTGTCTCCATCTCCATCCACCCCTTTAACAAAAAGCTCCATTTCTGGATGAGAGCTCCTGGATTTGCCCACTAGAAAGACTGCTGGCCATGTTGAATGGGAAATTTTAGGAGTTGGTGAGATAAAACAACAGTAACTTTTCCGAGCTCAAAATATAGACAAATAGTTGCCTGCAAAACACAACGACTTGTAATAGGCTGTATCCACACCTCAGGATTATAGCACATTGACTACACATTAGTTGCTATAGTTAATGCTATAAAATACTAAGTTTTGTAGTTTTATAAGATATTTACTCTTGTCTGTCAAAGAGTGTTCGTGCTACAGCAAATCATCCCAGCGTTCTATAGAATTGAGTTATGCCAATTAAAGTGGTGCCACACTGCGATAATTCTATAATGTGGACTGGGAATAGAGAACCGAATCTGCCTTTGCAAATGCTGTAATCACTTCTTTGGATGGGACTGAATCCAATGTCCAAGTAGAAAACAATGATCAACATACTCTGTTTCCCAAAAAACAAGACATCCCCTCTAAATAAGACCTAGTAGAGGTTTTGCTGAATTGCTAAATATAAGGTCTCCCCTGAAAGTAAGACCTAGCAAAGTTTTGGTTTGGAAGCATGCTCCCCCTGGTGGACAGAAGCTGCAATACCGTCCTTCCTGTACAAGTGGTCCAGGAACTGCTGTGGGAGATTGTTACAGTCTCCAAAAAAATGTGTGGGAGCTAGCCAGGTACTTTACAGCCCTTATTTTTTGTAGCTCTGTGTGTGAGGTCCAGTATATTTATTATACTGTACAGTATTGTAGCAACCCCGTTCTCTTTCGTGCCTGGGGGGCAGGGGGTGGCCCCGGGGGTCCCGATTGCATTAGGGCCAATTGCAGCTGAGGTGGACATGGAGGAAGGGGATGATGAGGTAGCTGGGCCTTCCTCTCCCACTGAGAGCTTGGCATGGGATGATGGCTGGCCCAATGGGTATGAAAGCTGGGAAAGTCAGGCTGACACTGAAAGTGCTGATTCTGATAATCAGTATGAGAAACCAGGTGGTTTCGGGTCGCAGGAAAGGGTTAGGGAGATCGTGGAGGATGAGCCCATGAAGATAGCGACCCAGGTGCTGGGAGGCAGGGACGGAGCTTTGATAGGAGACAGAGCATTGAGTCCAGCAGGAGGGAATGGCACCGAAGGCTAGAGCGCCAGAGGAGCGCTAGGTCCCGTAGTACAGATTGGCGCCAAAGCCTAGAGCGTCGGGGGTCTCACCAAGGGGATTAAGTATAGGATCCGTGGGAACGGATCCTCAGTTGCTCGGCCACTTCTGATTTGAAGGGAGTGAAGCGAGTGAAGATCCACGGAGCCAGGATTCAGGCTCGTGCCTTGCCAAGAAATTTCTTGGGCCTTGTTTCCCTGAACTTTGCCTTGTTTGAATAGTCACGGACCAAGTTTGCCTTGATCCGCATTACTTTTGCGGAGCTTTTGCCAAGTTTTGCCTTTGGATTTATCTACGAACTCTTTACCATTTTTGATTGAACTTTTTGATACTTTTAAGGACAATTACTCTTTTCACCTGTTTTTTATTATTCAATAAATAGTTAACTGATTATCGTCTCTGTGTGTGTGATTAAGGGGCTGGGCCGAGACCCTGCATTGTGACAAGTATATAATAGATGTTCAATTTTTTTGTTCAACAATAAATGTGAATTCTTCTTCATGGAAAATAAGACATCCCCTGAATATAAGACCTAGCACATCTTTGCGAGCAAAAATTAATATAAAACACTGTCTTATTTTCGGGGAAACATAGTAGATGGGACAGTTGCACTTCATTGGCTTCAAAACAGCAAATCATAAAGTGAAAAATAGCTATGGAGGCTGCATGTGAGAGCAAAAGGGGTTGAGGTGGAAGTCTACTTCACACTTTCCTTCCCAACCATTTGTATGCTCGGATTTATATTTTGTCCTCTCTCTCCAAGTCTAAGCCTGAAAAGACACACAGCACACACACATTTATCTCCTTTGGAAAAACAGTAGCTTGTTCTGAATGCACTGGAGCTGGAAGGGGAAGGATTAAGTATCCTCTCACTGTTATTCTTTCCCAATGCAGACTGGCAGCCTCCTACAATGGTATATGGTTTAAAAATGAAAAATAAATGTCAATGAGAATGACACATAACTCCACGTAACATCTAGATTGGCCCTGGGCCACTAGTTCAGACTTAACAAAGACCAAGTATTTGCTCTGAGAAGGATATAGGCAACAACCTGTTAACAAAAATATCGACAAAAGTAGCTTTTGAAACACAGAAACATGGGAAAAGCAAAGTGATCTGGAATTAGTGTGTTTAAGACTTATCTGCCAGCATTGTGGCATATGACTTTTCAAAACCAATGAAATAAGTCTAAACAGCCTTTATGACATAGAATTGTGATGCAGCACTTGTAATAGAAATCTATGGAGAAATATGTTGAGACTATGGTACGTCATTATTGATTACATGAAAGGAAGATAAGGGCAAGAGGCTGGCTGCCTGAATTCAGAGGAGAGAGAAGATTTGTTGTTTTCCTTTGAATGTGAGATTTCCAAGAGCCATAGTCACCAACAGGTCTGCTAAGTCCTGCAAATTCAGAGCCATGATTTCCATAACAGAATTATTTATTTTATTATTTTATTAATGGTATTTGTACCCCGTCGCTTCTCACCCCCGAAGGGGGACTCAGCACGGCTTACACTGCAGCACTACAGGCCACTACACCATAATACAGAAATATAATCCATACAACAATATAATCCACATCACATATAAACATTAAAACCATTACATAGTCATTAAAATCAGTATATACATCAGTAGTTAAAGCCATAAAACAAAACACAGTGTCATCTACCGCTACGCCAATCCAGTCAATGTCCAAAAGTGCAAGTTACGTCTGCTGCCCAAAGGCCTGGTCCCAGAACCATGACTTTAACTTTTTTCCTAAAAGCCAGGAGAGATGGAGTCAATGTTATCTCATTTGGGAGTGTGTTCCATAGGCGAGGGGCCACCGCCGAGAAGGCTCTATCTTTCGTCCCCACTAACCGCATTTGTGATGCTGGCGGGAGTGAGAGCAGGGCCTCCTCAGATGATCTTAGGCTGCAAGATGGGACATAAAGACAGATGCACTCGGACAAGTAAGCTGGGCCAGAACCGTATAAAGCTATATAGGTCAATACCAGCACTTTGAATTGGGCTTGGAGATGGACAGGCAGCCAGTGGAGCTGACACAATGGGGGGGGGGTATGTTCCCTGTATGTCGCCCCAGTTAATATTCTGGCTGCCACCCGTTGAACCAGCTGCTATTTCCTAGCCATCTTCAAAGGCAGCCCCACATAGAGCGCATTGCAGTAATCTATTTGGGATATAACTAGAGCGTAGGCGACCGTGGCCAGATCAGACTTCCCAAGGTACGGGCGCAGCTAATGCACAACTTTTAACTGTGCAAAAGCTCTCCCGGCCACCACTGAGACCTGGGGCTCCAGGCTCAGCGATGAGTCCAGGATCACTCCCAGACTGCGAACCTGCGTCTTCAAGGGGAGTGTAACCCCATCCAACACAAGCTGTGACCCTATGCTCTGTTTGGCCTTTCGACTGACCAGGAGGACCTCTGTCTTGTCAGGATTAAGTTTCAATTTTTAAGCCCTCATCCAGTTGTCAGCTCAACAGAGCTAGGTGCAATTAACCACGCAGACAAGCTATTCAGTTACTACACCTTTACTATGGGATACGAACAA
The DNA here is from genome assembly GCA_030556195.1 of Anolis apletophallus. NCBI lineage: Eukaryota > Metazoa > Chordata > Lepidosauria > Squamata > Anolidae > Anolis > Anolis apletophallus. The sequence continues at coordinate 5,182,757 of JARBWK010000004.1, read as the reverse complement.
ATGCAACGCCGAAAGTGATTTCCCCTCCACCAACACCGGATTTTATAGGCTCCCCCTCCGGGATTCAAACCCCAGATTTGCTCCTTCTCCCAAAGGCGCCAAAAGATCGCTGACCAGTACACTCTCACGCCGGCAGGATTGTTTAGTCTATGTTGGGATCCGGATCCTGGCGGCCCATGCCAGGGTCGTGGGCATCGGTTGCTGACACCAGTCTGACAAAGCGGCCAAGCTTTCAAGGTCTGGTCAGCCTCCTTAGTAACAGGTGGCCTTTTCAATTGACCTTTCTTCTGTGCTTGCTGCCTTTCTAGTTACTAAGCATTAGTGAATTTTTCAATGAATTACATTATTTCATGGTACGTCCAAAATATGGCATGTGTTCTTGATAGAAAGGATGGGAATTGGAGAGACACATGCTACAACCCTGGGCAGAAAATGAATGGATCTTTATAGGTTTTCTACTGTGCTACATCATAGTATTGATGCATTATCTATGGGCAATATTGCAGTTTCTTGTTGATCAAATATCTGTGTTACCTCATTCCGAATGTATTCATAGGGGAAGACAGTAAAAAAAACAAAACCCAAAAGCTTATGTTTCTGCAGCAAAATGGAAAAAGTGAATGTATCCGGTAGGATACATTTAGTTATTTGAGCAAGTGTTTCAATATTTTTCTCCTTATTTATATCTTCCCAATTTTCTCCAGTAATTTTGTTGTTGCTGAATTTTCTACAAATGATTTGTTTTGGTCTGCATCTATCCCTGACATGATGGCAAGAAGTGAAGAATATTCTACGTGTTTGAAACTGCGGAGAAATGCCGAATATAATTACTCGTGGGAATGAAGCCTGGATCCTAACACCAACACCTCCATGTTTTCAAAGAGAAAGAAAAATATGCATCAGGATGTTTGATTTATGCAGCACTGAAGAGATGTCAGCTCCTGTTGAATTATACATATTTGCTTGTTTATTTGTCTATTTATTGCACTGTTATACTACCCACTAACTACAGTTCTCTGAGCAATGTACAACATACTTAAAATAAAAAAATGCAATAATAAAACAAAAGGCTCACTAGAGAATGCAGAATATCAGAGAAAATTAAAACCTAGAAAACAAGTACACAAAAATTACAAATGAAATTCAGCAGGAGTGCAGAAATAAGGTAAGAGCAGCAAGATAAAGAAGGCTAAAACAGTTATTTAAAATGTCTGAAAGATATATGCAGAGGTAGCAGTCTAACCCAACTATGGGAAGAAGTAGATATTGAAGAGCTGTCTTGTATGTGAGAAGGCAGCCCATCCAAATTGAACATCCAGTCAGCAAGGGAGAGCCCTCCCAAGAAGCTTGTGCCTGATGTGTGACAGGCAACTGTAACTTGCCTGTTGGGCCTGTGTCCTCAGTAGCGTTTCTGGGATCTACTGTGCAAGGGGTTGGGGCAGCCACAGTTCATGAGAGAGATTAAACTTTTGCATTTGTCTTCCAGAGACAGTGTTTGGGAAACGCTGTTAGGGAGTCTGGGAATCAGACAGATAACGCACCTGCCTGTGCAATTTTGGATATCAAGAAGGAATGTGCTAATGAGCAGCTCAAGGTCCATCCTTCCCACAGTGGTTTCGTTTTCCAGGAGTCTGGGAGGGGAGTGAGAGTAGGGTTGCCATTTTTTGATATAAGAAATAAGGGACATTTACGGGATTTTTCACAAAAATAAGGGACACTTCATTAAAAAATTGAAACTCAAACATTAGGTAGCAATGGTTTTATTAACAGAATAAGATAATGATTGAAACTCACAAAAGAAACTGACTTATACTAAAGGAGAAATCGATACCTTAACAGAAGGAATGTCAGAGAGAGGTGCTGCTTTAGACTAGAACTGGAGTAGCATAGCAAAGAAATAGTTTGCCAGCAGTAGTGACGAGAATAATCCACTTTGATTGGTGCACAAGCACAGGCTGTGATTAGCCAGAGAACATCATGTGCCTCTAGATAAGAACACGGTCTTGATTGGCCTAGCAGTCACCATGTGCGTTTTGTTTACAAAGTAAGTAATTGGTTAGGAGGCGCGCATGGCAAATGAAGCTTTCACTTGGCAGGCAACCGGTGAAGGCTCGGTAGCAATGTAACGATTTGGGTACGCTTTGCACATAGAATAGATAACATAGAACAATGATGGAAATTCACACTGCGCCACAGTTATTAGCAAATAGGATTGAGATGCAAGAATGCTTTGTTTAATTGGGTAGAGTAAAATGGGTTCATGAATACTAGCCAGTAACAGTGCATGAAGAAGGGAGGGACTAAATGTTGACTCCATTGTTTGTATAAAACCTGTCCACTGGGAAAGATCGGGGTTCTGTCCACCAGCGGCTGCGTTTCCGCACAGGGGGGCAGACCCATCAGCTGATGTGATGGAAATAAAGCTGGTTTCCTGAATCGCAGTAGAAATTGTCGCGTCATCTTGTCCTTGTGCTCGCTAGTGACGGCAGCCCAGTTCAAAGGGTAATTGTCTTGGGAGTTCTGGGACTCTGAGTTACCGCTTCAATACCCTCTTAACAGTACATTATTAGAACTACCTTATTTCTCCATCTGTATTTAGTACTTTGCTGACTTTAAAAGTTCACTGTCTAAACATTAAAATAAAATAAATTTTATAAGACAGTACATCTTCATGATTATTATGTCAATAGTTAATGGTATAGTATAGTATGGGATGCACAGCATTGTATAGTATTGGGATGCACAGCTAGGCCTATTTTAATAGTAACTCAAGCAACCAGAAACTATCTTTATCCAACATGATCCAACATTCCCCTTGGGTAACGGTTAGTCTACTGTACTTTGAAAAAGTCCTGTATCGCCTCTTCCTTCCAACAGGGATGCAGGCTGCCCTGCGAGTTGGAATCCCCGGGCAGGCATTGCCGTGGAAACCACAGCACGCACCTTCCTCTGGTCACCCCCGCCCAGTCCTGTCCTGCTAGTCAAAAATAAGGGACAGGGCCTGAAAATAAGGGACACAAATTTTAGGGCCAAAATAAGGGACGTCCCTTCGAATAAGGGACATATGGGAACCCTAAGTGAGAGAAATCTAATTTCTAATATAGCCATGCCTTGCAGTTTGAATCTTCACATTCAGGACAACTTTTGCAATTAAGCTTCATGAATTTCTGCTCCTGTTTTTTGCCTCCTATGTTCCCGGTCTCATGTGTTTTTGAGCTCAAGTACTCAAGTCTGGACTCTGATTTTCCTTGGACATCTTTTGGACTTATCCATTACTGAAACTAGCCTACTTGGATTTATAAGGAACTTTACAGCTTTACTCAGCCTATGGCATTTGGAACATTTCCTTGGATTATTGATTGAACTCTCATTGCTTTGATATACCTTCTATTGCTTTATTGCTTGCTGTTTTTCTTCAATAAAAGACTATTTTCTCCAGCTGAAGTTGTGTGTTTGGATTCTAAGGGCTCAGGTTTCTACGCTGGTGTGCGACATGCCCTGACATTTATTTATTTACATATTTGCAATATTTCTACCCCGCCTTTCTCACATACACCCCCGGGGGGGGGGGGGCGACAACGACTCAGGGCGCCTAACAAGACAGCAATTCAATGCCTAAACATACAATATAAGAATCCTAAAAACATACATCATTAAATAATTACCAATAACGAATGGTGATACTTGTTTTTATTAATCATAACCCAAATGTGATGTTATTAGTTTCTTAAATGTTGTACTCCATTGTTCTTTCACCTGACTTAGCCGATGGTTTGTTGACCGAAATAAAGGTTACTGACTGACTGACAATATAAGAATCCTAAAAACATACATCATTAAATAATAACAGTTAAAAACAAGTAAATTAAAACAGTGTTCCTCCATAAATCTAAGTTATTATACAGTTATCCATATTCTCGTCAGTCATTTTGCCGTTCCTAATCCAGTCCACAGTGCTGCATCCTGCTATTGTGCGAAGACCTGGTCCCATAGCCAAGATTTTACTTTTTTCCTAAATGCTAGGAGGGATGGAGTCGATCATATTTCACTAGGTAGCCCATTCCACAGGCGGGGAGCCACAGCCAAGAAGGCCCTGTCTCTCCTCCCCACCAGCCGCATTTGAGATGCTGGCGGGAGCGAGAGCAGGGCCTCCCCCAGATGATCTTAAGTTGTGAGGTGGGATGTAGAGGCATATGCGTTCGGACAAGTATGCTGGGTCAGAACCATATGCCTTTTATTTCTACCCCACCCTTCTCACACACACATACACCCCGGGGGGGGGGGGACGGGACACGGAACTCAGGGCGGCTAACAAGGCATCACTCCAGGGCATTGGAGATAATATATGGTGCAACAGAATTAATAATGGCTAGAAAGGCCCATCTGTTCCAAAGAATCCAACAATAGGTAGGTACTATGTAAATAAAGATTATTGATGGATGAGGGAGAGAGGGGGGGAATTTTTACAGAAATCCTGACCATATCATGTTGGAACATGCAAGGAATCAGTGTGTGTGTGTGTGTGTGTGTGTGTGTGTGTGTGTGTGTGTGTGTCAACTGTAAAATATGATGAATGAAGCTGATTGGTCGAGCAATGCCCAGGGAGCAAGCTGAGCCTGGTACTTTTGGTTACTGTTACATTTTTGTTCAGGCTTGAGATATGCGCATGCAGAGAGAAAGAGAGACAGATTTTGGAGTCTGCTCTTGCTTCACAAGCTGCTGTAGGAGTTTATCCACATTGACAAAAAATATGATTTTAAATCTCTCATAAAAGGACATTATGTGAGTTGATGCAACTGATCACACTGTACATGTTGTTCTGAACAACTAAGAGTAAACTACTTGTTCTTTATTGTTCACCTGCGTGGAATATTTTCTTCCTCTGGCAAGGCAGTGTATGGGCTGATCAAATGTGAACTACACGTGGTTTATTTTACATTACGCCACATATCAGGAAGTGAGAAACTTATCAATCTTACCAAGATCTAAAGATAACAGCTTGCATTTTCACAGAAGATCAAGGAAACCAGGCTTTAATGATTAGTACTTTCCTTTCCTCACATGGCACAAAAGCTAATCCAGCTATCTGGAAATGCCCACAAACTCACACATATGTGTCTGCAGCACAGAGTAAGAGATAGCTCAGCCCTAAGTCTTTCCAACCATATGAAAGTAGGCTAACACGGTGAACCCGATGGATGCAAACCATGTGCATGGTGAATAAATGAATGAGGCAACAAGGATGCTCTCAATGAATGAGGGGGCAGTTAACATTTGTCCTGAGTCCCTCAGCGGAGGTTGAGATAGGACGGGATATAAAAGCCCGAAATAAATAAATATCCCCAGGCCAGATCCGAACCCTGAAGACTCGTAATGTGAACAGGGCAGGTGGGGAGACTGCAGAAGTGAAAAGGAAGCCACTTCATTCCATCAGCACCAAGCTGCTTCTTCACCTTCCTATTAAATGGAAGGCAAATAAAAAGCCACTAGTCCAGTCACCTTTTCTTACTGCTCAAAACATCATACCAAAACCTCCAATCCCCTTGTTCACCTTCCTCCTCCTTTCTCCTCATATTCAGGACCGGACAAAGGTAATAAAAAGTAGTAAGCGAACATTATTTTGGCCCCCCCTGGCTCTCCAGCCTGTTGGAGATTGTGCATGTGCAAAGCCATATAGTTTCGCGCATGCTCTATTGGGTTAGAGCGCTTCTGGTGGACGGAGTAGCGAAACGCACTCTGAAGAGGTTGAAAAGGACAAGGGAACATTTTGCAGCCGGGACAGAGCCTCCTGCCTCCAGCTGCAAAATTTCCCCCTGTCTTTTTCAGCCTCTTGGGAGTGCGTTTAGCAACTCCGTCCACCAGAAGCACTCCGTCCAAATGGCGCATGTGTGAAAGTTTCATGCATGCGCTATTGGTACAGAACACTTCTAGTGGATGGAGTAGCGAAACGCACTCCAAGAGGATGCATAGGACGGGGGAACATTTTGCAGCCGGGGCGGATCCTCATGCCTCACGCCCGCGCGCCGGCCCACAGCAATGGCACAGCATGATACGCCAAACCTGGCGGTCACGGCCAAATACACCCCTGGCCACGTGGCACCCGGAAGCGGCCGCTTAGTTTGCTTACACTTAGATCCATCCTTGCTCATATTCCTTGCTTTCCTTCCTTGCTCAATTGTACAGCACGTTCGGAGACCTTTATTTATTTTTGGAGTAATGTCATAAATATCAGAAATGTGAAATGCGAATGTAGGGATGTAATGATGTAAATTGGTTCAATGTACTATGGATCTCTCAGTGCAGATTTAATATAACCCACCCATATACTGTAGTAGAGAAGCAGCATAAATAAGGTGTGTGTGGGGGGGGGGGGGTGTGGAAAGCAATACAACACTGCCAGCACAAAAAGCATGAATATCCTACCATAGACCAAAATAAATGCCATGAAACACCAAAGCATTAGAGGTTGCTGCTTCATCTTTCTGGATAAGGCTCCAGTTCAACAGAACACTTTGAATGATGTTTAAATAACCTGCTGAATCAGTGTTTAAATGCTGCATATGTACATTACAGAAAAGCAGTAAACATTTATTTCCTAGCCCTGCTCCAGTGTTGCCTCTATTAGTAGCATTTCTCCATTTAGCTCCTGCAAGTTTCCTAGCAACATCCTTACATCCGCATTAACACCTATTAGATCCATAACGGATACCTTTAAAATAAATCAGGCACTGTGAAATGCTGCAAAGTTGAGGCTTCTGTGATGGATTATTTGGAACAATCTCCTCACTGAGGATAATAAGATATTTTTCGTACGGCCATCGTCTCATGGCTTCTCTCTTTTCATTGTCCTTCCCTTGGCAACAGGAGGATAATGAAATATTGCCCTTTTTATTTTGTGAAAGCGTTGGTTGCAGTCCCCCAACTGAGTTCCTTTCCACAGTTGAAAAGAGATTAAAAGCTTTGCTATAAATGACAAATAGCTGTAACAAGGGCTGTTGCTCACGATACAGGCACAGCAGAGAGGCTACTTTAAATCACACATACTCATTTGCTGTGAGTGCAGTTTGGATCAGCACAATGCGACGCGCTGAAGCATACCAACTCACCATAGACAGCACATCGTTTTCTTAAACAGAACCAGGTCTGCCATTAGATAGGATGTGCCAGTTGGTTGTGGAAGCAGCTAATGGCAGCCAAGAATGATTGGCAACAAGTTGGCATATAGATTGTTTGTGCCATGGCATCCTGCCCTCTGCACCCTATACTAACCCACAGCGCTCGGGTGCATTGGAAAACACTTTCTAGTTGGCACAATTGAAACAAGATTCTGCTGCAAATCTGGTTGGGTTTTGTCCATGCAATGCAAGGCAGAAAACTGTCAGGCAAACTCTAAGATCTACCAGGGAGGTCCTACTCTCACTCCCACCATTGTCTCAAGCACGATTGGTGGGGACGAGAAGGAGGGCCTTCTTGGTGGTGGCCACCCACCTCTGGAACACCTTCCCCAGGGAGATAAGACAAGTCCCTTCACTCTCCTCTTTTTGTAAGAACTTGGTGGTTCCATCACGTCTTTGAGAATGACTAGTTGCAAGTTCAAGCCCCCGGGCATTAGTTAGGACTCCACCCACTTCCTCGGTCCTCTGTCATCCCGGGGTACATGCCCTGGCCCAGACCTTTTACAGTTCTCTAATCGGCTCTGGAAATGAGTAGCCCCAGGCCCCACTATGGCCATTGTTGGGACCTGGTCATTGTATGTTACCCATTCCCTCGGGCTCCCATGTTTTTCTTTGCACTAGCTTCAGCCCAGCCTAGACTCATTCTGAAATTCTGGCCCTTGGCAGCTTACTTTGCATGAAATAATAGTATGGGATTCAGATTGTTTGATGTATATGTGTGTGTTGAAAATGTTATTTCTATGTTTTGCTTACACTGTATGTTTTATGTGTATTTTGCTTACATCCTGAGTTTCCTGGGGAAGAAAGAGTGGTACATAAATAAAGTTTTATTATTTTTATTTATTATAGGCTAGCCTTTCCTCCACACCAAAAACCAGACAAACTTGTATGTTATCACACCAGTGCTTTAAAGTGGACAGTTCCACATTTCCACTGCCTGCAGAATTCTGGGAAATGTAGCTTAGAGTTAGGCCTTTTGAATTCTCAATTTCCTAAACATTTCACAGAATTCTTCAGGTGGCAGAAATGTGGGGCCACCCACTTTAAAGCCCTGCCATGATAATGTCATAAATCTTGCAGTACCATAACAAGTTGTTATGCCCTCTGCACAATAGAACTCCCTGCATGCTGACAACTACCATAAGGAACAAATGAAAGCAGATCTTTTCATGGCATTTACTCATTATATTATAATCTATGGTTAAGTTTCAGTTTCAATCTGATATCCAAACCATGATTCATCAGTTGGTTCTTTCTAGTCTCTGGTTCATGTGGTCCTACTTCCACCACTATTCTGGTGTTTCCCAGTCTTTTGTTTACACCTTTGTATTGGAGAACCCCCACACTGTTGCATCCATGCTGGCCAAACAAACAGTAAACGTTGAAGATCTGCATCTAAATAACACTTCTTAATTCTGCATTTCAGTCAACCTTTGATTTGTTCAGAAACACTGTTGTCCAAATCAGGAGCTGGAGCATATGTGAGGCTGAAAGAAGTCCTACATTGGGAGAAAGATGTCATACAAATGCAATAAACAATCGAACAAACAAACAAATAAATATCAAGCCACTATAATTTGGCTGTTCAATATTATGAGATCAAAACTAATTCATTTGGAACTTGAAAGAAAATCTTTCACTTTTACTAAAGATAACTTGAAAGGAAAGTTAGTTTGAGAATTTTAAACCTATGATGGTAGTACAGTCAACCAACTGGACACAGGCTATGGGTAGTTAATTCTTGTTTACTACCAGGTTTTTGTGTGGGGGCAGTTCCGGTTATAATGAAACAGAAACGAAACATCCTTTTTCTGAATAGACTGACATTGGATTAGGCTCTGTACTGGATAATCTGCAATATATAGAAGTTCAATATATAGGAGTTATCCACAAACAGAGGGCAGCATGTGAAGCAGGAGAGGAGCGCAAGTGGGCGGTTCCAAAAGTTATCCACAAGTGGATGGCTCCAAAATGACACGGCGTCATTTTGGAGCCGCCCATTGGGCTCCTCTCCTCCTTTGCATGCTGTGTAACGCTTTTCCCTCGCAGCAGGGGCGTCTGCGGACAGAGCCTATTACCAACGTGGTAAGGGAAGATTTTTTCTCCCATGGAGGAGGACAAAATAATAGCGGCGGCAAAAGGAGGGGGGAAGGAAGGGGGGCAAAAAGTTTTTCTGGAGGCACACCTGGAGCTCTGCAAAGGCACAGGAGTGTGCCTAGGCACACTAGTTGAAAAAGACTGAGATAGAGCACACGACTGAAGATGGGATTCAGTACCGCTAGCCATTTCAAAGAGCCTACACTAGCAAGGCACACAAGATCCTCTTGGGCTTGGATGTCTAAGATTCTCTGCTTCACCTCTGCTCTGACTTTGGTGGTGTTATTGCTCAGGTAAACTATGGGCATCCCACATACTCTTAGTGAGTGGATTAATTAATTTGCCCAAGCAGGTTGGGTGGTATTTTAGAGTTGGTCTTCTAGACCAGTCTTTCTCAACCAGTGTGCCGTGGCACACTAGTGTGCCGTGACGGACCTCCTGCTGTGCCGCGAGAAAAGCTCTCTGCCCCCCTTCCTCCCCTCCTGCTGAACTCCTGCTGCTTGGGGAGGAGGGAAGGGCCAGGCAGTGGCGAAGAAAAAGAAGAAAGGACCGGGGCGCCACCTCCTTCGGCCGTTTCCCCAGCCAGCCTCCAATCCGCCATGACTCCCACCATGTTTCTCGCCCCTCGCTCGCTGAAGCCGCGTGGAGGAGCCCCGCCCACTGAAACCCATCCACCACTCTTGCTCCTTCTCTGTAGGAGAGCTGAAGCTGGGGGGAGGGGGCGGGGCATGGCACGGCCTGTAGGAGAGCTGAAGCCGGGGAAGGGTGGGGCATGGCATGGCCTGACTCTGCCCCCTCCCCCGGCTTCAGCACTCCCAGCAGCTGCTCCCAGCAGGCCACCAACCCCCAGCCGTTCTTTACTGTGTTAGAGTGTCATTTTGTGTCATTTTGGTTGGTGATGTGCCCCAGGATTTTTAATGTAAAAAGTGTGCCGCGGCTCAAAAAAGGTTGGGAAACACTGTTCTAGACAACAGCGGGGGAATCTATGAACTTCAAGATTTTTATTTTGCTATCGTAGTTAAAGGCTCTGGCCAAAGCAAGACCTTCTAGTCGGTGCATCTCCGTCTCAACCCTGACTGCTGCTGGCGTGCTTTTATTAACTCACCTGAAAAAGTGTGTTTGGTTCCACTCAAACATGGGCATTTTAAAAGGTCCCCATAATTTGGCTCCATATAGCAGTAAAGGGATGATTTTGGCTGAGTACACTTTGAGAATGGGGCCAAGTGTCCAGGGTTTTGCCAGCAGGAGAAGTTGGTTGGAACAGGCACTCACTTTTATTGTGCAGGAGTGGCATTGGTCTAGCCTGTCTCTGAGAAGGTAAGGCCTAGATAGGTGTAGGTCGCTACCTGTTCTATGCCTACTCCATCTAGTGACCATTTGTGCTGATTTAGTCTTATGGCGAAGCGTATGACTTTGGATTTGTCTTTGTTGATGGATAGACCATTTTTTTGGGCATACCCTTGGAATGTTTTCAAGATCCTCCTTCAGCCAACCTGAGTGTGAGAAAGCAGCACAATGTCATCTGCGTATAGTAGACGAGAGTTGCAGTGAATGGAGCCGATTTTTGGCATATAAAGCTCTCTTTTCTTAAGTGACAATGGGAGGTCACTAAGAAATAGGTTAAACAGAAGAGGCCAAAGGACAAAGCACAGACAAATACCTGTATATTACATTGTGGAACTGAACCTCTTAGGCACTTTTTATTACTATTTAGTATACGATAATTCGACTTTCAAAGATTTTTGATTATTGGTCCTCTGTTGTTGCTTGGTAAACAGAAGAGGCACCAGCAGGCAGCCCTGTCTAACCCCTTTGTATATGTCCACTCTGTTTGACAATGCGCCTGCTGATCCTATTCTGATTAGTATACTGTAGTTTGAGTATAAATTCCTAATCAAAGCCAGCAGTCTACAATCGATACATAAGATGGACAGTTTTTGCCATAGGATCTCCCTACTGATATTATCAAAGGCTGCCGAGAGGTATATAAAGGGGTTTTTTGTGGGAAAGGTGCTTGTCAATAAGATGGGATAAGACAAAGCAGTTATCAATAGCCGATCTCTCAGGTCTGAACCCCGCTTGTTCTTCTGAATAGGATGCAGGCCTCTTGTACACATGCTTCTAGTTTGGACAGTAGGGTTTTAGAGTAAACCTTTGCTATTATGTTCAGTAAGCTGATGTGTCTGTAGTTACTAGAATCTTTTCCACATCCTTTTTATGTATTGGGACCACAATGGCCACTTTCCACCCCTCTGGGATGTTAAGTGTGTTATTGATGTGGTTACAGAGACTGGCGATCAGCGGGGCCCACCATTCTATCTCCTTCTTGAACAACTTACTTCAAGCACACATAGCACTGTGAGATGTGGGGAATATAATTTCATTAATCCTCAATTTGACTAGACAACAGCAAAATATAAAGGACACAGCTGCTACCCATGCTTGGATCTCTTTCAGCTGTCATCCCTTTCTGCTGCAACACTGGGAATGAGAAGTGGGGCAAAAATATTCCAGAAGAACCTTTGGCTAGGACCACCCAGACTCTGTAGGATATGTGTGTGTTCCTGAATGAATCCAGGACCAATGCTATGAACCTGCAGAAGCACATGTACCAACACTCATAGATATACACAATACATTTTACAATGCATCTGATCTTTTGGTGCTTTTGCAATATTAAGAAATAAATTCCCATGTGATGTTACATTACATTAATGATTTTATTTTTCATTTCTGGCTATAATGAACACTCATAACTAAGGCTGTCTCAAAATGCACAATTACATCCTTGCTTCTCAGCTCCAACTACCTACATTTGCCAGCATCGATTAAAATTATCTCTAGACTCCAGGGTTTAATCAACTAAAGCTTTCATTGACTGAGCTACTGATTAAACTTATTAAAGTCTGCTGCTCTAACTCTGTCCTGGCTACAACTGTCAATAACTCTCTTCTTGTACATGGCACTCAGAGAACATGACCTGATTCCTGGTTTATTTGGGGCTGCTTTTGGAACTGTCTTCATTACGAATAAGAGACTACATCAGGGACCCATTCACACTTCAGAATCAGAAAGCTGTTATTCCATTTTAATTGTCACAACCCCATCATATTCAATCCTGAAAGGTTAGGGAGCGGATCCCACAAGATATGCAGTTAATGTGATAGTTGTGGAGTATGAAAGGGTTCAATAGCGAAAATATTTAAATATTGTTCTCAAATTCCCTGTGCAGACTGTAAGATTGTGCAAAAGTGTAAAACACAGAAGAATTTATTATATTTATTTATTTATTGACTTCTCTTATACCCCGCCAACCATTTCCCAAAAGGACTTAGGGCGGCTTAAATGAGGCCAAGCCCAATAACACATAATAACAACACAACAGCAATTATAAAACAATACAATCAATAAAACTCAACATAAGCAATAACAGACAATTTAAAACCATTTCGGGCAGGCCAAATGTGAATATTAAAATAAATAAACATTGGATGCAGATGGAGGTAGATTGTATAGCAGGAAGGTTTCAATGTGGGGCAGACACCCAACAGGTAATTGAAGTTTTTCTGAGGACATTTGGAGAGATTGAACACAGCAGGGTGTTATTTACTTTATTCAGGGAAGGCACATTGGAACAGCCACGTCTTCAGGCTCCTCCTAAAACTGCCAAAGTGGGGGCTTATCTAATATCCTTGGGGAGCGAGTTCCAGAGTCGGGGGCCCACTACAGAGAAGGCCCTATCCCTCGCCCCACCAACCATGCTTACCTCCCCTGGAACTGTATTTAAACTGGTATCTAACTCAAGGCGTATCCAAGCAACTTTATCCACAAAATGGTGTGCAAAATCGCAGCACCAAGCTTCTGGGTCGTCATTGACATCCCCTCCCCAGGAAGGTGGAGGAGCTCCCCAACGACCCGACACAGCTCAGAAGGCAGAGTCTTTCTGTATGCTGCCATAGAAAGTGCAACAAAATCTAACAAATCTAGTATAAAGGAGCATAAATGTCACCTAAGCATTAGGAGAAGCTTCGTAACAGTAAGAGTGATTTCATAGTGGAAATATTTTCCCCAGGAGAAAGGAATCGCTGCTTCCCTCTCCTAACACTTCCCACTATCCGTTACCTTTAACCATGTTGGCTTTGGGGAAATGGTCCAAAAGACTTTGATAATGAAAGGCTTTCCACACCTGATCTACCAAGGGTGTGTGACAGAGACTTTTCCATTATTAGAGGTCTCCTGGGAGAAACTAGACAACCATTTATTGGGGATGCTGTAGTTCTGGATTCCTTGTATGAGTTGAACTAGATGGATTACACACCTCCCACTTATGATATTGTGAAGTGCACACCATAATTCATTACCACAGCTCTATTTAGATATTTAGAATAAGGTTAAAATGAATACACGAAGAGGAAAGGTGCCCTAGTCCCTGTCATGACTCCCTTTACTTCAGTGGTTCTCAGCCTTCCTCATGCCACAATCCCTTAATACAGTTCCTCATGTTATGGTGACTCCCAACCATAAAATTACTTTCATAGCAACTTCATAATTGTAATTTTGCTGTTATTAATTGTAATGTAAATATCTGATATGCAGGATGTATTTTGATTCACTGGACCAAATTTGGCACAAATACCCAATACACCCAAATTTGAATACTAGCAGGGTTGGGGGGTGATTTGGTCATTTGGGAGTTGTAGTTGCTGGAATTTATAGTTTATCTACAATCAAAGAGCATTCTGAACCCCACCAATGATAAAACTTCCTGCACAGAACCTCCATGACCAACAGAAAAATGGAGAGATTTGGGAAGAATTGACAGTGATTTAGGGGAGATGTAGTTCACCTACATTCAGAGAGCACTGTAAATCCAAATAAATATGTCAATTGTGTTCTTAAAACCATCAGACATTTGTGCTTTCTGATGGTCTTTGGTAATCCCTCAGAAACTCCCTCACAATCCCTCCAGGGGTCCCGACCCCCAGTTTGAGAAACACTGCTTTACATGGAGAGGAACAATTCTAAGAGCACACTCTCTGCTACAAATTGAGACTCTCTCCATTATGTAAAGAACTTTTTAATCATCATCATCATCATGCTCAGGTGCTGCAAGCAGCTCACACAGACAGACTACAAGCAGAGGCATAATACCGTTGCTCAGATGATTAATTGGAACCTGTGTCACAAATACCATCCGCTTGCGACAAAGAACTGGTGGGAACACAAGCCAGAAAAAGTTACAGAGAATGAACACGCCAAACTCCTCTGGGACTTCCGGATTGGAGCATAATACTCCTGACCTCACAATCGTGTTAAAAAACAAAGTATGGATCATCGATGTAGCAATCCCAGGTGACAGCAGGATTGCAAAAAAAAAAACAACTGGAAACGCTGGTACGATATGAGGATTTAAAGATTGAACCGCAAAGACTCTGACACAAGCCAGTAAAGGTGGTCCCAGTGGTGAACCCTAAAGACCTTGGCCTGCACATAAACACAATCGGCGCTGACAAAATTACCACCTGCCAGCTGCAGAAGGCCACCTTGCTGGGATCTGCACACATTATTCGCCGATACATCAAACAGCCCTAGACACTTGGGAAGTGTCCGACGTGTGAGCCAATACAACAGAGTGTCTGCTGTGCACTCATCTTGTTGTGTTTCAAATAATAATAATAATTTCTTGAACTATTGGGAAGCTACCACATGTAAGTGAGCCACTATTCTCCAAACTGTCATTCTCCACGTATGAAGACTAGTAATGGTGTGAGGCAGAGCTCACATGCATCTTTTCCTTACACATTTGAACCCTACCCTGAACACCTGGTTAGGGCTCATCTCCATGTCTATTTTCAGTATACAGCTTTACTCTCTCCTCTGTCCTCTCAGTAGTATTGCAAAGCTGCCGGAAAGAGTGACTTAAGACACTTGGTGAACTCCATGACTGAGCAGAGATTTGAAGAGGCATTGCCCTCTTCAAGCCAAGCAGCCCCAGTCCACTGTACTATGTTGACCTTATGACAGCATACTAGTGAAGCTTATTACCTGCAGGCTGCCTCTGATGCTGAAGAGCTTTGGCATTTCCTGCATGGGAACTAATAGCATCTATTTAATCTGATTTCCAGAATGAGTCACCAGCACGACTCTGCAGCTTGGTTGACAGCGTAGAATCTGACCCCCTCCCCTTCATGTCACAAACATTTATGTCCTGTGACATAGTCATGCTTCTGCTCCAAGATGACAAGCAGCTGCCTATGTGGCACACTCTTGCATACAAATGTTAATTTCTTTTTTTTAACAGATGTCACACTTCCACATAGGAATTACTTGACACGTGTGTCTCTTTGTGTACATGTGTATTCAAGTTATAAAGCAATTATTCTATTTCTTTCTGCACTTAAACTCAAAGTTATAAACATGGATTTACAAAACATTGGGTTGCTGTGAGTTTTCCGTGCTATATATTCCGGAAGCATTCTCTCCTGATGTTTCACCCACATCTATGGCAGGCATCTTGTATTATTAGATCTTACAGCTGCCTTTGATATGGTTGATTACGATCTTTTGACCCACCGCCTCGCCGCTTCTGGGGTTCAAGGGTCTGCCCTTAACTGGGTGGGCTCTTTTCTCCGGAACTGTTGGCAATGAGTGGAATGGGATGGCCTTTGAGAAATCACCACTTATGTGTGGGGTCCCTCAGGTGGCCATCTTATCTCCATTGTTATTTAACATCTATATGCGACCACTCGCTCAGCTGGTTTGGAGTTATGGGCTGGAGTGTTACCAGTATGCAGTTGGATGGCCGGCCGGACTAGGTTCCCGATAATTTCAAATCCTGCCTTTAGGCCATAACTGGTTGGCTGCGTTCCAGTAGACTGAGGGTGAATCATGGGTTGGATGATGTTCAGTTGCCCACCTTAGACGGTGAACCTCTTTCTCCATCTGCCACCGTCAAAAGCCTTGGTGTCATTTTTGACCCGTTAATGACAATGGAGGCCCAGGTCTCCGCTGTCAGCAAGTCAGCCTTTTTCCATCTTCGGCAGGCTAGGCAGCTGGCCTATCCGGGGATGATCTCGCCACATGCTACAGTAACATTAAGAATTGACTATTGTAATGCCATTTATGTTGGCCTTCCCTTGTCGATAACCCAGAGACTTTGACTGGTGCAGAATGCAGCGGTCAGACTCCTCACAGGAACCCCCGTGTGGAACGATATGACACTTGCTCTATACCGATTACACTGGCTTCCGGTCGAGTTCCAAGTGCCACCTCTGTGTTGACGCACATGGTGCTGGTATTAACCAGGTGAGGGTTTTGCCCTCCTTTCTGCTAGAGGCCTTGTGTACAACTAGTGGGCCACTGTGTGACACAGGGGCGAGTGTACCTCTTCTTATGTTCTTATGTTCTTAATGCCTTTCTCCCTGTCAACCCTGGAGATCACCACACTCAGACCATCAGAATTTATTACAGATCCCTGGCCCCAAGGAAGCCCATCTGACATCAACCCGGCGTAGAGCTTTTTCGGTGATCGCTCCATCACTCTGGAATGCCCTCCCTCCCTATGTCAGAGCCACCCATGATTTAAAAGACTTTCACGCGGCTTGTAAAACGTGGCTATTTGAGAGGGCGTTTGGCTGAGGAACTGTTTAGATTGTTTAAATTGTTTAGATGTTTTAGATATTTAGCTGCGTGTTTTATTGTAAATTGCCCAGAGCCACCTGGGATGGGCGATTAATAAATCTCTAAATAAATAAATAAATAAATCTTCAGAGGTTGTGAGGTATATTGGAAACTATATAAAAAAATTCTTTACACACCCTTTTGTATTGACATAATATATGAGGAATCCATGTATTTACCTCTTTTTAGCTGAATTGGATGCAAGCTTGTATTAGACTACTGAATGCATGTGTAAGATAAAGAGTCTTCATGAAATAATCCTTGAGTTTGGAACGTTTTACTCACACTTTGTTCAAAAACAAGAACCATAAACCAACTAAAAAGACAATGATATTCTACCTCTCCCCATACTAGCATTTTATTGCGTATTCTGATGTTTTGGTCTCAAAAGGAGCCGTGTGCTCTTGTTCTCTGAGCTTTACTAGAAATAGGAATAGAATTTTGTTGTATTTGAAGGTCTTAACAGAAGTTTTCTTTTCACACATTGTGAGACTTACTGCCTAGCGTATTTGCACATTTGAGAAGTTCACATGAAAGAAATAAAGAAACTAAATAGGCCCAAATTCAAATAGGCAGATAAATTCACAGACATGCTTCATTCAATATAGAAAATGCAAACATTAGCAAAAATATGTAAATAAATAGGTAGATTAGCAAAGATCTGCTAAAATGAGTTTGACGTTATGTATTAGAGGTGAAATCAAAAGGGGGGGGGGATGAAAGAATGCAGAAACATTTTTGAGACTAACTGAATTAAATTAATTCCTCTTTTTTTCATGTCAGGAGCGACTTGAGAAACTTCAAGTCGCTTCTAGTGTGAAAGAATTGCCTGTCTGACAGGTCATAGCCAAGGGGACACCTGGATGTTTTACCATCCTGTGGGAGGCTTCTCACATGTCTCCGTATGGGAAGCTGGAGCTGACAGAGAGGAGCTCACCCTGCTCCCCAGATTGAAATTGCTTTATGAGCTTCAATGAATATGAATCCACTTTGTCAGTATCACAGATGGGTCAGAAACAACCACAGGTATACAGAGGTACAAGGTAGAGGGGCAGAGGACAGAATATAATTGGATCTGAGAGATGAAAATTGAGATCCAGCTCATGAACCTTCAAGGGGTTCTGTAAGATTAAAAGACCTGACAAGGAATTGGCCAAGGGTCCAGAAATGTGAAAGAAGTACGTAAAACGGCACTTAACGAAAGTAATTACTTAAGCAGTACTAAAACCATTAGATCAATCCACAACAAGGACATAGGAAAAGACTTCTGTGGCTGTGGCACCCCAATTGTGGAATGCCCTCCTTTTGAAAGCCCAGTATAGCAAGCACACATGTTCTCTCTATAATATAAAAACATGGCTGTTCAATAAGGCTTGGGGGGGGGGGGAGCTAATTGATTCCATTCCAAAATATTTTATACACACAATTTTACATTCAATATTTTTAATCTGCTTTTAGCAGATCACTGTTTTATTTTTATTGTTTTACATTTTCTTTTAAAAAGTTATTTTATTACATTTTTACAACAAATTAAAAATAAAACGAACAAACACAGTCACTAAAATAAGAATGAAATAAAAGAATCTAATACAAAAAAATAGCCCCATAATATATTCTCACTGCCTAACTCTCCTTCAGCCTGGCTGTTTTGGTTTGGAGTAGCAGTAACCATGAAATATTATTGAGTTTTTATGACGACTTGAATCTGAAACATTTGATGTATTGGAAACAGAGTGAAGCTATCTGCGTTGCAATTTTGAAAGGAGGAAGCAAGAAAGGCAAATTGAGTAACTGGGTATCCACAAAAGAAGTAACCAAGGTCAAGGTCAAGGTTTTCCCCCCGACATTGAATCTACTTGTGTCTGACTCATCTCCATTTCTAGGCCAAAGAGCCATAGACACCTCCAAGATCATGTGGTCAGCATGACTGCATGGTGCGCTGTTAGATAAGTGTTGGATAAGGGTGACCCAAAAGTTATCCAACACCATGAGGGTTATCACCACTCTATTGGAATCTTTGACGCTTTTACATTGGATAAAGAGCCTTGAAAAAGGAATAACCCGATAGGGTTTACTATGTGGCCGCGAAAACGGAGCATCTGCCTGCCGTCGGCTCCAGGTCCAGCCTAATCCATCAGAGGGAGACGCTCTCTACGCCTCTCCCCCCTGCGTCTTGAGGAATTACTCCTCAGTTGAGCATATTGCTCTCACCAGATTTTAGTACCTGTACACAAGGATCTTACCTTCCCTGTTGGAGAACCCTACCACCCCACCCTACAACGCTACTTCCCCGTTTGGATGTATCCCTTTGGATTTGATTCAGCATTCGCCACGGGACGACACCCAAGCCGCGCGTCTCCCTGGAGGCTTGGGTTTCAGCTTGAATTCCACCCACCTTTGGTGCCCCGGAGTCCCCCTAATACGGGAAATTATATCATTTCACCTGGAACTTTTCCATCTCCACGCCACCTATTGACTCTTTGGGACTAAAGCGGATTTTCACCAGCCCTTCCCTGGGACTTAAGCGCATTTTCGCCTGCCTTGTATGTATCCATATTGGTGTTCTCCATTCGTCGTGTGTATATTCACAATATATTTTGATACCAACTGAACGTATGTATGGTCCTTTTTATATGTACATGGTTACTCATCATATAATATCTGGTCACTATTTTCTCCCTTTTGCACTGTTGCTGTTTGTACTTTTCAACCAGCCCGCTCGTTGTTTGTACTACCAAAACGCAATGCCAGCATTTATTTCCTTGGCAGTCATCAGGTTGAAACCTGTCCTTCACTTCAACATATTCAAAAAAGTATCCATGGGTATTCACAAAAGAAGTAATCAAGCATACATGGAAAGAAACAAAATTAAGAAATTTGTTTTGAAATTTATTTGCAAGAACACTGTTGACTGAGAGAAAAATTCGCATCTTGTTTACAAGATGTGTTTTCTGATGTTCAACTTCTGTATTATCATTAAATCTTGCAGCAATGACACCCTAGAGAGCTTATTTTTGAATTGAAAAGAGCCTTTGATACAACCTGAAACATGAAAGTTTGGTACTGGATCAAATGAAACATACTTGTAGATTAAGTTTATAGAAGGCCTACTTTCATGCCCTCTGGACCATAACTATTCCGACTAAAATTGCCAGATTTTGTGGCAAGAATTATGTGCTGATGTGTAGAAGTAGTGCCTTCCATCTGCCCTGAGTCTCACACCACTGACATGAACCCATGCTCTCTATAACGCTGTCTCCCTGTCATCAACATCAGCAAGACTAATGGCAGTAAAAGACCAAGCTTGCTTCTCTTTCCACTCTTCACGGTACTACTTGCTTTAATTTCTCTTGACGTTTCCATAATAGACAACAGCATCATGTCAGGATTAATTAAACAAAATAGCTAATGAATCCCAGAGAACATACATTTGTTTTGATCACTTCCTGATCCAAAAGCTGGGAAACGCTGCCTAAATAATGGAGAAGAAGGAGAAGAAAAGGAACAACGGAGTCATTAAAAAAGAAAAAAAAACATGTTGAACAGACCTGTATGGACAGCACTGACATCAAGAACAGAAAAAACACTGGCAAGAAAGTCAAAACCCCTGGAGTTTTGTTATTAATTGTATCTAACTTATTTGGCATACATAGCTGTGCTTATCATGCAATCCATGTTTGGATAGTGGGTAACTCTTGCAAATCAAAGATGAGTTATGCATGAGCAAGCCACAGAAATGTTCGTATGATTTCCAAACTACTGCTTATTACAGGAAACAACAAGACTTTTCTGAATAAATTCATTCTGACATGCAGATGTTTTAAGGTTGCTTGCGGTTGCTATGGCATTTTCAATGTATAATTCCAGTCTCTAAAACATCAGTTTCTAAAACATCATTCTGGTGTTGTAAGTTACTGTCGTATTGTCATGTGCACTTTTTTATGTTTTCTTTCTATATGTCAAATTGTTTTTTAATTTTTTTTGGAAAATTAATAAAATTATTATTTAGAAAAACCATCAGTGGTATAATGGTATTTAAGTGATGTAAGACTGTAGGAGGCTCGGAGATTTAATGACTTTGCCAAATAGTTTTGAACCCTGGGTTGTCAGTGTTAATTTTAATCCTTGGCTAACAGCAGCTCAAACTTTATCAGATTTCCCCAACGTGGCACTAAAATACCTGACTTCTGCTCTCAGCATACCATAGAGTTACATTGGAGGACCTTTATTTATTTATTTATTTGCTTCACTTATATTCTGCCCTTCTCTACCCCGAAGGGGACTCAGAGCAGCGTTACAAATTAAACCGCAATTTGATTCTAAAACGTAAACATACAATACAATAAACATTTACATTGAAACCTTTCCATTGGCACCCCCTTGTCATGGGGGAGAGACCTGCGTACTCTAATGAAGTTATGCCGGCGGTGTCATAATAGCCACCAGTAGGGCTTCCCATGCCAGACAGGTCACAACCGAAGAGTCTGACAAAGAGCGTCAAAGGGCAGGATGGGCTCTCTAGCCCTTTGGCAACCATCCTAGGAGAAGGAAAACTCTGATTTCAAATCCGGGCAGATGGTGCTCATCCAATCCTGTATGGTCAACCATCTAAGAGAAGGTAACTCTAATCAAACCTACGACCTGAGGACCTCCCTTACACCGTCCCAGCTTGCTAGGCCCCGGCAGACGAACCTTTGGTTTAAAGGGTGAGGCCAGTTCTGTGCACGCTGCGCTTCACCAGAAAAAAAATCCATTGCACATGCTTGAAGGACACACCCAACCTCCACATCATCAACGTGCTTGTAGAAAACATGGGATGAGTCCTTACTGAATCTTCATTCGCGAAGAAAAGCCAAGACATTGAAACCACACATTAAATCAATGCAATTTAAAAACAGTTATTAAAATCACACCAACCTTGACTTTCCTCTTCTAGGACTTTGTTAGATCCTGCAACACAACTTTATGGTAACCTACAAGGAAAACATACCATTGAATTGCCCGGAGGACCTAAAAACATACCTAGAGAGGCCATTTCCCCCCTGGCACAGGTAAATGAAACCACGGATATAGGTTCTTCAGTTATATGGATCTGAAACAGCTGGAATGAAAACAGTACAAAATAGTCCAAAAGCACAAGCATCCTGAGAAGAGGAGATGTAAGGAGAGCTCTAAGAACCAACAGCATAGGAGTTCAACCTAGAACTAGCACAGAATTGCATGAATTGGTTTGCTCTAACTTAGGAAGCTGAAAGAAGTGTTGTTTCAGCAACTACCAAATCCCAAAAGAGGCCTTATGTAGTGATGTCTTCCACACTGGACAGCATCAAGCTGCAACTTCAGTCTCCTACTTTCAAGGAGCCTAGAGATCCTTACTCATAAGAATTTCTCTTACGTTGAACTTACCTTTGTCGGGTGGCAACATATCCCTGAACGTTTAGGCATCTCTACTTTATGCAAGTAAGGGGTGAAGTATCCTCCTCCCCTGCCTCTGAAATGGGTCTTTCTGTAGCCAAGGTCCCACTTTGGGATCCTTTCTGAAGATCCTCTGGAGACAGGCCTCATAAAGTCTGTCCCACAAGATTAAAGTTAATGTTGGAGTTGAGGGGCTTAGTTTGCTTTGGCTTTTGTCTCTCTGACGCCTGGTTTCTCCTCCAAGGTGTTATCCAAGGTGTGGCAAGGCAAGGCAGGGATGATACAAATGCAGGTCCTTGTATAACCAAAACATCACCATCCACACAAGAAGGAAACAGCTGCAGAAGAAGGGAAACCCTCAACTACAAAACATTTTCAAGAGGAGCATTGGGGAAAGGAAAGCCAAAACAGCCTAGAAGGACTAAGCATGCTCAATAGTTGTGGGATGCTAGCTCATTTTTGGAAGCAAATGGGGAAAGCAGGGTAGAAACAGAGTACAAAGGAATATTCAGAAGGTCCAGCCAGCCAGATGTTCTTGAAATCATGATCAAGACCTCTGCACTTAAATATTTTGTTCCAGGTTCCGGTTGTATATAGATAATGGAAAAATCAAGTTTTTTCTACTTCCAGGAGTTGTATTCCTAATGTTTAACATTTTAATGCTAATCTTTTATCACTATAAAAGGCAAATCCAAGTTATTTACATGTCTCATTCTTATTCATCTTTGTGTGCAAAGTTTTATTGGAATTGGAAGCACCATAAATCAAGTCTTTACACCCGAAGTCTGAAGTAAAAGCATCTATTTACTATATTTATTTATTATTCGGACTTGTACGCTGCCACTCCCTGAGGGCCCAGAGCGGCTTACAATCAGGTAAAACACACAGAGGTAAAAAGCATACATATTAAACTAGATTTTAAAAGATTTCTGGTCTAGCAATCAAAGGCTAGCCGGAAAAGGTGAGTCTTGCAGGCCTTGCGGAAGGAGAGAAGGTCCTGCATGGCCCATACATCACTAGGAAGAGTGTTCCATATTGACGGCGCCACTACAGAAAAGGCTCTGCGCTGGTTCGATGTGAGACGGATTGCTTTGAAGGTCAGCACTTCCAGGAGATTCATTTGTTTGGAACAGTGACCTCTGGGATTGGTAGGGGAGAAGACGGTCCCTCAGATACAGGGGCCCCAGACCATGCAAGGCCTTGAAAGTTAACACCATCACCTTGAAGGTGATCTGGTGCTTGACCGGAAGCCAATGAAGCTGCTGGAGGATAGGTGTTATGTGACATCTCACTGGAGCCCCAGTGAGAAGTCGTGCAGTGGCATTCTGGGCAAGCTTAAGTTTCCGGATCACTGACAAGGGCAGGCCGATGTAAAGGGCGTTAGAGTAGTCCAGTCTCGAGATGACTATGGCTTGGAGCACCGTGGCCAGGTCATCTCCGGATGGGTAGGGGGCCAGATGCCTAGCTTGCCGCAGATGGAAAAAGGCGATTTTGCTGACGCTGGAGACCTGGGCCTCCATCGACAGCAACAGGTCAAAAACGACCCCAAGGCTCTTAACTGAGGACGTTGAGCATAATGCCTCACCATCCAAGCTAGGCAGTCGGGCCTCCCCACCAACCGGGCGGCCCAGCCACAGTATCTCTGTCTTTGCTGGATTCATCCTCAATCTACTGGCATGCAGCCAACCAGTAACAGCTTCAATGCACTGTTGGAAACAAGAAGGTACGGAGTCCAGTCAGCCTTCCATTTTCAGAACGAGCTGGGTGTCGTCAGCATACTGATAACATTCCAGCCCAAAGCTTCGAACCAGACCAGCAAGTTTCCTAAATCAGGGCTGGCCCTACCATAAGGTAGAGGTGTTGCTTTCAGTAATTGATCCTGTATGTCATGGAAGAGCATCTGGTTGCTCTTCTTGTATTAATTGTATTGCTGCTGCTGCCATTCTCATTGTTGTAGGCTTTCATGGACAGAATCAAAGGGATGTTGTAGGTTTTTCGGGCTATATGGCCATATTCTAGAAGCATTCTCTCTTGACGTTTTGCCTGCATCTATAGCAGGCATCCTCAGAGGTTGTGAGGATGCCTGCCATAGATGCAAGTGAAATGTCAGGAGAGAATGCTTCTAGAACATGGCCGTATAGCCCGAAAAACCTACAACAACCCATTCGCATTGTTCATTTGGAAATGTCCGATATTAAAAATGCAATGCTAATACCCTCAATAACTGCGTAAGCCGGCTGCCGCACTCTGTCCGGCAGAGCATCTGGTCCTAGCTAATATGACTCAAGCATTTCTAGGTGGTTATTAAGAGCAGCCGGAATGCCTCTGTACTTTTCCCACAAATTGTCTAATCAATTAATTGCACTGCTTAATCAACTGAGTTGGCAGCTCTACTTATTAATGTGGTTTCCGGGAATGTTTACCAGACTTCACAAGAGAACTGCCTTACTTAGACACCAAGGGAAACTATACCATGAACATGAATGGTTTGCATTATAAATAACAGGTTGGAAACCAAGACTGGCTATGATTTTAGAGTATTCAAAATGCCTAGTCAATGATATTATTCAGTGCAAGCAGATTTCCTTTCCCTGCTATTGCATGAATGAGGTGGCCCCTGAGAATACGGACAGTTTGTCATCCCTAACGTAAACAAATCGGTGATTGCGACAGACTAATAATTTGATTTTCTGCTTGGTTTTTTAAAGTCACAATGTTGCATTGACTCACTGCTGCCATTTTATGAGCTTTGTAGCTTTCTTGCAATATCTTCCTCAAATAACATCAAAATCATATTATAATGGTTCCTCTTCCTACCTCTTTTTTCATCTGCTTGACTTGTAAATCCAGGAGAATAGTTTTCTCAGTCTGTTGGACTACTTGTGATTGGTTGTGTATGCCTTCAGGGGATTTCGTTTCTTTGGAAAGTTTTTACGGTGAATTGTAGAAATGTTTCATTAGCTGTGGGCTAAAGCGTTCATTTGAGAACAGTTCAGCAATGGCGTTTCATCATTTCCATGACACCGCAGCAGGTGAATCCATGCTGAGTTTTACTCTGAACTTTAATAGAGCTTTAATGTAGCACCTTAGAGAATTCTTTTAAAGTCCTGAGTAAAAAATACCATTTTATCATAGATGTCAGCTAGCAGTGACTTGCAGCTTATAACAAGATCTGTTGCACATGTGGTTTAGAAGAATAGCTTCTAGGTCTTCAGACCTCAGCTAGTTGTAGGATTCTGTAAGCTGTAGTCCAGTAACATCCTTCTCTTAGGATGGTTGCCAAAAAGCTAGAGAGCCCATCCTGCCCAATGACACTCTTTGTCAGACCCTTTGGTTGTGACTTGTCTGGCATGGGAGGCTCTACTGGTGGCTATTATGCCACCACCAGCATAGCTCACAACTTCATTAGGGTACGCAAGCCTCTCCCCTGCAACAAGGGGACGCCAATGGAGAGGAACCCGGGCAGATGGTGCTTGTCTAACCCTGTAAGGTCAACCATGTAGAGAAGAAAACTCAAATCAAACCTACAACCTGAGGATTTCACTGCCACCGTCCAAGCTTGCTAGGCCCTGGCAGATGAACCGTTGGTTTAAAGGGTGAGGCCAGTTCTGTGCACACTGCACTCCACCAGAAGAATCAATTGCACATGCTCGAAGAACACATCCAACCTCCGGAAAACATCAACACGCTTGTAGAAAGCATGGGATGAGTCCTTCCTAAGTATCTTCGTTCACGAAGTAATGCCAGAGAGAGTCCAGTAACATGCTAGTGGTGGGCGGCAGGAAGCTTCTGAGAAGTGGGTGCCAATCCTTATTCCCAAATTATTGATTTCATGTCCCACTGTTAATTGTTTCAGCACATTGCCCATCACGTAAGAAAGCACATGATCTTACAGCTGACAGAATAGGCTCTGTCTTAGGAATCAGTTAAGTTCATTTAGGAGAATTCCCAGTAGGGATAGAAGGGAGTGGAATTATTGATTTTACGTCATTCACAAAGCCAAAGTGGTGGGAATGGGTCTTATTTTATTTTATCCTCAAATCAACCTTGTTAAATAGTGATTCATCATGGGTGAGCGGAGAGATTCAAACCCAAATGCCTTTATTCAGTATTTCAGCATTGCTCCCCCTGCCCAGTAGCAGCACCATTGGCACCATAATAGTATAAGCTTTCCTCACCTTTTAACACCCTGCTTTCTGATGCCTTTCTCAATACTTGCAAATTACAAACATGTCCCATTAATTTGATGAGGGTTCTGCACTTTTGTCAGTTCTTCTTGCCCGCAACTGCTTGATCCTAGGCTTGCTTTCCTTAAAGGCTGAGAGAGTATGACTTATACATACTTGAGAGAGGGTTCAAACTCTGGTCTCTCCGTTTCCTAGCCAACACTCAAACTACAATACTACATTGCAGACTAGCAAAGGAGAATAGAGTTGGAGGGCATCTAAAGGGCTTTTTTCTAACAAAAAAATAAGTATTATGTTATTGCGTATTTCATACTTCCAATTCTATGCCCACTCATGTTGGAGTAAGACTCATTATAGGCTAGCCCAGGCCTGGGCAAACTTTGGCCTTCCAGGTGTTTTGGACTCCAACTCCCACACTTCCTAACAGCCGGTAGGCTGTTACGAATTGTGGGAGTTGGAGTCCAAAACACCTGGAGGGCCAAAGTTTGCCCAGGCCTGGGCTAGAGGGTTTATTCTACATATACAGGAATACGATGTCATTAGGCCTTAGAATTAGCAATAACTTTAGGCATCAAATGTGGAATTTGCCATGAAAGGCCACCAGATTGTTAGTTATTTAATTTATTGCTATTGTGTAGGACTGAAATATCAGCCCTTCTGTATCTCTCAAGTGAAACACAGAGCTGGAATGAACCCTGAGACTGAGCAGGAAGGCAAACAGGCTATAAACCACACCTTTGGTGAAAGGATCTACCATGTTCCAGCATTGCTTTCAGTCCAACCTACTCACATGGGTGAAGTTTGTTTTATATATTTTTAGAACTTTTATATTTTCAAAGTTACCAATGTTGCTGTCCTTGAGCAAGCCGGGATCAACAGCATTGAGGCCATGCTATTGAGAACACAGCTGCACTGGGCAGGACATGTCTCTAGGAATGGGGGACCACCGTCTCCCAAAGATACTACTCTATAGTGAACTCGCCATGGGTCAGCGCAAGAGAGGCACCCCAAAAAAGAGATATAAGGACTCCCTGAAACAACATCTCAGGCTCAGCTAGATTGATCACCAAAAATGGTCCACCCTGGCCTTGCATCGGGAGGCATGGAGGCGCACTATCCACAATGCTGTGGCCTCTTTCAAGAAGTCACGCCGAATGGGTCTCGAAGAGAAACGACAGTGCAGAAAGAACAGCAACTTGGAAACAACATCACCCAAGGAGACTTTCTGCTGTGCTTTCTGCAACTGAACTTGCCTATCTCAGATTGGCCTTTTTAGTCATCAAGGCGCTTGCAAAAAGCGTGAGATGAGTCCTTCTAAAAATCTTCGTTCGCAAAGTAATGCCGAGAGAGAGAGAGAGAGAGAGAGAGAGAGAGAGAGAGAGAGAGAGAGCATGAATAATATCGGACAATCCTTCTTTCAGATCTATGTGGCCAGCACTATATGATGCTATAACTATTGGTTGTGGGCCCTGTACACATAATAGTGCAGTTATAACACTTTTAGCATAACAGAAATGATAGGGCTTGGCAAGCAATACAGGTCATGGAGAGACATCAGTTATTGTCAAAATGCTCACTAAAACTGGTCAGTACTCGCTGAATCTTTAATTCTTATTTTATGCCAACTTTATGATTGCGTGTTTACTCCTGGGTAGAGAGCCACTTATGAGATTTCTGAGTCAGGTAGCAAAATATATTGACTTGTTTATATGCTTTGGGAGTGCACAGGTGTAATTTGTAACCCTGTGGCAGGCAGCAAAAGATCTTCTGCTGGCTTTGTGGTTGGCGATATATATGAGCAGAGAAAAAGGTTGTGGATAAGGGCCGGGTTGTACTTTTAAGTACGGAGCTGGTTTCAGCACTTGCAATTCTTATTGAAACGAAGCACATGCACTCCCTTTGATTATAAATAGTAGCCTTATCCCATCCAACCTTACCCACCATCTTATCATATCTAAAGAAAGACGTTGTAGAAAGATAAAGCTAGAACAGTATCGGGGAAGTTCTGTCTGGATATAGTGGATTTCTTAAGGCATCCAGATGCAAGCTAAAGAAGCCAAAGGAATGTTAAACTGCTCTTTCATGGCTTAGCTTGTTCCAGTTTCCTTTGTTCTCTGCCCTCTCCATATTTTTGGGAGTCTGTAAAAAGTTGGTTATGTTACTCTTGGTAACATAACTTCCAGAATCTCATGAGTGTGACCATTGCTCATACTCATGTTTGCTGCAAAAGCAGTATTACAATTACCCCTGCCCCCAAGCCCTTGATCTTTTCACAGTTTCCTCTCCCCTGACACATTTTACCTTTTCTGACTTTGAGCCTCTTCTATCAGGTTCAGCTGCTGGATATCCATGACTGAAGTGTGAGGCTCATCCATGGAGGAAGTATAGGGAGAGGTCAGGTACAACATCCATGGAAGATGTTTTGCTCCAGGGTGGGTATCATTGCATGCTTACATTTCCCCTTTGATCGGGGTGTGTTCATTTGCCTGTTTGCACTGTGCTTGTTTTAATGGACTTCGGAGTGCCGTCTTGTCTCTGCTTTGGAAGACTTGTCTCTTCAATTTTTAAAATAATCTGAGCCTCCTCAGGGCCAAGTACGAAAGCTAGGAGGGATTTTGTTTCAATTTTTAACTACACTTCTATCAGCTTGGCAAATCATAGTGCGAACATTGGTCAGATTTTTGTTTTTGCTGGTGTTATGAATTAATTGGTTTAACTGTTTTAGTAGATGAAAGCACATGCGCAGGAAATACGAATTTTATTGGAGCTCGGGGTCTGCAATAGATGGCAAGACTATGAGAAGACAGCAACTTGACTGTATGGATATGCTTTTATGCATCCTTAAGATTCTTTCTTTTCTGGATGCCTGGATGGAACTTCTCACTCTACACAGTAAACACACCCAGGGGCCATTGCAGCGATGCTTCTTCCCTAGCTACTTGTTATTGCTTTTTTATATTTTGCTTTTCCTCCAAGGAGCTTGTGATGGCACACTTAGCTCATCAACCCAATTTTATCCTTATAACTACCAGAACATTGCTATTTATACCAGTAGAGTACAAAGATTTGGTGCTGAGCTTGTGCCCAATTCGAAGCAATTATTGTATATACTTACTAGGGGTGGTTGATTCATAAAAAATTGATGCTAAACTCGTGTGGGGGGAAATTTCCCTTGCTGGGTTGTTATAGAAAGTATTCCAAAAACGTTAAATAAATTTCGTAAGAGAAACGTAATTACTAATGAATTTTCGTTTTTATTCATTACGCCAACTGGGAGGCTAGAATGGAGGGCTTGCTCTCCTCTCTTCCCTCCCCCCCCCAGCCCAGAAGCATCACGCATTATATATAATGCGCAATGCCTGTCATCTGGGATGGCAGGGGGAAGGTGGGAGAGCAAGCCCTCCCTTCTTGCCTCCCTGCCCCCTCCCCCCAGCTGCTGCCCTCCAGTCTCCTCTCGCGAGTTGAGAACTGAGGAGGAAAAAAATGACCTAATAATGTGACCTTTACAAAAAAAAATTGCGATCCCGGGTTCGGTTTTGAAACTTCACTTCCAGGTTGGACATCAAGGGTCGATATAAGGTCAAAATAATTTCAAATACAAATTATTAACGGATTTCAAAGTATTTAAATTGGAGATATCCACCCCTAATACTTACTTATAAGTTAGCTTCATATATAAGGGGAGGTTTGGGGCCCAAAATTATAGATTTTGATATAACTTATGCATAAGTCAAGAGTTGTTCCATGAAGAGGGGAAAATACGAATATCATCTCAGGAGTGTGCGTTATCAGTGTGGAGTAGTGATTTAAGCATTGGATTTCGCCTGCCATAAGGAGGTTCAATTCCTCACCGAGCCATGGAAATCCTGGGTGACCTTAGGTGAATCACACATTCTCAGCCACACAAAAGTCCATGATCACCTTAGTGTCACTATAAGTTAGAAACAGCTTGAAGACACCCAACAGCAAAAAGTTGTTGTTCTTGAAAATCCATTTAGATATGACTCAGAAAAAGAATCCTAAGCTTGGTGTACTAAACCCCCTTAGATTGGCTTTCTTTTTCCTTTCCTTTTCTAAGGATAGGTGTGGTATCAACCATTTGGGGAGCAGCTTCTTTCAAAGAACTGACATAATAATATGTCAATGAGTAGGTGTCTGGAAGGACAAAAAGGGGAAATATACCTGGGTCTGCTGGCTAACTTTTTGTGTATCAGTTCCAAAAATTTGTGTTAATTGTGATGTTCATTTGTACTCAACTTCTAACAGAAATAACACTTTTCTAGTTATTGTGTGCCATCAAGTCATTCGTGACATACGACTGCCTAAAAGCGACCTTATTATGGTGGCCTTATTTGCCTTCTTCTGCATCTAAGAGAATGTTACCTGCCTGGCCAAGATCAGTGGATTTCCATGGCTGAGTGGGGATTTGAATCCTGGTCTCCAGATTCATAGTACAACACTCAGGCAACTACACTGAACTTGTAGTTGAATTTAGAGCTAGGATGGTGGATAAATGCTCCGTGCCTAGTGAGCATTTAAGCTAAACCAAAATAGACCAGGACAGAGTAATCACTCACCAGGATGAAGACAAGCCACAGAGGTTTATTCGATCTGGCCAGAAAGGATACAAATACAAGGGATTGCTTTCAAAGGCACAAGCATTAGATGAATGCAGAGAAATTTGACAGTGATTCAGACCTCCTGCTCCCTTCCCTGATTGGCCAAGAAAGGGGCCAATTTGGATCTATGCCCTGATTGGCCAGGACTCTGCTGACATTCAGGGCCGGACTACGGTAATTTAAAATGGTAAGTGAACCTTATTTTGGTGCCCTCTCGCTCTCCAGCCTCGTGGAGGGTGCGTGTGCATGCCAGAGTGTGCGTGGAGCCACCTAGTTTTGCGTATGCGCCGTTGCCACGGGGTGGGCCCACCTGCCCGGGGGTGGTGGTCGCTCTATGCGGGGGTGAGGGGGAGGAGCATTGGGTGGCCAGAGATGGAGCGCCTCCGGCTGCGGGGCACTCCTCCTTTTTGGCTTCGTGGTGGGGGGCAGTTGGCAGCTCCGGGTGGCTGGGCTTGCCCTGCGGTAAAGGCGCATGCGCGAAACTTTCACGCGTGTGCCATTGCTGCGGGGTGGGCCCAGCTGCCCAGAGCCGCTGATTGCCCTACACAGGGCCGAAAGGGAGGAGCGTTTTGGAGGCGGCTAGAGGCAGAGCGCCTCCAGCTACGGAACGCTCCTCCTTTTAGGCCTCGTGGTGTGGGGCGGTTGGCGGCTCTGGGAGGTTTATTTATTTATTTATTTATTTTATTTATTTATAAATTCGATTTGGTAGACCGCTCTCTCTGGAGCCCAGAGCGGTTTACAGCATAAAATCAATAAAACATCAATAAACAGATAAAAGACGTATACCCAAAAGCCCCCCCACAAATGATCCCGGCAAGCAATAATACGCAGAGGCAATACATGGCAGGACGGTATGTTGGCAGCTGGCAACTAAGGAGGCATCAGTTGGGACCAAATGCCTGCCTATATAGCCAAGTCTTCACAGACTTGCGGAAGGCCAACAAACCCCGTAGTGCTCGTATCTCCTCCGGCAGAGAATTCCAGAGGGTCGGAGCGGCCACTGTAAATGCTCTCTGCCGGGTGCTCGACAGCCTACAGATCTTAATACTAGGGACCTCTAGTAGATTAAGCCCCTCTGAGCACAGTGATCTTCTGGGTTTGTATGGGGTAAGACGCTCCCTCAAGTACACTGGCCCCAAACCATATAAGGCCTTGAAAGTTAGAACTAACACCTTGAAGGAGACCCGAATTCGATGGGAAGCCAGTGCAGTGCACGCAGGAGTGGGGTCACATGCGCAGATCTTGGGGCTCCCGACAGCAGGCGCTGCTGCGTTCTGCACCAGCTTAAGTTTCGGATCGCCGACAAGGGTAGGCCAATGTACAGCGCATTACAGTAATCAAGCCTCGAGATGACCGTGGCTTGGATCACCGTGGCCAGGTCGCAGCGGGAGAGGTAAGGAGCCAGACGTTTCGCCTGCCGCAGATGGTAGAACGCTGTCTTGCAAGCGCAGGCAATCTGCGCTTCCATCGACAGTTGGGTGTCTAGCTGGACCCCAAGGCTCTTAACTAGGGGCTGTGGGCGAAGTGCCACACCATCAAACGTCGGCAACTGGCTCTCTACCCCCTCTGGGCGGCCCAGCCACAAGATCTCCGTCTTCGGCGGGTTCACCTTCAACTTACTGGCTCGCAGCCATCCAGTTACGGCTTCTAGGCAGAGATGGAAATTATCGGGTACAGATTCCACCCCAACCATCTCAGAATGAGCTGGGTGTCATCAGCGTACTGGTGACACTCCAGCCCAAAACTCCGTACCAATTGGGCGAGTGGTCGCATGTAGATGTTAAATAACAGCGGGAGAGAATGGCCCCCTGAGGGACCCCACAATGTAAGGGGGCCCTCGGAGGCCACCCCTCCCCACTTCACTCGCTGCAGGCGGTTTTGGAGGAAGGAGGACAGCCAGTTGAGGGCTGTCCCCTCACCCCGCCACCGCCAGGCGGTGTGTCAAAAGTTGGTAATCGACAGTATCAAACGCTGCCGTGAGGTCCAATAACACGAGCAGCGCCGATCCGCCGATCCAAGTGGCAACGGAGTAGGTCTGTGATGGAGACCAGGACGGTCTCTGTCCCATGGCCTGAACGGAAGCCGGACTGGAAGGGGTCAAGCCAGGTTGCATCATCCAGGAATGTCTGCAGCTGGTCCATTGCTGCCCTCTCAATTACCTTGCCCAGGTACGGTAAATTGGACACTGGGCGGTAACTGGAGGAGCCGCGGGATCTAACCCGGGCTTCTTCAGCAATGGACTAACCACCGCCTCTTTTAACTCCTCTGGAAAAGCTCCTTGCTCAAGGGAGCAGTTGACTATATTCAACAGAGGGCCTCGTAACCCCTCCACGCAAGCTCGAATCAGCGTGGAGGGCACGGGGTCGAGGGAGCAGGTGGTTGGTCGAAGAGCTGCGACAATCTTGTCAACATCCTCTGCGTCCAGTGGCCGAAACCGGTCGAAGGTGGACCCGGCGGAGGGCCACGGAGTCTCAAGCTCCTGTACTGTATCAACCGTGGCAGGGAGGTCCCGGCGGAGCGTCGCAATCTTGTCTGCAAAATGATTCTGGAAAGCCTCGGCGGAAAGGGCCCGATCATCATTTTTTGGGATGGTAGGGACCATAGTCAACTGCCGAATTATCCTGAACAATTGGGCCAGGCGTGAATCTGCAGACGCTATCAAGGAGGCATAATGAGAATTTTTCGCCTCCTTGACCGCATGCTCATAAGCCTCACTAAAGAGCTTATAAGCTGATTGCGAAGGCCCGTCACGGAGGTTAGGTTGGGCTCGCCCTGCAGCAATGGCGCATGCGCAAAACTTCCGCACGTGCACCGCTGATCGCCCTGCACCGTGGGACCGGGAGGGGGGAGCGTTTTGCAGCCAGGGGCGTTCCGACTCTGGCCACCTCCAGAGCACTCCTCCTTTTCGGCCTCGTGGTATGGGGCGATGAGGGCAACGTAAAATGCATTAAAGGGATTGTGGGGGAGTTGCTGCTGTTGGTCTGTTTTGATATCCTTTTTTTCTACAATTGTGGAAGTCCAGAGAATAACTTTTAAAAAGAAATTAAAAAATATATTTTTATTCTTGAGCCCTTAGAAAAACTATAAATTGTTGCCAGGAGAGCAGGAGCTAATTGTATCCGACAACACAATGGCACTCTTATTAACAACCTCTATAAAAAGGTATTTGCCTACCACGCTTATACCAGAGGCCCCGGTGGTGAAATGGATTAAACCCTTGTGCCGACAGGACTGAAGACCGCCAGATTGGAAGTTCGAATCCAGGGAGGGAGTGGATGAGCTCCCTCTGTCAGCTCCAGCTCCCCATGAAGGGACATGAGAGAAATCAACATGGTTTCTGCAAAGGCAAATCATGTCTTACTAACTTGTTAGAATTCTTTGAGGGTGTAAATAAACACATAGATAAAGGGGACCCAGTCGATATAGTTTACCTTGACTTTCAAAAGGCTTTTGACAAAGTCCCTCACCAAAGGCTCCTAAATAAGCTCTTCAGCCATGGAATCAGGGGACAGGTCTTGTCCTGGATTGGAACCTGGCTAAACTGTAGGAAACAAAGGGTGGTAATAAACGGACATTTCTCTGGGTGGAAAGAGGTGAGAAGTGGCGTACCCCAAGATTCAGTTTTGGGTCCGTTACTTTTTAATTTATTCATTAATGACCTGGATGTAGGAGTAAATTCTGAGGTAGCAAAGTTTGCAGACGACACTAAATTGTTCAGGGTAGTTAAAAATGAAACTGATTGTAAAGAGCTCCAGAAAGATCTCTCGAAATTGAGTGAATGGGCAACAACAATGGGCAACAAAGTGGCAAATGCATTTTAACCTAAACAAGTGTAAAGTCATGCACATTGGGGCAAAGAACCCCAACTACACCTACCAATTGATGGGGTCAAAGCTTTCCGAGACAAACCAGGAAAGGGATCTTGGGGTTTTGGTGGACAGCTCAATGAAGATGTCAACCCAGTGCGCTGCAGCAGTGAAAAAGCAAATTCTATGCTAGGCATGATCAGGAAGGGAATCGAAAATAGGTCGGCAAATGTTGTATTGCCTCTCTACAAATCTATGGTGAGGCCACATCTGGAGTACTGTGTACAATTCTGGTCACCGCACCTCAAGAAGGATATAACGGAACTGGAACTGGAACTGGAACTGGAAAAGGTACAGAAAAGGGCAACAAGAATGATCCAAGGGATGGAGCAGCTCCCTTACGAAATCAGGTTGCAACGCCTTGGTCTTTTCAGCCTTGAAAGACGGCGTTTAAGAGGTGACTTGATCGAAGTGTATAAAATCATGCATGGGATAGAAAAGGTGAATAAAGAAAAATATTTTCTCTGTCACACAACACTAGGACTAGGGGCACTCCTGAAGCTCAAGGTAGGAAAGTTAGGACTAACAAAGGGAAATATTTCTTCACCCAGAGGGTCATTGGGTTATGGAACTCACTTCCAGAGGAGGTTGTGACAGCTGTCAGCCTGGACAGCTTCAAGGCAGGATTAGACAGATTCATGGATACCAAGGGAATCAGTAGCTACTGAAACGGACATCCAAGTGCCACCTCTGTGTTGATGGAGGCAGGCAGGATTTTCCCCGGGTACTGGTTGTGGGGGGTCGGGAGCAGGTGAGGGTTTTGCCCTCCTTTCTGCTAGAGATCCCTGTGTACAACTAGTGGGCCACTGTGTGACACAGAATGCTGGACTAGATGGGCTGAGGCCCGATTCAGCATGGCTCTTCTTATGTTCTTATGTTCTTATGTA
The DNA here is from genome assembly GCA_030556195.1 of Anolis apletophallus. Lineage (NCBI taxonomy): Eukaryota > Metazoa > Chordata > Lepidosauria > Squamata > Anolidae > Anolis > Anolis apletophallus. The sequence goes on along the minus strand of JARBWK010000004.1, from coordinate 5,146,831 downwards.
ATCTTCCCACAAGGATGGTAAAACATCAAAACATCTGGGTGTCCCCTGGGCAACGTACTTGCAGACGGCCAATTCTCTCACACCAGAAGCTACTTGCAGTTTCTCAAGTCACTCTTGACACAGAAAAAAAATGCTTCTGGGATCTAAGAAATAATGTTGATTGTAGCATTGCTACTGATAGGGCCTTCTGGACAAGCTTTTGCTGGTTGGATTGACTAATGTTGCCAAAACCCCATAAAATGGCACAGAAGCAAAAATATAAATACTTCCATATTGGATTGATGATGCCACGGTCAATCAGGAAAGCAACAGATGTCAGTGTTGCTAGATATCTGATGCAAAATGCGCTACATGACTCAGACAACCAGGACAACGTATGGTAAAGCTACTAGAACACTAACCATCGCGGAAATGAACCACAGCAGAAAGCAGATCAATAATGGAATTTATCATAAAACAAATACCTCAGCCCAAGGTCACTAAAAAGATTGGTCCCAGATTCTAAATGTATCAGAACAGCAGCTATGTCATCGACCAAAGATGACATATTATCCAAAATAAACTATTTGCAAATGTTGAGCGTGAAGAACTACAAAAGAAGATCAATAAAGCAGAAGAACAAAAGGCTGAGAGTGAAGAGAAATCAATGGGAACGGCTAACTTAGAAAAGGAAGTATCTGGACTGCTAACTGAAAACTGAGCCAGTATTGGAAATTTATGAAGTGTAGAGATGTTTAAAGGAAATTTGGAAAGAAGGGAAATGAAAGGCTGGTTCTTACTGATCAACAAACTGAATTACAGAGAAAAGGTTAATAGAGAAAGGAATAAAACCCCAAACCAAAAAAGGACCAAACTCAAAACCTGTATCAAAGAAAGAACCAAAACCAATTATTTAAGTTTCAACTTAGCCATTCCACCATTGAGAAGGCCTTGTCTCTTGTCTCCAGTAGTTGTGCTGGGAATGAGAGCAGGGCCTCTCCAGCAGATCTTAAAGCTCTAGCAGGTTCAAAGGGGGAGATATGTTCAAACGGATAAGTAGGACTGGAACGGTTTAAGGCAAAGCCAAGACTTTGAATTGTGCCCGGCAGCAAACTAGCAGCCAGTGGAGCTGTCGTAACAGGAGAGTTGTATGCTCCCTGTACATCACTCCAGTGGGGAACCTGGCTGCTGCCTATTGCACTACTTAGAGCTTCCAGGCAGTTTTCAAAGGTAACCTATAAGAAATTCACCATGAGAAATAGACATGTAACACTTTTTAAAAAAACATAATTGAAGAATAAAAAATGAAGTCTTGGGGACATGCCTGTGTAATTGTTTAATTGTAACCAGTCAGCCTGGTGGATCAAGAAAAAAATGGTTCAAAACTCACTGTGGCTGTAAGGGGCGCTGGCTTTTTGTATCTGGTGGAGGTCCGAAATTGTTAGTAAAAAATTCAAAATTATTTTGTAAAAACTAACGAAATTCGTTAGTAATCCGTTAATGGCAGACGCGCATGCGCAATGCACAAAAACCTGCCAATCGTGGGTTTGACAGCTCAGGTCTTCCGTTTTGTGGTGTTGGCTCCTTCAAAGGGGCCAGGAGTGGAGGGGAAAAGTGGAGGGGAAAGGCGCTTCCCACGTGTCAGAAATGCCAACCAAAAACACGCTCTTAAGATACCGTAGCCCAGGCTTTGGGCAAACTTTGGCCCTCCAGGTGTTTTGGATCAACTCCCACAATTTTGCCCCTGGCTGCCATAGCCAGTCCTTAAGGGGCCATGCCTTACCTTCCTACCTTACCTTGCTGTGCAAGCCGCATGCGGGGCTGCGGGAGGAAGCCAAGGCGAGGGCAACCAGCCCAGCTCCCGCTGCCCATTCTTCCTCGGCGCCCTCCTCTTTGTCGCCTTCCTCCTCACTCCGGGGCCATTCCCCAGCTGCTGCACCGGCTCCTCCTCTCTTGCTAGTAGACTTGGCCAGCCCCAGGAGCACACATTTCATGCCCGCCGAGGCCACGGCTTCCAGCCCGGAGCCCAGGCACAACAGGGCACCTCCGAGAGCTAGGGCTGCCTCGCTTGGGAGGGGAGGGGAAAGGGAGAAGTGGAGATCTGCGCCTCAAGCGGGAAGAGCAGTGGCGGCAGCAGAAGGATCTGCGCATGGGCTTGTATAGCTGAGGAAGAGAGAGATGCAGAGGAGGGAGGGGCTCCCGCAGCCCCTTCCTCTCCTCTGCTCTTGCTCTTCCTCCTCCCCTCTTTTTTCCCCCGAGCGTGAGCGCCAGGAGTGGAGCCGATCCCCTCCACCTCTGGCCCCTGGGAAGCAGCCAACGAACATACGAAAAACCTAATGAAACCCGACGACCCCGGCTTCAAAACTAAAAGGTCATTTACAGGTTGCTTAACACGCTTAAAAACCATTTCTAATGTAAGTTTTTAACAAATTTAAAACAAAATTAGTTGGCTAACGAGAAACCTAACCAGTCCTAGTAACCATTAGTAGGAATAACTAGGCATGAGAAAAAAGTTATGAAAATGATTCGTTTCGTAAGAAATTCGTAAGAAATGCTACTTTCGAGTATTTCCGCACCTGGAACGAACCAGGAAGTGGACTTTCTTCTTCGAACCAGGATTTTCTTAAGTGTCGTGGACACCCTCCTTCTTCTTCCCTTGCCAACTATTATGGCAAGGCAAGCCCCATTTTCTTAAGTGTCGTTATTACTCAGGTCTGCAAAGGAGGGCACTTTGGATGAAGGACCTCCTTCTCTCTGTTTACACCAGGCCCTCCTCCTGCCTGCCAGGATCTAAAGCATCAAAGAGTATTGGGGTGAGAAACCAACCTAATGTATAATAGAATGAATGCTACTGTAAGTGCCTAATATTATAAGGAGGTAAAAAATTCAAACCGAAGTATTCTGACTGGTCTCTCCTCATGCGGTGCAACGGGCTCTTCTCTTATTAGCCCGGGAAATTAGCCCGGGAAAAGCCAGCGTTTGCTGCTTGGGAGCACACATACATATTCTTGGGGGGTGATTTGCTACTGCTGTATTATTGCATGTGCATGGAATGTAGGTATATGACCAGCCTGGGCAAACTTGGGCCCTCGCTCCCTCGGGATCGGGGTGAGAGAGGCAGCGAGGAGCCAGGGGGCTCCTCCTCCTTTTGCTGCTTCAAGAATAGAATACCCCTCCTCCTTTGCTCCCTCCTTCCTATTTGGAGAGTCCCATCTAGAATTCAGTGTGATTTATTCAAGTTTTGGCCTACAACTCCCAGAAATCCCAGCCAATTTACCAGCTGTTAGGATTTCTGGGAGTTGTAGGCCAAAAACCATCTGGAATGCTTTGCATGCGCTGGCATACTGAACTACTAACGAATTTCGTTAGTAATTAAGTTACATTTTAGAAATTCTTGGAAATTTTTTTGTAAGTCTTCCTATTACTAAAAAAATCCTCCCCCATTAGATTTTCGATTCCCTATTTTTGGGTTCTAAACCATGCCTAGTAATAACTATTTTTTTTTAAAAAATCTTTTAGGAGAAAAGTAACAGTAGCATTAGGGTTACCATTTTTGGATATAAGAAATAAGGGACATTTACGGGATTTTTCACAAAAATAAGGGACACTTCATTAAAAACTTGAAACTCAAACATTAGGTAGAAATAGTTTATTAACAGAATAAGATAATGATTGAAACTCACAAAAGAAACTGACTTACACCTTCTTAACAGCACATGGTATGTTTCTGCATGCTTTGTCATGCAGAAAAAACATTATTGGAACTACCTAATTTTCTCCATCTGTACTTGACTTTGCTGACTTTAAAAGTGCACTGTCTAAACATTAAAATAAAATAAATTTTATAAGACAGTATAGTATGGGATACACAGCATTGTATAGTATTGGGATGCACAGCTAGGCCTATTTTAAGAGTAACTCTCAAGCAACCAGAAACTATTGTTATCCAACATGATTCAACCTCCCCTTGGGTAACGGTTAATCAGTCTACTGTACTTTGAAAAAGTCCTGTATCGCCTCTTCCTTCCAACGGGGACGCAGGCTGCCCTGCGAGTTGGAATCCTCGGGCAGGCATTGCCATGGAAACCGCAGCGCACACCTTCCTCTGGTCAACCCTGCCCAGTCCTGTCCTGCTAGTCAAAAATAAGGGACAGGGCCTGAAAATAAGGGACACAAATTTTAGGGCCAAAATAAGGGACGTCCCTTAGAATAAGGGACATATGGGAACCCTAAGTAGCATCACCATCTCAAATAAGATAATATTGTTATATTTTGCCAAACCCACATAATGGATATGCAATCTGCATTTTAAAAGTATAAGCAGAATTTATATCACAGGACACTGAAGATATTGTAATTACAAGGAAAAAATGGCAAAGCAAGCCAAATAAAAGAAGTCAAAAACTGGATAGTCCATGGAAGAGATGAAGTTCATGGATGCTGACTGAAAAATCTACCCGGGTTAGTACGGCAATTTAATGAATTACAGAAAACAACATTTGATCAGAGGCAGAACAGCACAGATTATGAAAGGCTAGCGGTGGGGGGACCCCAGGGAAGGACTGCCCAATTAGCTGTTCCCAATAATGTTTAAATCATTAACAGGAAAGATAGCTAACTCAGTCCATTTTCATCTAATTCAAAATTCTCTTCATCCAAAGGAACAGAAAGATAACTGCTCCAATTTCCAAGAATGCAAGCTCAATTGCTAATTGATAAAATGAAACTGAAAAACTGTATTAAAAAGAATCATAGAATTGGAAGAGACCTCCTGGGCCATCCAGCCCAACCCCCTGCCAAGAAGCAGAAAAATTGCATTCAAAGCACCCCTGACAGATGGCCATCCAGCTTGTTTAAAAGCCTCCAAAGAAGGAGCCTCCACCATACTCTGGGGCAGAGAGTTCCACTGCTGAAAGAGATCTCACAGTTAGGAAGTTCTTCCTAATGTTCAGGTGAAATCTCATTTCCTGTGGTCTGAAGGCATTTTTCAGTGTCCTAGTCTCCAAGGCAGCCAAAAACAAGCCTGCTCCCTCCTCCCTATGGCTTTCCCTCACATATTTATACATGAATATCATTTCTCCTCTCAGCCTTCTCTTCTGCAGGCTAAACAAACCCAGCTCTTTAAGACGCTCCTCATAGGGCTTGTTCTCCAGACCCTTGATCATTTTAGTCACCTTCCTCTGGACACATTCCAGCTTGTCAACATCTCCTTTCAGAATTGGACACAGTATTCCAGGTGTTTTCTGACCAAGGCAGAATCGAGGGGTAGCATGACTTCCCTGGATCTAGACACAACAGTATATTTCTATTTATGCAGGCCAAATTCCCATTGGCTTTTTAAGCTGCCACGTGACATTGTTGACTCATGTTTAACTTGTTGTTCAGAAGTGGTGCAGCTGGCTGAGTGTCAGCTGCATAAGATCTCTCTGACCAGAAGGTCATGAGTTCAAGGCTTGCCCGGGTCAAGGTGGGCTCTCGGCCTATTTGTGTAGCCTGTTGTTGACCTTTGCAACCCGAAAGACAGTTGCATCTGTCAAGTAGGAAATTAAGGCACCATATAGTGGAGAGGCAAAGTTTAACTGATTTATGAGGCCATAAGATCTCCAGGAATGCACGCTGAGGACGCTGAGAAATGAAGGAGTGCGACACCCCCCCTGGTGGCCAGATGTTTAAAAATTGCCTCTATCTGTGTGTCTGTCTGTTGCTCCAAAAGGCATTAAATGCATGCCTATACTGTATGTGTTCATTGTAATCTGCCCTGAGTCCCCTGCGGGGTGAGAAGATAAAGTAAATAAGGTAAATAATAAGAGATCTCCAAGATCTTTTTCACACATACTTCTATTGAGCCGGACATCCCCCATTCTGTATCTTTGTATTTCATTTTTTCTGCCTAAGTGGAGTATCAGTATCTTGCATTTCTCATTTTGTTAGTTTTGGCCCATCATCTCTCTAATCTGTTAAGATTGTTTTGAATTCTGCTCTTGCCTCCTGGAGTATCGGCTTTCTCTCCCAATTTGGTGTCATCTGCAAACTTGATGATCATGCCTTCTAACCCTTCATCTAAGTCAGGGCTGTCCAACTGGCGGCCCCGGGGCCGGATCCGGCCCCATAGCCTGTTGGACACGGCCCCACCTATGCCCTCAGCCGCCATTTTTAAATTTTTTTTAAAAAATCAATTTTTTTAAAAAAAATGGCGGCCGGGGGGGAGGGGGAGGCGGGGCAGGGAGGAGGAAGAGAGCTAGCTCCTCCTTTTCGGCGCCCCCCCTCCCTACCTAGGGCGGGAACCGCCAAAAAGGCAGAAGGCGGTGCCAAGAGCAGCGCGTCACAGGCCTGGCGTGACGCGCTGCCCCTGGCACCGCCTTACTCCTCCTTTCGGCGGCCCCCGGCCTAGGAAGAGAGGGGTGCCGAAAAGAGAGGAGGCGGTGCCAAGGGGCAGCGCGTCACGCCAGGCCTGTGACGCGCTGCCCTTGGCACCGCCTCCTCCTCCTTTTTTCGGCTCCCCGGCCTAGGAAGGGAGGGGCGCCGAAAGGAGGAGTAGGGCGGTGCCAAGGGGCAGCGCGTCACGCCAGGCCTGTGACGCGCTGCCCCTTGGCACGTATACCCCTTTCGGTGGCCCCCCGGCCTAGGAAGGGAGGGGGTGCCGAAAAGGAGGAGTAGGCGGTGCCAAGGGGCAGCGCGTCACGCCAGGCCTGTGACGCGCTGCCGTTGGCGCCGCCTTCTGCCCTTTTTCGGCGGCTTTAGGAGGGGGTGGGGCCTGGGCTGGGGGCGGGGCCTGGGGGTGGGGCCTGGGGGCGGGGCCTGGGGCGGGGCCTGGGGGCGGGCCTGGGGCGGCCGAGCGGCCCCGCAGGTCATCAGTGACCTCTTATCCGGCCCTGGACCCGCCAGAAGTAGGACAGCACAGATCTAATTCATAAATAAAGATGTTGAACAGGACCAGGTCCAGAACAGAACTCTGCAGCAAAAGAAAAGACAGACCAATTCACCCATAATGTGATTGGTTCTTTGCTACGTGGATCAACACTGTTTTGAAATTCCTGTAGTCCACAATTTTTTCTCCTAAACTCTAATGAATCCACAAAATGGAGAAGAACTTTGGCAGAGTAATATTAAATTGCAATTTTCCAGGATAACGCCTTATTCTTATTCTTTGTCATTACAATTATATCACTTTCAGTAATATTAAAGAAAACAAATCAGGGATATGAAATATTAATGCAAGTTGGGAAAAACAAACTCAATGGTCATACCACTGATTCTCAAAGTGGGCAGTACCACCCCCTGGTGGGTGGTGAGGTGATCCAAGGGGGTGGTGGGAGGCTCAGGGGAATTTGGGGCGGTGAACCCCTTTAAGGGGGTGGTGAACAATTGGCCATTTAGGAGGGGTCGTGCAACCCTCTTCTTTGGCCCCGCCCCCTTCGCTTTGACATGCATATTAGATATTTGGATTAGAATTTGTAAGCGTAGAAAAAATCTCTATGAAGTAGCAACGAAAATATGGTTGGGGGTCATCACAACATGAGGAACCTTATTTAGGGGTCATGGCATTAGAAAGGTTGAGAACCACTGCATTAATACATATATCTTTCTGTTTAATTGCTATTAAATTTAAAAAATAATAATTTCTAGGGGGGCGGTGAGTAAAAAAAATTCTGGAAAGGGGGCGGTAGGCCAAAAAAGTTTGGGAACCACTGGTTTATATGAATGATTTCAAACTATGTAGTAAGTGACCATGAAAAAGTGAAACCTTGTTGTATAGTGAATGGTTATTTAATGAAATAAGTAAGAACATAAGAACATAAGAACATAAGAAGAGCCATGCTGAATCGGGCCTCAGCCCATCTAGTCCAGCATTCTGTGTCACACAGTGGCCCACTAGTTGTACACAGGGATCTCTAGCAGAAAGGAGGGCAAAACCCTCACCTGCTCCCGACCCCCACAACCAGTACCGGGGAAAATCCTGCCTGCCTCCATCAACACAGAGGTGGCACTTGGATGTCCATTTCAGTAACTACTGATTCCCTTGGTATCCATGAATCTGTCTAATCCTGCCTTGAAGCTGTCCAGGCTGACAGCTGTCACAACCTCCTCTGGAAGTGAGTTCCATAACCCAATGACCCTCTGGGTGAAGAAATATTTCCCTTTATTAGTCCTGACTTTCCTACCTTGGAGCTTTAGGGAGTGCCCCCTAGTCCTAGTGTTGTGTGACAGAGAAAATATTTTTTCTTTATTCACCTTTTCTATCCCATGCATGATTTTATACACTTTGATCAAGTCACCTCTTAAACGCCGTCTTTCAAGGCTGAAAAGACCAAGGCGTTGCAACCTGATTTCATAAGGGAGCTGCTCCATCCCTTGGATCATTTTTGTCGCCCTTCTTTGTATCTTTTCCAGTTCCGTTATATCCTTCTTGAGGTGCGGAGACCAGAATTGTACACAGTACTCCAAATGTGGCCTTACCATAGATTTGTAGAGAGGCAATACAACATTTGCTGACCTATTTTCGATTCCCTTCCTGATCATGCCAAGCATAGAATTTGCTTTTTTCACTGCTGCAGCGCACTGGGTTGACATCTTCATTGAGCTGTCCACCAAGACCCCGAGATCCCTTTCCTGGTTTGTCTCGGAAAGCTTTGACCCCATCAATTGGTAGGTGTAGTTGGGGTTCTTTGCCCTGATGTGCATGACTTTACACTTGTTTAGGTTAAAATGCATTTGCCACTTTGTTGCCCATTCACTCAATTTCAAGAGATCTTTCTGGAGCTCTTTACAATCACTTTCATTTTTAACTACCCTGAACAATTTAGTGTCGTCTGCAAACTTTGCTACCTCAGAATTCACTCCTACATCCAGGTCATTAATGAATAAATTAAAAGGTAACAGACCTAAAACTGAACCTTGGGGTACGCCACTTCTCACCTCTTTCCACCCAGAGAAATGTCCGTTTATTACCACCCATTGTTTCCTACAGTTTAGCCAGGTTCCAATCCAGGACAAGACCTGTCCCCTGATTCCATGGCTGAAGAGCTTATTTAGGAGCCTTTGGTGAGGGACTTTGTCAAAGTAAAGTTTGGAATTGATAAATCTGTTGTACTATCAAGACATTGCAGTGAAATAGTTGAATTAGAAGGAATGAATAAAGCCTTCCTTCCTTCCTTTACCATTGAGAGCTGTGATGGAACTACTGTATATGTATTTAAGAATAAACAAGCAGAGGATATCCAAAATAAGTGAACGAAAACATTAGTACTGAGTATAAAAATATACGGTAGTATGTAAAGTGCTAAAAATCAAAAATTAAGAGTAGAAATATATTATGGATAACAAGCCCCTGGGGAAACACCAGTTATTCAAGCAAAACCGGATGCACTAACTAGAAAAACCTGGAAAATGCTGGTAACAGAAAACAAATGGGGTTCCAGCAGTGATTGGTGATCTGGGAGTGATTCCAAATGGACTGACAAAACATCTTAATGAAAACACTATTGGATCACAATAACACAATTAGAAAAAAAGTGATGCATTATCTGATGTTACCTTACTGATTCCTGGATTCTTTGTTAGAATCCAAAAGGTTGATGGTCCAAAACTTCAGCTACAGACTGTGAATATGATCTAGTAGCTGTAGTCAATCATCAACATCATCGTGTTCCATTGTCATTGCCATCCTCATGGGGATGGTCTTGAGTTCCTGATGTTTCTAGTGTGTAGCATGGATATAACAGTCTTATGCATTAGTGCCAACAATGTCCAGGCTCCAAGATTGTTTTGCCACTCTGTTGAGCCATCTAAATGCTATGGAATGTGATTATAAGGGGCAGAGTATGTATTTGGGTGCACAACATTGGGAAATTACATTAGCTGTGTTACATCAGGACACTACAGTTCTGTTTTGTTGGCAGAGAGATGCACTATACAGACACTAGCAAAGATCTTTAGGGGGAATCAGAATTAGCCCTTTTCTCTCATACAACAGCTTGAATGGTTATATCTAAGAAAACACATACAAAAAAACCCCAATAGGCAGGGCACACCTGGGCACTAAGAACAAAGCAAAACCAAAATCTACAGCAAATTCTTTATCAGATGAGATGTTGTTTAAAAGAAGATGAAAAAGTCTAAATGCTAAGTGCAGGCCATTCCCTATTGTGGTGAACTGGTAATTTTGTTACAGGTTAAATGTGATTTTGAATGTGTGTTGAAATGTTGGGGTAATGTGAGCCGGAAAGGGCTGATATTAAGGGCAAGTCTCTGTAGGGAAAGCAGAGTTGCCATAGCAACGTGGCTGTGAGGCAGAAGTGGGAGGAGTCAACAGCTTCTACCAGAGCCAGGAATAGAATTCTGAGAGCGAGTCAGTTGGTGCCTGGCTGTCAAGCCAGAAGGGTCTGTTAGATTCTACTCTGAGGAGAGGAGTAGGAATCACGTTGTTGAAACTGCAGGGAAGCAGTTAGTCTTAAGAAAAGACAATTTTCAGTGTAGGTTAGGCCTGAGAGGCTGACCTGTAGCAGTTCTAGTGAGCTGAGCTTGTGAGCCAGCTGGTTTTATGTAAAGCCTGAGGGCTAAATATAGACAAAGTGTCTGTAAAAGGCCAGAGTGCCTATGTATTGAAAGAGTTAGAAGCCGATCTAGCTGAATAATAGCAATAGTTAAACATTGCAACTTTATATTTGTCATAACTAGAACATTTGTAACCTTTTCAAGCCGTGCCTCTTCGGAAGTGTTATATTGTAGCAGATGTAGAGCAGGAAGAATCCTGTATAACAATACCCTTTTCCCCTCTCAGGCTGCTTTTCGTGCAGGCGCAGGAACGAGGAGACGAGACAACTTGGTTACTTTTCTTGAAACACAGTTTATTCCATATCTACAGCTGTAGGGGTCTGCCCTTATGGCATAACACAGTGTTTCTCAACCTTTTTTGAGCCGAGGCACACTTTTCACATTTAAAAAATCCTGGGGCACACCACCAACCAAAATGACACAAAATGACACTCTAACACAGTATTTATACACTCAGTGTGAAACCTGGGCCTGTTTCGATGAACACAACATGGATATCTTGGCAGGAATGGTAGAAAGACACACACGGAGGTCTTGCTCAACAGCTGTCAGACTTACTCTGTGTTTAGTTTTTATTGCAGTCACCCTTTCCTCATGGAAAACGTACCTGGTCCTCAGGGAAGCCGGCTGGAAAGAGAGCAGCCAGACGGAAATACATTCTGCGGCAGAGAGTTCCACTGCTGAACAACATGACTCAAAAACCACTGGACAAATTGCTGCCAAATTTGGCCACAAAACATACTAATACTAACCCAGGAGGGACCATCAGTCAAAAATTGATTTTGTCATTTGGGAGTTGTAGTTCACTGTAAAGAGCATTCTGTCCTCCACCAATGATGGAACTAAACCAAACATGGTACACAGGACTTCCATGACCAACAAAAAACACTAGAAGGGTTTGGTGGGCATTGACTTTCAGTTTGGGATTTGTAGTTCACCTTTATCCAGAGAGCACTGTGGACTCAAACAATAATGGATTTGGACCAAACTTGGCATGAATATTCCATATGCCCAAATATGAACACAGATGGAGTTTGGGGAAAATAGACCTTGTCTATATATGTGAGTATAATAAGCCTCTGAATTTATTCTTTTAAATAATGTTGTAATAATACTCACAATAATAATAATAACAACAACAACTTTATTTTTATACCTGCAACCATCTCCCCATTAGGACTTGGGGTGGCTTACAAGGGACAAGCCCAAAGACAATTAAAACAAAAGAAAATGCTTACAATTAAAATATCAGCTAAAAACAATGCAACTTTACTTTTGAAAAAATAAGAATTATATGTCATGGGGGTGGGGGTCAGGATTTTGGAGATGCTTAGGTGTGGCGTGGCCAAAAAGGTTGGGAACCACTGCTCTAGAGGGGGAAATTTTTAAAGCGGAAAACGTGGGATTTTGAAGTGGATTATCTGGCAGTGTGGATTGAGATAATCCAGTTCAAAGCAGATGTGGATGACCTGCCTTGATATTCTGGGTTATATGGCTGTGTGGAAGGGCCCTGTGTCCACACAGCTGCATAAAATCCACATTGAAGTGGATTATCTGGCAGTGTGGATTCAGATAATCCAGTTCAAAGCAGAATTGGGAATTGTAGTTCACCTACATCCAGACAGCACTGTGGATTCTAACAATGATGGATCTGGATCAAAGTTGGCATGAATACTCAGTATGCCCAAATGTGAACACAGATGGAGTTTGGGGGAAATAGACCTTGACGTTTGGGAGTTGTAGTTGCTGGGATTTATAGTTCACCTACAATCAAAGAGCATTCTGAATCCCAGCAACAACAGAATTGGGGCAAACTTACCACACAGAAACCCCACAAGCAACAGCAAATAATAAACCAGCAATGCTGAAGAGGGAGGGAGGGAAGCTAGCCCTGCTCCGTTCGTGCGCTCCTGCCAGAAAGGAAAGGGAAGTAAGGAGGAGACGAAGAAGGAGGGATGGATGGAAGGAAGGAAGGAAAGAGGGAGGGGGAAAAGGAAGAAGGGGGAGTGAGGGGGGGGAAAGGAAGAATGGAAGGAAGGAAAGGAAGGGAGGGGGGGAAGGAAGAACGGAAGGAAGGCAAGGCAAGGCAGGCAGGAAGGAGGGGAGAAAGAAGATTAGGAAGCAAGGGAGGGAGGGAGAGAGGAAGGAAGAAGAGAAGGAGGGAGGGAAAGAAGGGAAGGGAAGAAAGATGGGAAGTAGGGAAGGAAGGAAAGAGGGAAGGAAGAAAGGGATGAAGCAAAGAGAGGGGGGGATGGATAGGGAGGGAGAAAAGCGTGTCCATGCTGGTACAGCAGCCGCAGTTGGAGCTGCCTCTGGCCACGCCCCTAGCGGCAAGGAAGCTTAGGGGAGGCTTTTCGCGCCTCCAGGCCTGGCGCAGGAGGGGCACGCACACGCCGCTGCCTTCCTCCTCCAATCCCGAGCGCTCCGGCTTGGAGGAGGAAGGGAGCTACACGCGTGCTTGCTGCGGGGGGGGGGGAGGCATGCTCGGGGGAAAGAGGCATGGCCTCCCTCCCTGGCCTCCTCCTCTTCTCCTCCCTCCCTTCTCCTCGGTTGGCCGCTGGGCATGATCCTGGCGGCCGTGGCATATGTGCCCTTGGCCTCATGGCACCCTGAGGAGGAGGGGGGAAGAGAGGAGGGGGGAAGAGGCTTTCCAACGGCACACCTGATGATTCCCCACGGCACACTGGTGTGCCGAGTCACACCGGTTGACAATGACTGGCATAACAAGATGCAAGGAACAGAACCACCCCTCCTTTCAGTCATTCAGTTTTTATACAAGCAATGGAGTCAGTTTAAGCAATGCCTCCTTCATTCATTTTTACTGGCTAACTTATATGATGTGCATTAATTCTAACCAATTAACAATGCATTATGTAATCTCATGATTCATTGGCTAACAATCACTGCGCAGTTTATTTTCTGACCAATTGTTAAGGCTATCTCTATGTGCGTAGCTTGTCCCTATATTTGTTACTTTCTGATAAGCTTTCCCACGGAACAAGCCAAGTGAGTGTTTCATTAAGCTAACACATGCGAAGTCTCCTAAACCAATCTCTGCCTGGTAAACAAAGTGCACATGGTGTTTCTCTGAGCCAATTGTAATGCATCCAGGACAACCAATGAGGTGGCTTCTCTTCTAAGCCAATCCTTGCTGTTCTCTATCGTGCTTGCTAACTTTTGCCTCCTTCTCTATGCCTAGCCTATGCTTGGGTAGCATTCTCTCCTGACGTTTCTTCTGCAACTCAATGAGTCTCCTTCAGAATAATAGCAATAGTTAAACATTGCAACTTTATATTTGTCATAACTACGGTAGAACATTTGTAACCTTTTCAAGCCGTGCCTCTTCGGAAGTGTTATATAAAGTATCAAACCAAGCTTTGTGCCCAGTTGTGTGAAAGAAACTGTTAAAGTTTTGGTTCAAACCTCTCTCTGTGCCATTGCTTTCAAAGGTCAAGCCTCAGTTTGAAAGGCAGAGTTGCCTATCCTGTCTCACCAAGTGAACCCTCACATCGGTAGCCAGAATAAATATGGTGGCAGCGTAAAAGTAAAGTCTCCTCACCACTCTTTACAAGTCCATGGTCAAGCATAAATAAATGGTGGCAGCGAAATTCTTTACATTTAAACAGTGAAAATCCTTGTTACACCACAAAGATCGACGCTAGCTTTAGGCGGCGTTTCGATTCTTTCCACATTTGGTGGCAGAGGTGGGATCACCTGCCCTGCCACGGATTAAAAGTTGGTGTTGACCTAAACACATCTTTTCAAATGGTGGCAGCGGTGGGATCACCTGCCCTGTCACGGTGTAAAAGTTGGTGTTGACCTGTCCACGTCTTTTCACCTATAAAGCCCTAAACAGTTTAGGCTCTGCCTATCTTCATGACTGCATCCCCATCTATGTACCTGCATGAGCATTGGAGAGGTTCTCCTCTAGGTCCTGCCACTGTCACAAGTGCAGTTGGTGGGGACGAGGGAGAGGGTCTTCTCGGTGGTGGCCCCCTGGCTTTGGAACGCCCTTCCCAGGGAGATTAGACAGGCCCCCACACTGTCCTCCTTCCGTAGGGATCTGAAGACTTGGATGTTTAAATAAGCCTTTGAGAACATCTATCCCTAATGGTGTGCAATCAATGACACAGCACTGCACTTTCATGCTATGCCCTTGTTCCTTAGATACAATTTTCTTTTTTTTGGGTATAGATTTTTATTTGGTTTTTTTGCAGGGCGGATAGGGGGAGGGGGGGTATTTGCATATACAGACATGTAATGAAACAGATCTGAAAAGTGCTCCTACCTGACAGGGAGGGTTGGGGGGGGGGTAGGGCTGTGGGTGGGGGTGGGGTTGTTGGTATGGCAATGGGAGGGAGGGGTTGTCTGCGACTTCCCAAGGGTTAGTCAAGAGGTTGTTTCTAGAGTTATATAGTCCTTTTGTGTAGTGGTAGGTTACTTCAGGTGGCTCATATTACAGTTCATTTAGATCTATTCTGATGTTGTATCCTTCCTTCTGTAGATATTTCCGAAATCTGTCCAATTCGTTCCTCTCGTTGCATTGTTCATTCTTTGCCATAAAGAGTCCATCTGTATTATGTCCATTGTTTTTAGAATCCATTCTTCGACCTTCGGCATTTTATTAGACCTCCAATACCTGGCAAGTGTTATCCGTGCGCACATGCTTAATATAAAGAACATTTTGTTTTGATTTGCGTCTAGGCCCTCCCCCATCATACCTAGTAGGTATTCCTGCGGGCCCAAGCCAAAGTTGGCCTTCAGGATCTTTTTCATTTCTTTATGTATGCTTTCCCAGAATTTCCTCACTTTTTTACAGTGCCACCATTGGTGCATGAAAGTTCCTACCTCTTTGCTGCAGCACCTGTTAGAGATCTGATTATCAAATTTTGCAATTTTTGAGGGATATAAATACCAGCGGTATTGCATCTTATACCAGTTTTCAGCTATTTCTGTTGCTGGACTGTACTTAAGTTTTTTTTGCCAGGTTTCTTCCCATTGTTTGAGTGAGATGGAATGGCCTAAATCCTGCGCCCATTTTATTTGGCACTCTTTAATTTGTTCCTCCTCCATCTTCCATCTTAGGAGGATTTTGTAGAGCATACTGATATTTTTCTTTGGTTTTTTGACTATTGGTTCCCATAGATGGTCTTCCATAAAACCTATTTTTTTATCGGCTTTGAATCTTTCATGCACCTTAGATACAATTTTCACTATCCCATTCCCTTGTCTTGTTTACAGTCTGGCCATGTCTTAGGATAGTTGTCACCATAGTTATTGGGCATTGTTTTGAGTTTTCAGTTGTTTTATAAGCTATAATATGTTTTACTTTATTGTATTGTACTGTGTGTTTTATTTTATGCTCTGTTTTAAGCACTTTGTGCCATAGGTAAGCCGCCCCAAGTTCCTTCAGGGAGATGGAGGTGATGTACAAGAATAAAGTTGTTGTTGTTGTTGTTATTATTATTATTAAAATGTGGAACAAGGAGGTAGTAATAGCAGAGGGAGATTAGATCTTTTTTGTAGCCATGAGGTTAAACTCAGTCCGAGAGTGGAGATTATAAATCAAATTAGTCTCTGATATATGTGCAAGTATCATATCACACCTGGTAATGCATAGTGGGATAGAGTCTCTATTTTTGAAAATGCTGAGTCTCTATTTTGGAAAATGCAAGGCTGGCTGCAATGCAGTGTTCTTTCTCTTGCCTGAGACAACTTCCCACTTCTGCTCACTTATGAATGGCTTCAGCAAGGCATTGTGTTCATGTTTTTAAAAAGTAATTTTCCAAGCTCTGCCTTCCCTCAAAACTCATTATTTAACACCAAGGAGCATTCTGGCAAATGCATATTTGATCCAACAGAACCTGTTCTTGCAAGATATATTGAAACCCACAAATTAAAAAAATTGAACGCACTCTGGCTTATTTCTTTGAACCTAATGGATCTAAACTTTGGGGCAGGGATACACCCAGCAAGCACAGACCAATAAGAGTGCTTCTAATGCAGTTTGACAACACTTTAACCATCATGGCTCAAGACTATGAAATCCTGGGAGTTGGAGTTTGGCTCAAAGCACTTTTTGGCTCAAAATCATATAAACCTACATTTCCCATGCTTTCATAGCACTGAGTCATGGTAAATGCATCAGTTCTACAGTGTAGATGCACCTTTGGTTAGACTTGTTAGGTCTACCAAGACCGTTTTAATGACAAATTTTAAACTTCAATTCTATGTCTAATTTTAGTTTTGTGTATTTTAATATGTATTTTATGGGGATGTTTTAATATGTGCATTTTACAGAGCGTTTTGAAATGATTATGTGTTTAGTAATGTTGTAACCTGCCTTGAGCTGTGAGGAGAGGCGGGTAAGAAATAAATTTATTATTATTAGAAGCCAGAAGGTCTGCAGAGTCATATTTATGAAGCTGCTCAGTCTCAGGAGCTTTGAAACAAAATTCAGTACTAAATTGCAGACAAAGAATCTAGCTGAGATGCCCACAATCAGGCAAAGCTGGCCCAAGACGTTTGGCTGCCTGAAAAAAACAAAAAAACAAAAAACTGTGTCCCACCAAAATCATACAGTTCCTTAAAGCCAGCCATGTCAGATTGCACCTAAAACAGAAATCTCTCTCTACAAATATTTTTTCCCAAAACATCATTATAACACATTAAATAATTAAGAATTTTATGTCTTTCAACAATACTCAGGATCTGTAACCTGTAACTAAGTTGATGTCTTTGTTTCTCTATAAATTCTGACTTTATTGATGCTTTGCTTATTTTATGCTATGTATGTCGCCCAGAGCACCTTGGTGGAGGGCGACTAATCAAATAATAAATGATGATGATGATGTTGATCTGTTGACATGCATTCCTGACTCATTCTAGTTGATAGTATGGCTGGCCCTTCAGTCACGATATCAAAGGAAACATACTTCTGTACACAGTATATTCCCAGAATTTGCTTCCACAAAAGGGGGGGGGGGCAGTAAAAGGCCTTCCAAAGCATTCAGCTGCACTGCTAAATGAAGCAGGAATGTTATACATTGCAAAGCATCACACTCAATGAAAAATGGGCATAGGCATATAGCTTGCTATATTTCCTTTGCTCCTGTCAACCCTTAGATGTATTTTCAAAGTTGCTAACCTTTCTTCCTGGGGATATTTTAAGAACAGATTGTTATCAGAGCCCCTTATAGAAGCTACTATATAGTCTTTACAGTCTGCAATTCTGTCCAATAGTAGCCAGAACCAGATGCTTTAGAAGATCCCCTGCAAGTTCCCTACAGATGGGGAATAAATTGCTCTTGCAAGGAGTCAGATTTTAATCTCCAGTAGTTAGAGATTGGATTTTGGCCTTAAGCATCTGTTTTTATATCCTTTTCAACATTTGGAGGCATTACAGCTCTAGCTGTTGTCATTATCCATAGAGAAATCTCAGATCTATCCTTAATCTCTGTAAATTCTTGGCCTCAGGTACATCTGGTGGCAATGAGTTCCACAATCCAATTTTCTTCCATCATTTACTAAGATGAAATAGCTCAGGACAGGACCATTCACGATTGCCAGCTTTGTTTCCTGTTCATAATATTTTAGCAGACCAAAGTAGATGCAGTTAGAGCTTCATAGAGTACAGCTTCTAGAATCTCCCGACCATCATGGTCTCATCTTTGCATAGCACTGGGTTCATTTTACATCCATATTCCTCACATGAACCACAAGTTTTTAACTTGGAGTAAAGTTATCTCAACATAACTGAAGTCGAGATTCAACTACCCGACAAAGGAGTGGGTTGCGAGAAGACCAGATCAACACAAAAGGAACAGAGTTTTATTGCTTTCAGATCTGAAGGGATGTCTGACAGAGAGCCTGTCTCAAAAGCATCAGGCATAAAGCATGCAGTACAGTACAAGACATTGTATTCTCTTTGACAGCCAAATAATAACCTGAAAATGTTGAGAATAAACTGAAACATTGGAATAAACTGAAGACCTCTATCATCACAGCCTGTGGAGAAACCATTACATACCAAATTAAGAAACATCTGGTTTGATAAAAATGATACCGAGATCCAACAGTTAGTTGATAAGAAAAGGAAGGCCTTCCAAATATAGAAGAGAGACACCAGCTGCACTGCTAAGAAAAAGATCTACGCTAGTGCAAAAGCTGAGGTCCAAAGAAGAACCAGAGAATTCAAGAACTAACTGACTAACTTTATTTCTTATGAGTCACCCTCCACCAAAGGTGCTCTGGGCGACTTACACAATAAAAATAAACAGGTTACATAGTCACCGCTTGTTACTTAACAATCATAGGCTCTTCTGAAAAGCCATGTCTTAAGTGCCCCTAAAAATGTATGTAGATCAGGAGTGGCTCTTTGGTCTGGCGGTAGGGAGTTCCACAAGATTGGGGCTACAATGGAGAAGGATCTCTGTCTTGTGGACTCCAAACGGACCTCTCTAGGGCCAGGGACATAGAGGAGATTCTCATGAGCTGACCGTGGCAGTCTCTGTGGTGGAGTGGCATTAAACGGTCTCTTAGATATGAAGGACCCTGAGCTCGAAAGGCCTTGAATGCTAAGACCAGGGTCTTATAGATGACTCTGTGTTCAACCAGCAGCCAATGCAAGCGCTGCAGAGACGGTGTTATATGGCACCTCATTGATGTTTTTGTGAGGAGTCTAGCAGCTGTATTTTGCACAATTTGGATCTTGCGAATTGCTGCTCGAGGTAAGCCCACATACAATGCACTGCAGTAATCCAGCCTCGACGTAACCATGGCTTGGATTACCATAGCCAGTGCCTCTGTTGGTAAATAAGGCGCCAACTGCCTCGCTTGGCGTAGATGAAAGAAGGCCCTTTGACTAATGGAGGCAATCTGGGCTTCCATCGTCATTTTGGAATCCAGGATAACACCGAGACTCTTCACAGTGTGGGATGGAACTAACGGTTCCCCTTCAAAAGATGGGAAAAGACTGACCAATTCTGATGGGCGGCCAGGCCACAAGATTTCAGTTTTTGCTAGATTTACTTTCAATTTATGGGCACGTAGCCATCTTGTCACCGCTGCAAGTGAAGTTATCTGGAACATCAGGTAGACAAAAAAGATTCAAGAAATCCAACACTTTGCAGATGTCCATGATGCATGTTGATTCTTTAATACCACAAAGGGCATCTATGGCCCAACAATGCATGGCATATACCCTCTACATTCATCAGATAGAACCAAACTTCTGAAGGATAAAAAGATCAATTGCACTATGTTGGAAAGAGTACTACCATAACCTCTTTAACCGCAGCTCCAACGTAGCAAAAAATGTTATCCTGCAACCCCCCAAAAACCAACAACAAAACAAAAAAGAACTAACTGGAATTAATCTCTGCATCATCATATCTTCTTCCTACTCAATGCTCATCTTGAAGGCGGTGCCAGTGCTCATGCACAATGTGAGCTGAAAATCATCTATGTCATAGCAGAGGCAATTTTCCTATCTCTCAAATAATAACTTGGCTTGAAGGACAACTCAGAATAAAGGACTAACTGGAACTAATCTCTGCATCATTATTTCTTCGTCCTACATTGGTAGTTTGAGAGATGCTGACATATCTTCATCTCCTTCATCTTCCCCTTCTTTTGGCATGAAGCATGTAGTGCAGAAGTTCATTCAGTGCTGTTCACTCCTCCTCCCATGGCAGGGGTGTTTTGTGGCTGCGACACTGTCCTACAAATAGTCATGCACGTGGGATGTGTGTGTGAGACAGCCTCTGCCCAAAGTAGGAGGTAGTTCTTTATGTATTCTTTCAGGAGGGGAGTTACTATTTTCATAGAATCATAGAATTGGAAGAGACCACAACGGCAGTCCAGCCCAACTTCTGCCATGCAGAAACACCCAATCAAAAAACTCCCAACAGATAGTCATATAGTCTGCTTGAAAACTTCTAGAGAAGGACATTCCACCACATTCCGAGGCAGTGTGTTCCACTGCTGAACAACTCTTGCCATCAGGAAGTTCTTCCCAATGTTTAGTTGGAATCTCTTTTCCTACAATGTGACTTCATTGCTCCATGTCCTAGTCTTCAGAGCAGCAGAAAACAAGCTTGCCCCCGCTCCTTAATGTGACATCCTTTCAAATATTTAAACATGGCTATCATGTCCTCTCTGTCCGTCCCCCCCCCCCAAATTAAACATACCCAGCTCCTTAAGCCATACCTCATAAGACTTGCCTTCCAGACCTTTGATCATTTGGTTGTCCTTTTCTGGACACATTCCAGCTTGCCAATATCCTCCTTGAATGGTGGTGCCCAGAACTGGACACTGTATTCCAGGGGAGGTCTGGTCAAAGCAGAATATAATGGTAACCTATTAGCACACTGAACTGCCAATACCAGACTAGAAGATGGTTGCATTCTTGGATATACACTGAATATATCCATTATGTCACTTAATAATCCAGTTGAGTTGTTAACAACTGTGTGGAGACAGAATTTTATTATCAAGGTTTAATAGCACATGATACACACAGTAAATCAAGACAATTATACGTAGCTCCATAGAGAGGCTGCTGGTACAAACCTGCAACAGTATTATTTAAATGCCAAGGGAAGAAATGGGGAAAACAAGTCTAAGGCCTGAGTTGTACTTAAAGGGAGAGTGCAGTTTTACATATCAGTATATTGTTTTTCTTTATGGTTTTGCTAAGAATCATAAACTTCTATTCCCCCCCTTTTAATTTATTCTTTCATATCCAAGTATTCCACATGGCAACTGAAGTTTCCAGAGTTTTGCTTCATGCCAGATGGTGAAGAGCTGTTGTCTTCCATCAGCGAGTACTGCGAAGCATCCCTCATCTCGCTTTGCTCTCTCCCCTCGTCTTCTTTTCTGTTCCTTGTGAGCAGGAAGAAATCTTTCCATTAAGAAAACAAACCCATCGTATTTTGAAGACACAAAGCCAGTGCAAAGAAAGAGGTGACGGAGGCCAAGACAATGTATTTTTAGTCATTTTGATAAATTATGGAGACACAAAGATGATAATTTATTGACGAAGGGAAATGGGGGACTCTATGTAAATGTTTTCAGATGAATAATTAATGTGGTTTTCGAACATCAGGGGGTCTTTAATTAAAGCCTCTGTTAAACAAGGCAAAGCAGACAAGCCTGGCTGTGTACGGCAACTAATTACACCTTTCCCACATAAAGAAAAGAAACAGTTCAGGAAAAAAGGGTGTGGTTTCCACCCATAAAAGAATAGAGTTTCCACCCAGAGAGGATGCCGTGCTGCTGTGTTGTTTGGTCTGGGGAGACTTTGGGTTGTGGTATGTGTAATCTGCCTCATGTTGGCAGGAAACTATAAAGGATGGTTGTGAGGGCACATTTCTTCTGAGCATTAGAAAGCCAAGTCTTTACGAACCAGCGTGTATCTCAGCCTCTCCTGCTCTGCCTCTGCCTGCCCTTATGGGGATTGTCCTGGTTTGAAGGCTCCTCAATACATTGACTCTGAAAGTATCTCCCTGTGTAGTAGGAAGTAGAAAAAGAGACCAAGCCCCATTAGAAGACCCTAGAAGACTAAGACAGTACCCAGCAGTGGCAATGAGTCAGGACAGATTGGCATGAAGCTCTTTATCAAAGCTACTGCACACATATCCATACTGGCATCTTCTGAAAGGTGTCATGTACACACCCCATAAGATCATAAGATGAGATAGTGCTAGTTCTTCTGAGCCTACCTTGAGACAAGCGCCCCACTCAAAATATGACAAAGGCAGATTTAGAAGTGCTACCTTTTTGGACTACAACTCTCTAGTCAGTCCAGTCACTGGCCATGTGCTTGAGGGATAGTAATAGTAATAATAATAATAATTTCATGGCTCGAGGCGGGTTACAAAACAATTAAAATTCATAAGCACAGCAAAAACATTACGAATGCATACTAAAACTGGTGGAAATAGCAACCTTCTTCAACCTTCCACTAGTAATTTGTTTGTATATGATTCTGTTTGCTTACTGCAGTGTTTCCCAACCAGTGTGCCATGAGCAATCATCACGTGTGCCGTGGGAAATTGGCACTCTCCCCCCTCCTAGCAGCCCCCTCACAAGTTTCCAAGAAACAAATTGAGCCTCTCCACTTGGATTTTAAAAAAAACTATTTTACTGGATTTTTCGAGAGCCCCCAAGGAACTGCTTATAACAGCTTCATGACATCCATAGTTAACTGGAAGCAAGTTTCACTCAGGGTGAAATTTCACAAAGGTCTGGAGAACAAGCTCTAAGGGGAGCAGCTTGAAGCGCTTGGGCATGTTTAGCTTGAAGAAGAGAAGGCTGAGAGAAGACATGATACTGAACTGCGGGGTGCCTCAGGGGGCTATCCTCTCCCCGCTGTTATTTAACATCTATACGCGACCACTCGCCCAATTGGTGCGGAGTTTTGGGCTGGAGTGTCATCAGTACGCTGATGTTACCCAGCTCATTCTGAGGTTGGACCCCGGGGCAGTCTCTGTACCCGATAATTTCCATCTTTGCCTTGAAGCCGTTACTGGATGGCTGCGAGCCAGTAAGTTGAAGGTGAACCCGGCGAAGACGGAGATCTTGTGGCTGGGCCGCCAGGGGGGGGGGGTAGCGACCCAGTTGCCAACATTCGATGGTGTGGCCCTTCGCCCTCAGCCATCGGTAAAAGTCTAGGGTCCGGCTGGGCGCCCATCTGTCCATGGAGGAGCAGATTGGCTGCACCTGCAGGACAGCATTCTACCATCTACAGTTGGCTAAGCGTTTGGCTCCCTACCTCTCCCAATGTGACCTGGCTACGGTGATCCAAGCCACGGTCATCTCGAGGCTCGACTACTGTAATGCGCTCTACATTGGCCTTCCCCTGTCGATGATCCGGAAGCTTAAGCTGGTGCAGCATGCCGCAGCTCGCCTCCTTTTGGGTGCTGCAAGATCCGACCGCGCGACTCCACTCTTGCGCGAGCTGCACTGGCTTCCGATTGAATTCCGGGTCCTCTTCAAGGTGTTAGTCCTCACTTTTAAGGCCATCTATGGTTTGGGGCCAGTGTACTTGAGGGAGCGACTTACCCCTTATGTGCCTGCGAGATCACTTCGCTCCGAGGAGCACAACCTCCTTGAGGTGCCTTCCCTCGGAACTTGCAGACTAGCTACTACACGGCGGAGGGCATTCTCAGTAGCCGCCCCAAGTCTCTGGAACGGCCTCCCGGAGGAGATCCGCACCATCCGCTCTCTTTTGCCCATCCGCAAGGCCTTGAAGACTTGGCTCTTTAGGAAGGCGTTCGGTCCTTGACCCAACCACATTGCCCGCCATGCCACCTATGGCTCCCCCAGTTTTTATCTCGTCCCCCCAGCCTTTGCCGAGGGCTAGTGCTTTTAATAGGTTTTAACTGTCTTGATGTGTAATGTGTTTTTAACTGTTTAACTGCTTAATTGTTTATTACTCACGGTGCTTTTGCTTCTTTGTAAACCGCTCTGAGCTCCGGAGTGAGCGGTATACTAAATCGAAGTTAATAAATAAATAAATAAATAAATAAATGTATAAATATGTGAGAGGAAGTCATATATATGTTGTGTTCATCGAAACAGGCCCAGGCTTCACACTGAGTGTATAAATACATATTAACTATATGTATTACTGTGTCATTTTGGTTGGTGGTGTGCCCCAGGATTTTGTAAATGTAAAAAAGGTGCCGCGGCTCAAAAAAGGTTGAAAAACACTGGCTTACTGTATTGTATATGTATGTTTTGAGATGCAGCTTTCCCTTTACTCTGTGTTTCTTTAGATTGTGGAAGGGGCTGCAGACCACATGATCAGATCAGGGATTACTCTGAGCTGAGACTCCATTTTAGAGCACAGAAATGCTTTAGCCATGAGATGCTTTAAACTTCATTAGAGCATAAGAACAAAGAGATGCCTTTAGACTTCAGACTGCTTGGAGCGCAGGCTCCATGAGATGCTTTAGACTTTGGACTGTTAAGATCAAAAGAAAGATGTCCTGTGTTATCTGCACAAAGAATTTACTTCTAATCCTATCAGTAACTGGATTGACAAGTTATGTACCTGTATTCTGAATACATGAAGGTTGTGAGTAAACCAAATATAGTATTTTTTGCCAAAATCTACTTCATTTTTGTCTCTTGAGTGCATGATATAAAACTAGCTGTCTTAGGAGAGAGTAGATGTTTTTGGATACTAAAAAGAACATTTCTGAATAACTGCTATATTTTGTGCATTGGCATAATCTCCGTTTCTAACAGATGAGAGGCAACTAGGTTATCAGTCTAACAACTGAAAAGCCAAATTGCCTTGCATAAGTACATGCAAATATATACCACTGAAGAGAAGATTTTACTCAAGTTTTTGGCTCGTCTCTGGAAGAGACCATTTGATTTTCAAATGGTTGTGAATTACATTTTTCTTCAAAAGGATATGAAAATTCTGGTTTTCCAAAAGGTTATGATTTCTGAAAAGGTCGTGCCTTTCCAAAAGAAGTACCTTCATAAAAGTTACACACCAAAACGTATCTCTATAAAATACATACTTAAACACACAAAACAGAGATCAAACAAAGGACACTTAAAATTCATGTTTAAAGACTGTCTGGGTAGGCTTGCCCGGAAGAGCTAGGTCTTTACATGGTTTTAAAATTCCAACAACTCATTTTGTTCCACAGTCGTGGGGCTTGTGATTATGGGAATTGTACACCAAAACATAACCTTCCATGACAAAGACATCCTATATCCTGACAAAAAGGTGATTTTTGAATTTTAATGTTTACAATGTGGGGATTTAGGGGGGGGAAACCCACAATTTTATTTTTAAGTACATACATAGATAGTGAAAAACTTTGAAATATTTAACAATAACTGTTAAAGACAGATGCCTCTTAAAAGCCAGACCCACTTAGAGTAAAGAAAAAGTGTTTATTGTTCACAAACGACAGTGCTTTAAAGCACTCAAAGGCAACAAAAAGAACACTTGAAAGTCAGTCAAAGTAACTCAGCCTAACCGGCATATACAAAAACAGTCATTGAGAAACACAAACAGGGCAAGCACAACGCGAAGTCAAAAGGGAGTCCTGGGTCACCACCGGGGTGTCGTCTTTCAGAGTTGAGCAGAAATTGCCGTCAAGGAAACCGGGTCAAACAGAGGGAGGAGGCAAGCCAAAGTCCAGACAGGAGAGTAATTCACAGAAACTCAAACCACGCCAAAGGTGGTACAGCAGCAGCAAGTTACTCCAAGATGAACAGGATACTAGATACTGGAATGCAGAGTCACAAATCCTAAATGCAACACATTGCCAGCCGCAAGGTGAAGCACCCAAAAGCTCGCATTTTATTAGTCTTCCATCTTGGACCCACCCGAGCTTGACGACGCCCCATCATTAGCAGGCTCAGCTGCTGTTGTCTCAGCAACTGCAGACCCTCTACAAGTGTTCCATCTCCTGTCAAGACTTAGGTCTCCCCAGCAGTCATCAGAATAGCCTGAGGGCCATTCATTGTCATCAGAGAACCCCAAAAAGGTGTCACTGCTTGTGGGTTCCTCGCACACAGCCTGAACCTCCTGCACCTTGGCCCAGTCCATCTCTGGCTCTTCATCCGAAGTACTCCCTTCACTCTGACTCCCATCCTCCCCAGGAAGCCCTCAAAAGACTCCTCATCAGTAGGCTCTGTAAGTATTTGCCTTATTCTTTTGCACTGAGAGATCTCCTCTGCATTTTGTTCACAAGTAAGCCTTTTGCTTCCCCTCTGAGGCATAGAATGGCTATCATCAGCCCCACCCAGTTCCATACTACTGCTAGATGCTGAAGAATCAGCCGCACCCAACTCTCTACTACCAGGAGCAGCAAGAGCCTCAGGCTCTACTACAACAATAACTGTTATGAAACACTGCAAATAAATATGAAACTGTCTTGTACCTGAACACTTTCAAAAAGCCACTTCTAGGTGGACATGTGTAGACTAGGAGGAAGACAGCTCTGGGGAGTAAACACATCTTACAGAAAGCAGATTGAGATCTGTTGATAGACTTCTGAGTTATATGGAGATAAATAGTAGGCTAGACGTAGGTTGAACAAAACAGCATAAAGCAAAGCTAGATGGCTTAATCATTCAAGCAAAATAATATAATATATTAATAATATTTTAACAGACAAAAGCTTATCTAAAGAAGGGTTTCTTTTGCCACAGATAGAAAGAGAACAGAGAGGGGGCCAGACTACATCCCACAGAAAAATGGTATAATCTGGGAGAAGTTGCAAAGGCTCTTCCTTCTGCCTTCAACAAAAATACCAGTGAAAGTAGTGAGATCATCAAAAAGCCTTTTTCTGAAGATCTGAAACTTGGGCAGCTACATATAAGGAGATATGATCATTGGGATGGCCAGGATGCAAGGAATATAGCACATAATGATCATTTGTGCTATCCAATGGCCTTAACTAGGACTGTGTCTGTGTTCCCTGCAACCACTTCAGAGCTACTGAACTAATGAATTAACCACAGAAAATGACATATTTTTTAAGTGTTTGCTTCCCATCTCTAAGAAATTGTAACCTTAGCTACAACACTGATTTTCAGTGGACTGATTATTATTTTTGACTAGATTTTCATTCATGAAATTATATATTTATGGTCAGAGTCTACGGGAATTTTTCATGCACAGCTCCCCACTCATGACAGCACAGTTCCTTTCAATGAGTCTTATGAATTATACCAATACAATATGTATTTAGGGCTCCTGTTCCCTGTCTGGTGCCCTTTCTGGTGTGTTGGCAGTGATAATATGTGTCATCTAGGTGGTATCAGATGGAAGAAACATGAATTAGAAAAAGAGAAGGCAACACCTCTAGCTTCTCCACATTATTTATTTATTTACTTCATTTATATTCCGCCCTTCTCACCCCGCAGGGGACTCAGGACGGATTACAGTGTACACATTACATTTAGACATACAAACACACAAGACAGACAGAGGCTATTTAACATCTGGCCACCAGGGGGAGCTGTTGCACTCCTTCATTCCTCAGCGTGTTTTCTGGCGATCTTCTTAATGGCCTCGTAAATCAGTTAAATTTAGCCTCCCCACTAAGTGGTACCTTAATTTCCTACTTGACAGATGCAACTGTCTTTCGAGTTGCAAAGGTTGACAGCAGGCTACACAATAGGTCGAGAGTCCACCTCGACCTGGGCAGGCCTCGAACTCATGACCTTCGGGTCAGTAGAGATCTTATGCAGCTGGCACTTAGCCAGCTGCGCCACATTACCGGTGCATTAAGCACATCCTTTATGCATTTCAATAAATGGATATCTTTATGATGTCACCCTTGATTTTTCATTATTTCTTCTCTTGCTTTATTTATTTATTTACACATTTATACCAAACCCTTGTACCAAAAGATAATAAAGTGACACTGAGCTATTATAAAACTATTTCAAATAATCCAGCTTGATAAAACAGTGCACAGAAATTCATAACCTACTAGAAGAGAGTTAAACTGTGGACACTGTGCCCCAAAACTTGGGTGAAGAACGATGTTTCATACTCACGCTGTTGTTCTGAATATATGTTTAATACTTAAGATTTCTCAGGGCTATTCTCTCTCTTTCAAAAGCATACACACATACAGTTGTAAAACTAAGAATAGTGAACAGATTCAGAGAAAAATAAGATGTAATATTTTTGGCAATGCTTGAAAACAGATTTTTTAAATTACCCAAATGGCAAGTTGGTTTTAAAAGACTGGACTGTGTCAAGCAGACTTTTAAGGACATTAAAAAACCAAGACAGGGAGCTGGAGGAACATGGTGCCTGTCAGTTTCGTTCCATTTCAAGTGTAATTCTTGGAGACACAAGTTATGAACATCTGGTGCTCTCTCCTGGTGAACAGGAATAAATACAGCAAATAGAATTACAAGGGAAAGGGAATCTAGAAAACCTTTTATGGGGAGGGCTGTTAAATGTCAATTAACTGGTCACATTTTGGCTTCCAGTATTCAAAGCATCAATCTGATAAAACAGAAACAAAAAGACTTATTTCAAAACACAGATAAAATTAACACAATTGAATTCTATGTTATTACCACCGTCATTTAGAGCTTTCACATGTTGTACAAATAGAAATATGTATGAATTATAGTCAAGAAAGTGAACAGTTAGTTTTGGCATCTAGCCCAGAACCTGAGGACAGTTAGATTTGTTATAAATGAAATGACATAAATAAAATATCTCTGGCATGATCAAGCCAAATTTAAGCCCTTTTAGATGCCATTTATTTTAATGGGAGAATTAATCACATGCTTAAATCTATCCCGCTGAAATCAGTGGGATTTAAAAGTGCATCACTTATAGAAATGTCTTATTATTGATCATTGTATGCTGGTTTAGGGGCCTGTTTTGGCTGAGTAAGACAAAAAATGTTTTAAACAAATTTTAAAGCAGCTGAATCATGAATGTGAGCATCTGCATTTTTAATCTTGTTTTAATATGACTTATTTTATTTTTTAAGAAACTTAGAGCACTCATAGCACTTATAACAGACATGTTCTTACCATAAATCAAGGTATGCTCGCATAGGGAAGCTGATGAAGAAACACATCCTACAAACTATTTACAGACCCACTAAGAAAATCCAACAAATGCTACGTTCAGCAAAGGACACGAGGGACCCACTAACCCAGACCTGGGCATACTACGGATGCGGCCTGCTGGCCGATTCTGACCAGCCCAGGGAGAAGGGCATCGGGGGCGGGGCCAAGAGGAAGGGATGCCGCTGCCGCCATCTTATCGCAGGCTGTGGGGCCTGCGTCGGCAGACAGCCCGCCGCTCCGGAGAAAGATCGGAGGAACGGTGGCGTTGGAATGCCTGCCATCCCGGGAGGCGATCAGGGGCTGCAGCGAGAGCAGTCAGCGACCTGCGGCAGCTGATCACCCTGGTGGCCCGGAAGACTTGATCATCTTCTGGGTCACCAGGGCGATTAGCCGCCTCAGGTCGCCGACTGCTCCCGCTGCAGGCCCGTATCGCCTCCCGGGATGGCAGGCACTCCAAAGCTGGGATGGCAGGTACTCCATGGCAGGGCGATCAGCTGAGGAACGGCTGGGGGTGAGAGCGGGCGGATGCCTGCAGCCTCCGATCGTCTGCTGCTCTGCTCTCCTCTGTTGCTGCGGCGGCTGGGTCCGCTTTGTCATTCTCTGGGCTGGGTCCATTGGGCCATTCCATCTTGGGATCTTTCCTCTCTTGAGGATGTCAGCCTCCATCTTGGTTCACGCCTTGTCTTCTTGAATTTCATTTTATTTTAGTGGTTTTTATTATTATTTTAGAATAATTTTAATATAATAAATAATATAATATAATGTTATATTATATTATATTATAATTTCAATATATTATAATGTCTATATATATACTATAATATAATAATTATGATATTAATACTAATAATATATGAATATTTCTTGATATATTAATATATTAATATTAATGATGTGTAATATATAGTAAATATAGTAAATAAATTATGTAGATCAGAATGTAGTTCAGCCCTTAGGTGCGGCCCTCCATAATATTTTTTGGGTATTGTGTGGCCCCTTGGAAAAAATAATTGCCCACCCCTGCTCTAACCTCTGCAGGAGTCTACCATATACCATGCAGCTGTGGACAAGTCTACATAGTGACCACCAAACACATCATTACCCAAACACAAATCAAAGAACATGAAAGGCACTGCAGACTAACTCAACTAGAGAAGTCAGCCATAGCAGAGAACCTGATGAACCAACCTGGACACAGCATATTATTTGAGAACACAGAAATGGAGGACCACTCAAACAACTACCATGTCAGGCTACACAGAGAAGCCACTGAAATTCACAAGCATATGGATAATTTCAACAGAAAGGAAGAAACCAAGAAAATGAACAAAATCTGGCTAGCAGTATGTAGAAAACTCTAAAATTGTAACAGTAAATAAAGAACAACACTCAAAAACAGAGGAATTTCAGACAAGAAACCATCAGGGTCAGCTAATCACCTCCCAACAAAGGATTCCTCCAGGCAGTAAGATGCCAGACCTTGAAAACTGCTAGGCCATTAAATGCTAACCAAGGTAGCCAATTGCTACATTCATACCTAGCTCCAATAGACAAGTAGGCTCGTCTATACATCCACTGGGCCATTATATTGCTGCTGCTCTTGTTTTAATTATTGTTGTTGCATGTTTTAATGATGTTTTTAAGTGTTCTGTTTTTAACCCTCTGGCGCTGTGCCATTGGTTCTTGTGAGCCGCCGCGAGCCCCTGGGAGTCGGCGGTGTAGAAGTCCCAAGAAATAAATAAATAAATAAATAAATAAGAGTTCTTTCTCCCATCCTAGACATCCCACAGATATATAAACCCAATTTTCCTAGTTTCCAACAGACCTCATAACCTCTGAGGATGCCTGCCATAGACGCAAGTGAAACGTCAGGAGAGAATGCTTCTGGAACATGGCCATACCACGCTGAAAACACACAACAACCCAGTGATTCCGGCCATGAAAGCCTTTGACAAAACATTTTATTTTATGAAATACATTTTTATCGAATCTACTTTACCAAACTTTAGTTGTGAAGGGGCATGCATCTTGCATGTTCTCAGGAGAACAAAGCGGAAGGACACGCCATTTGTTGCATCTCTCTGAAGAAAAACTTTGTTGGCCAGAGCAAACTGGAAATTATTATCAAGTGACCCTGACTTGCAGAGAAGCATTTGGCAGACACTGGTCTCAACCCTTAGTTACAAGTGAAGGCAAAAATGCTGTGATAACTAAAAGGGAGGACAGGCATGAATCTCTCTCTTCAAACTTCAGTAGCAGCTAATTTTCAAAATCTATGTATTTATTTATTTCCAACATTTCTACCCCGCTCTTCTCAACCCCTGAGGGGGGACTCAGAGCAGCCTAACAAAAGGCAACAGTTTGATGCCAACACAATATAAATACATAATAAAACCAAAAACATTGAGCATTAAAATACATTAAAATACAATTAACATTAATACATCATACACATTCACTTAAGTTAAAAACAGTGTTCCGACCATAACAGGAGCATTGAGCCATATCCATCAACTTGCCATTACAATCCAGTCCAAAGTGCTGTATTGTGCTAATGTGCAAACGCTTGGTCCCACAGCCAAGATTTCACTTTTTTCCTGAATGCCAGGAGGGATGGGGTTGATCATATGTCACTTGGAAGCGCGTTCCACAGACGGGGAGCCACCACCGAGAAGGCCCTCTCTTTCGTCCCCACCAACCGCATTTGAGAAGTTGGCGGGAGCGAGAGCAGGACCTCCCTGCATGATCTCAAATTACGAGGTGGGACGTAGAGGCAGATGCAATCGGACAAGTAAGCTGGGCCAGAACCGTATAGAGCTTTAAAGGTCAAAACCAGCATTTTGAATTGAGCTCGGAAGTGGACAGGCAGCCAGTGGAGCTGACACAACAGGGGGGTGGTATGCTCCCTGTATGTAGCTCTGGTTAGTAATCTGGCTGCCGCCCGTTGGACTAGTTGCAATTTCCGAACTGTCTTCAAAGGCAGCCCCACGTAGAGTGCGTTGCAGTAATCTATTTGGGATGTGACCAGAGCGTGGACGGCCGTAGCCAGATCAGACTTCCCAAGGTACTCTAATTGTGTTTATATGTACTCTAATTGTGGGTCCTCCAGTCCTATATTATATCTATAAGATCTTGTAAAACTACATCTCCTTCAGTTAAACCAACAATGGCTGTAGTAAGCCTTGATAAACAGACTTCCATCTAAGCTGATATTCGTATTTGTTTTTAACCATTGGCATTGTTATTGCACAGAACAAAATATCTAATTAATTCAATGAATGAATGTTTATGTGTATTGCAGCAGTGGACAGAAAATAGATCCACTGATAGATCTGCTTCTGATTCGCAATTCTTGACACCCAATGTTTTGTAACAGCAACAAGAAATGACTGAATTACACTACCAGAACTAGAGCAATTTATGGAAATTTCATTGTTGTGTATATTCAAATCACCTCTGACATATGGAGACCCTATCATAGTTTTCCAGACAAGATTTGTACAGTGGGGTTTTGCCCCTAAGGCTGAGTGAATGTGATATTCCCACGGTTACTCAATGTGTTTCATTGACGAGTAAGTATTCAAATCCTGGCCACGCAATTTCAATACAAGAGGCTTCATCGGGTATGTTTCTAAGAGAGCTTATCTCAACGTGGTGCCACCCACATGCTTCGGACTACAACGGCAATCTTCCCCAGATAGCTAGCAGACCAATGGAGACACAACTTACCCAACAGAAGAGTGTTTGGGGTCTGATTATGTGAAATGCCAACCACACCCTCAAATCTTTGTGATGCTTCATCATGACCTCACTCAATGTCAGCATTGTTTCTTTATTTCTGAGCTGCATTATATAGGACTGTATTATATCTTTCAGATACTGAGAGGTACAGTTTACCTGGGAATGTGTTCGGGGACTGTTGATAGTGAAGATTTCAGGAAGCTTTCATAAGGTAAACAATGTCTCTGCTCATTTCTCCACCCTTTTTTTCTTTTATGCTGCAGTACTTTCCGATCCCTCCTCCTTTTCAATAGGTTAAATCTATTTTAATAGCACAGGGAGTCTTCCATATCATAATATAGTTGGTTGTAGAAGGGATTATTAATCTCATCATTGCTTTCGTTTTCTTCTTAATATACATTTCTGCTTCACTATTTTAATAAAAAAGTATACATTAAAATATTAATAATTCATTACATAATTACTTCTCTTCCAACAGTAGAAGCTGTTTAAAAACCCAAAAATAAGAGGAAGGAAGAAAACACTAATATCAATACAAAAAAAAAAAAAAAAAGAAACCAAAGGGAACATTAAAATGTAAAGTCTTATATTATTATTTATTTATTTATTTATTTATTTGTTGGGATTTCTGCACCGCCGACTCCCGGGGGCTCGCGGCGGCTCACAAAAGCCAGTGGCACAACGCCAGAGGTTCAACAAAAAAAAACACATAGCGATAAAATCACAGTTAAAACATACAATAGCTATTAACAATTAAAAAAGTAAAACAGTAGCCAAAAGATCAGCCCAGTGAACATATACATAGCTCTGCCATGAAACTATATGTAAGAACTGGCACCCCATCTAGACTGGATATAATGCAGTTTCAAACTGCATTATCTGGTCTGTGTACACTTAAATAAGGCAGTTCAAACTGCATTATTTACATCGACAGTGATCACATAATGCAGTTTCTTATTTTTTGTATGTTCTTATTTTTGTGTTTCTGTACTTCTGAACAAAAATTAATGTTTAAAAAAGGACCAATGCAAGTTCCAGACCCACAGAATCTGGACCACCACAGGTTGTCAATTTCTAGTTTATTTATTTACATCATTTATATTCCGCCCTTCTCACCCCACAGGGGACTCAGGGCAGATTACAATGTACACATTACATTTAGACACACAAACACACAAGTCAGACAGATCACAATGCATATATACAGGCAAACATTCAATATATAGACAGACGAGCTACACAATTGGTCGAGAGCTCACCCTGACCCAGGCAGGCCTCAAACTCATGACCTTCTGGGTCAGTAGAGATCTTATGCAGTTGACTCCCAGCCAGCTGCACCACATTCCCGGTGCAAACTGATACACATTTATAATCCAGATTATCATGTTCAAAAATCAGAAGAAGAGTTGATCCCAGTTGTATTTAGCTCTGAGGAAACATACATGGTCCATACATCTGAATGACATATTACAGTGCAACACAATGTTTGTGTTTATTGTGGTTGCTAAAGCCTTGATTTAGTGAGCATTGTGTAGACTGTATAAATACTTTATTACTGCAGCTCCATTTATTTTTTTTAAAAAAAGAATTATGTTTCACAATGTTGATGTTATATTGGCATTTCTGGGGGCAGTTGGGAGGTTTTACTGGCTTGGTTTTATGGTTTGGGAAGCACCAGTTGCATCATATTTCTAACATCACTAAAATCTATGGGAAGGTCCTATATTCTTCATTCATTCATTCATTTTATTATTTCATTAGTCGACCTCCACCGAAGTGCTCTGGGCGACTTACATAGGACAGAATAAACGAAACATTACAACAATACAGCAATGACATTACAATGGAATTACAGATTAAATGCTCTACCAAAGAGCCAGGTCTTGAGTGCTTGCATAAAGGACCGTAGGTCAGGCATGGCTCTAACATATGGTGGTAGCGAATTACACAAAGTTGGGGCAGAGATTGAAAAAGCCCTACGCCTTGTGGATTCTAAGTGTACCTCTCTGGGGCCCCGTATGTAAAGAAGATTTTCTTGGGCATGTTGTGGTGATCGTTGGTGATGAAAAGGGGAAGGGCGGTCCCTAAGGTATGAAGGTCCCTGACTGTAAAAGGCTTTAAAAGTCAGGACCAGTATAAGAGACCCGATGTTCAATTTGCAGTTCAATGTAATACAATATTAAAGCAGAATTGGTGCTTTTAGCAGAAGTACAGTCAGAGGAGAGTGATGCACAAACACAGGCCTTAGTATAGCGAGGTAGCTTGCCAGAAATCATGCTGGCAGCCAAGATGAGAATAATGCACTCTGATTGGTACGTAAGGCACACGCAGTGATTTGCCAGGGAACATCATGTGCCTTTCCTGATAACACTGGCCGTGATTGGCCTAGCTAGCACCCAGCGTGCGTCTGTTTACATTGTTACTGATTGGTAGGAACCGCGCATGGGCAAATGAAACCGTTCCTCCCTGCTGGCACAGAGGGACGGCGTAGAATTGTTGCAAATTAAGGACAGGATGCCCATCTGGCAGATAACATACTGTGGGAATGAAGAATTAATACTGCGCAATGCTGTTTAGCAAATAAGAATGCAAGTAGAGTGTAATGCCAAATAATGTGACGTTTAATTGGATAATAAAAATGAGTTGATGCTATGAACCAATGATAATGATGAAGAAAGGAGGGACAAGGGTCTGCCGCCATAGCGTGTATATAAGGGATAGTTGGAGATTGTACGGGGCTCTTGCCCTGAAGCAGTGAGTTCTGTGGGCAGACCCTGTCAGCTGATGTGCAAATAAACTTTGGCTTCATTGACTGCAGTACGGTTGTTGCGTTTTCTCGTTCCTGTGCTCGCACGTATACGCCGCCAGTAAGGAAAGGTACCACCTGGGAGTTTTGGGACTCCGGATTTGCTGCTACAATATAACACTTTAAAAATAATACAATATTGAAATTATGTATTTTATATTACTTGTAATAGTACTAATAATATTACAGTATAATGGTATAGTACAATATAGTAAGTTGGAGTGTCATGTTGTGTCATTTTGATTGGTGGTGTGGCCCAGGATTGTGTAAATGTAAAAAATGTGCTGCGGCTCAAAAAAGGTTGAAAAACACTGTCCTAAACTACTTGTTTTTATTTGTTTGTAAATGAATACTGGTATCATAACACACAATTCCCTGAGAATAGAACTGCGACAGTATACATGTGCCATTCAGTTCAATTGGTTATCGCCCCCACCCACAGTTGAATAAAATCCCACATTATCTGCTTTGAACTGGAATATATGGCAGTGTGGACTCAGATAACCCAGTTCAAAGCAGATACTGTGCGATTTTCTGCCTTGATATTCTAGCTCATATGGCTGTGTGGATGGGCCCTGACTTCTATTTAGATATAGGTAACACAGACACCTGCCACACTGCCATATTATCCAGATTATCAGATCAGATAATCCACATTATCTGCTTTGAACTGGATTATATGAGTCTACACAGTCTTTCCTTTTCGCTCAGATAGATAGGTATTGATAAAAAAAGGGTTTCCATCGAGAATGCATCTAGAGATATTAATGCATTTTTTAAAAAAAGAATAAAATAAATATCTGCACTACTTCATTTCCAAAGGTGATCCCAGGCACGATCTATCTATCTATCTATTTATCTATCTATCTATCTAAGTCAGTGTTTGCGGAGGGAGGGAGGTGTGAAGGAATATGTGGCAGCGTTTCAATTGGTTGCCACTGTGGGATTATTTGCATAAAGGACTCTGATTGGCCAGCCTCAGAACTCCAACATTCTAAGGCACCAGACAGAGGGGATTGGTTGCCACTGAGGGAGTATTTGCATAAAGGACTCTGATTGGCCAGCATCCAAGAATCCAAGCCACTTCATTCAAACAACATGATTGGTTGCCACTGAGGGAGAATTTGCATAAGTTACTGATTGGCCATCTACATTCCAACATTCTAAGGTCACGCAGGGGGAAAAGGAAAAGCCTCAAGCAGTCAGTCACTGCGGCCCACAGCAATGACGGATCAGGACCACACTTGGCCCACAGGGGCCCAATGGCCCACTTCACAACCTGGTGCGGTTAAGGGCAGGATGGGCCATGAATGATGGGATTTGCAGTAGCTTTACCCAATTCACTTCCCACAGAACATTGTAGCCCCTACAAATCACAGACCAAGCCCAAAATTGACAGTAAGGCTTCATTAACTTGATTTTGCTGACTAGGCCTCACTTAATGGGACATTGTGTATGGCCTGAATTAACAGTAACCAACCTTGGCACACTGAGCCCCTATGACCCATGCTACATTCTCCTGCAGTTTGGAGTAGGGAGCACCATGTATTATGGGACTTGCAGTACCACTACAGATCATGGGATTTGTAGTACTTTCAAACCCTTCATTCCCCACAGACCACTGCGGCCCTGAACAAAGACCTATAAAGACTACACTTGGCACACAATGCCCCCATGACCCACACTCCATCCTACTGCAGTTTAGAGGAGGGCGGACCATGGATGATGGGATTTCAAGTACCTCCACTCACTTCCCGAGGCCGCTGCGACCCTCATCCAGTGATTGAGGAAGACCACACTTCACACACAAAGCCCCCATGACCCACTCTACATCCTGGTGCAGTTCGGAGGAGGGTGGACCACGGATGATGGGACTTGAGGTACCTTCACTCACTTCCTGAGACTGCTGCGACCCTCATCCAATGACTGATCAAGACCAAACTTGGGACATAGAGCCCCCATGACTCATTCTACATCCTGGTGCAGTATCGAGGAGGATGGACCACGGATGATGGGACTTGAAGTACCTTCACTCACTTCCTGAGACTGCTGCGACCTGCATCCAATGACTGATCAAGACCAAACTTGGGACATAGAGCCCCCATGACTCATTCTACATCCTGGTGCAGTATCAAGGAGGATGGACCACGGATGATGGGACTTGAAGTACCTTCACTCACTTCCTGAGACTGCTGCGACCCTCATCCAATGACTGATCAAGACCAAACTTGGGACATAGAGCCCCCATGACTCATTCTACATCCTGGTGCAGTATCGAGGAGGATGGACCACGGATGATGGGACTTGAAGTACCTTCACTCACTTCCTGAGACTGCTGCGACCCTCATCCAATGACTGATCAAGACCAAACTTGGGACATAGAGCCCCCATGACTCATTCTACATCCTGGTGCAGTATCGAGGAGGATGGACCACGGATGATGGGACTTGAAGTACCTTCACTCACTTCCTGAGACTGCTGCGACCCGCATCCAATGACTGATCAAGACCAAACTTGGGACATAGAGCCCCCATGACTCATTCTACATCCTGGTGCAGTATCGAGGAGGATGGACCACGGATGATGGGACTTGAAGTACCTTCACTCACTTCCTGAGACTGCTGCGACCCGCATCCAATGACTGATCAAGACCAAACTTGGGACACAGAGCCCCCATGACTCATTCTACATCCTGGTGCAGTATCGAGGAGGATGGACCACGGATGATGGGACTTGAAGTACCTTCACTCACTTCCTGAGACTGCTGCGACCCTCATCCAATGACTGATCAAGACCAAACTTGGGACATAGAGCCCCCATGACTCATTCTACATCCTGGCGCAGTATCGAGGAGGATGGACCACGGATGATGGGACTTGAAGTACCTTCACTCACTTCCTGAGACCGCTGCAAGCCAAATAAACAACTGATAAGGACCAACCTTGGCATATAATTCTTTCTCAATTAATCCCCAAGCTAGTAAGGTTATAAAAAATACTATACTAATTTGTTTACCTTTCTCCCAAAGTGAGAGCCATTATAATATTGAGGCAATTCAAAACAATCAGTGCCTCCTTGAGAAGCTTTGCAGGACTGACTCTCAATCAGGCCTGGGCAAACTTGGACCTTTCAGGTGTTTTGGACTTCAACTCCCACAACTCCTCACAGCCTCAGGCCCCTTCCTTTGGAAGGGGCCTGAGGCTGTGAGGAGTTGTGGGAGTTGAAGTCCAAAACACCTGAAAGGCCCACCTTTGCCCAGGCC
Organism: Anolis apletophallus; assembly: GCA_030556195.1. Taxonomy (NCBI): domain Eukaryota; kingdom Metazoa; phylum Chordata; class Lepidosauria; order Squamata; family Anolidae; genus Anolis; species Anolis apletophallus. The sequence goes on along the minus strand of JARBWK010000004.1, from coordinate 5,107,904 downwards.
TGAGGGAGAGTCAGTCCTGCACAGAGTCAGCCCTTTGGAAGGGCCTGAGGCTGTGAGGTTGTGGGAGTTGAAGTCCAAAACACCTGAAAGGCCCAACTTTGCCCAGGACTGCCTCCAAAGGAAGGGGCCTGAGGCTGTGAGGAGTTGTGGGAGTTGAAGTCCAAAACACCTGAAAGGCCCAACTTTGCCCAGGCCTGATTGAGAGTCAGTCCTGCAAAGAGTCAGCCCTTTGGAAGGGGCCTGAGGCTGTGAGGAATTGTGGGAGTTGAAGTCCAAAACACCTGAAAGGCCCAAGTTTGCCCAGGCCTGATTGAGTGTGTCCTGCAAAGAGTCAGCCCTTTGGAAGGGGCCTGAGGCTGTGAGGAATTGTGGGAGTTGAAGTCCAAAACACCTGAAAGGCCCAACTTTGCCCAGGCCTGATTGAGAGTCAGTCCTGCAAAGAGTCAGTCCTTTGGAAGGGGCCTGAGGCTGTGAGGAGTTGTGGGAGTTGAAGTCCAAAACACCTGAAAGGCCCAACTTTGCCCAGGCCTGATTGAGAGTCAGTCCTGCAAAGAGTCAGCCCTTGGAAGGGGCCTGAGGCTGTGAGGAGTTGTGGGAGTTGAAGTCCAAAACACCTGAAAGGCCCAACTTTGCCCAGGCCTGATTGAGAGTGTCCTGCAAAGAGTCAGCCCTTTGGAAGGGGCCTGAGGCTGTGAGGAGTTGTGGGAGTTGAAGTCCAAAACACCTGAAAGGCCCAACTTTGCCCAGGCCTGATTGAGAGTGTCCTGCAAAGAGTCAGCCCTTTGGAAGGGCCTGAGGCTGTGAGGAGTTGTGGGAGTTGAAGTCCAAAACACCTGAAAGGCCCAACTTTGCCCAGGCCTGATTGAGAGTCAGTCCTGCAAAGAGTCAGTCCTTTGGAAGGGCCCGAGGCTGTGAGGAGTTGTGGGAGTTGAAGTCAAAACACCTGAAAGGCCCAACTTTGCCCAGGCCTGATTGAGAGTCAGTCCTGCAAAGAGTCAGTCCTTTGGAAGGGCCCGAGGCTGTGAGGAGTTGTGGGAGTTGAAGTCCAAAACACCTGAAAGGCCCAACTTTGCCCAGGCCTGATTGAGAGTCAGTCCTGCAAAGAGTCAGTCCTTTGGAAGGGCCCGAGGCTGTGAGGAGTTGTGGGAGTTGAAGTCCAAAACACCTGAAAGGCCCAACTTTGCCCAGGCCTGATTGAGAGTCAGTCCTGCAAAGAGTCAGTCCTTTGGAAGGGGCCCGAGGCTGTGAGGAGTTGTGGGAGTTGAAGTCCAAAACACCTGAAAGGCCCAGCTTTGCCCAGGCCTGATTGAGAGCCAGTCCTGCAAAGAGTCAGTCCTTTGGAAGGGCCTGAGGCTGTGAGGAGTTGTGGGAGTTGAAGTCCAAAACACCTGAAAGGCCCAGCTTTGCCCAGGCCTGATTGAGAGCCAGTCCTGCAAAGAGTCAGTCCTTTGGAAGGGGCCTGAGGCTGTGAGGAGTTGTGGGAGTTGAAGTCCAAAACACCTGAAAGGCCCAACTTTGCCCAGGCCTGATTGAGAGTCAGTCCTGCAAAGAGTCAGTCCTTTGGAAGGGGCCTGAGGCTGTGAGGAGTTGTGGGAGTTGAAGTCCAAAACACCTGAAAGGCCCAACTTTGCCCAGGCCTGATTGAGAGTCAGTCCTGCAAAGAGTCAGTCCTTTGGAAGGGCCCGAGGCTGTGAGGAGTTGTGGGAGTTGAAGTCCAAAACACCTGAAAGGCCCAACTTTGCCCAGGCCTGATTGAGAGTCAGTCCTGCAAGAGTCAGTCCTTTGGAAGGGCCCGAGGCTGTGAGGAGTTGTGGGAGTTGAAGCCCAAAACACCTGAAAGGCCCAACTTTGCCCAGGCCTGATTGAGAGTCAGTCCTGCAAAGAGTCAGTCCTTTGGAAGGGCCTGAGGCTGTGAGGAGTTGTGGGAGTTGAAGTCCAAAACACCTGAAAGGCCCAGCTTTGCCCAGGCCTGATTGAGAGCCAGTCCTGCAAAGAGTCAGTCCTTTGGAAGGGGCCTGAGGCTGTGAGGAGTTGTGGGAGTTGAAGTCCAAAACACCTGAAAGGCCCAGCTTTGCCCAGGCCTGATTGAGAGCCAGTCCTGCAAAGAGTCAGTCCTTTGGAAGGGGCCTGAGGCTGTGAGGAGTTGTGGGAGTTGAAGTCCAAAACACCTGAAAGGCCCAGCTTTGCCCAGGCCTGATTGAGAGCCAGTCCTGCAAAGAGTCAGTCCTTTGGAAGGGGCCTGAGGCTGTGAGGAGTTGTGGGAGTTGAAGTCCAAAACACCTGAAAGGCCCAGCTTTGCCCAGGCCTGATTGAGAGTCAGTCCTGCAAAGAGTCAGTCCTTTGGAAGGGGCCTGAGGCTGTGAGGAGTTGTGGGAGTTGAAGTCCAAAACACCTGAAAGGCCCAACTTTGCCCAGGCCTGATTGAGAGTCAGTCCTGCAAAGAGTCAGTCCTTTGGAAGGGGCCTGAGGCTGTGAGGAGTTGTGGGAGTTGAAGTCCAAAACACCTGAAAGGCCCAACTTTTCCCAGGCCTGCTCTACATCTATCCCAAGGAAATCATGTCTGAAGCACTTCCGCCCGCTCTAAAGATGTCCGCGCAGGCTGCCGAATGCCCAGCCAACGACCAATCAGCGGACGTATTCGGAGCCCTTCGTCCCGCCCCCATATTCTTTCTTAACATGAGTGACAGGCGTGTAGAATAGGGGGGGGGGAAGGGGGGAGCGGTTGCCATGGAGACCACTCCTTGGCGTTCTCTCCAAAGGACCCAGTGTACGGAACGCGCCGAGGAACAAAACAGCTCTGGTTGGGCAGTGGGAGATGAAACGCGGCTTGCTACCAAGATGGCAGGGCTGGGTCCCGAGCAGGAAGAGGGCTCGATGGAGGGGCAGGTGAGGCACCCCTCGCCCCCCATGGCTCTGGGTCGGGAGGGGGATTCTCAGCATCCTTTGAAGGCTCTTGAACTTTCTCCCCCTTGCCCTCTCTATTGGGACCCATAAGGCAGTTTGGCAGCACCTCAATGCAATGGTATGGTGGGAGTTATAGTTTCACATGGTCTTGAGCCTCCTCTGCCAAACGCCTGCAAACTACAAATCCCAGGATTCCATAGCACAAACCATTGGCTGTTAAAGTGGTGTCAAACTGCATTAATTCTGCAGTGTAGATGCAATGCATTCAGGGGGGAAATGCCTCCACTGAAGCTTCATAATCAATCCTTGCTTCCAAATGTTGGAAAAGCCAAAGCAAGGCCAAGTCTTCTGGTTGGATGGAGGGGTGTTCGCCCTTCCCTAGGCCAGCGTTTCCCAACCAGTGTGCCGTGAGCGATCATCAGGTGTGCCGTGGGAAATTGGAACCAGGAGAAAAAAGGGAGCGGGCCGTCCCAATGCATGGAGCGGGAGAGCCCCCGTCGACAACCGGGGAGGAGGGGGGGGGTTTGTAATTTTGTGCCTTCATCGAGGTAGGTTTCTTAAGGTTTTTATACTTCAACACACTAGACTCCCCTCCTCCAGGGGAGGAGGGGAGTCTAGTGTGTTGAAGTATAAAAACCCTAACAAACCTACCTGAATAAAGGCACAAAATTACAAACACCGCCCCCTCTCCCCACCCGTTGTCTACTGGTCTCTCCTCTCCATGCATTGGGAAGGCCCGCTCCCTTTTCTCCTGGTTCCAATTTCCCACGGCACACCTGATGATCGCTCACGGCACACTGGCTGGGAAACGCTGGCCTGGGAAGGGCTACAACACCTCTCCATCCAACCAGAAGACTTGGCCTTGCTTTGGCTTTTCCAACATTTGGAAGCAAGGATTGATTATGAAGCTTCAGTGGAGGCATTTCCCTGAATGCATTGCATCTACGCTGCAGAACTAATGCAGTTTGACACCACTTTAACATCCAATGGTTTGTGCTATGGAATCCTGGGATTTTGGACTCCAACTCCCACCATTCTTAGCAGCCTCAGGCCCTTTTCCCCCCCTCAGCCACATGTCTTTCTGCCATTCCTGCCAGGATATCCATGTTGAGTTCATCGAAACAGGCCCAGGTTTCACACTGAGTGTATAAATACATTTAGAAACATATTAACTATATGTATTACTGTGTTAGAGTGTCATTTTGTGTCATTTTGGTTGGTGGTGTGCCCCAGGATTTTGTCGATGTAAAAAGTGTGTCGCGGCTCAAAAAAGGTTGGGAAACACTGCAGTAAAGAACGGCTGGGGGTGGTGACCTGCTGGGAGTGCGAAGCTGGGGGAGGGGAGGAGCCAGGCCACGCCATGCCCCTCCCTCCCGGCTTCAGTTCTCCCATAAGTTCGCCAGCCTTGAGGGGCAGTGCCAAGCCAGCATTGTGCTGGCTCTGCCACCGCTGGCTTGGCACTGCCCCAAGGCTGGCGGCTGTGCGCGCTGAAGCCGGGGAGGGGCGGAGCAGGTCGCACCATGCCCTGAATCCTCTTTCCGGCTTCAGTTCTCCCACAGCTTCGCCAGCTTTGAGAGGGCAGTGCCAAGCCAGATTGTGCTGTTTCTGCCACCGCTGGCTTGGCACTGCCCCTGAAGGCTGGCAAAGCTGTGGGTGCTGGAAGGAGGAAGGAGCGGAGCCAGGCTGCATCATGCCTCCCCTCCCGCCTTCAGCTCTCCCACAGAGGAGGAGCATGAGCGGTGGATGGGCTTCAGTAGGCAGGGCTCCTCCGCACGGCTTCAACAAGCAAGGGGCGAGAGTCATGGCGAGAGTCATGGCGGATTGGAGGCTGGTTGGGGAAACGGCCGAAGGAGGCGGCGCCCGGTCCTTCTTTTTCTTCACCGCCACCTGGCCCCTTCCTCCTCCTCTCCCAAGCAGCAGGAGTTTGGCAGGAGGAGGGGGAAGGAAGGGGGCAGAGAGCTTTTCTCGCGGCACACCTGATGATCGCTCATGGCACACACTAGTGTGCCACGGCACACTGGTTGAGAAACACTGCTTTACTGTGTTACAGTATAATGTTGTGTCATTTTGGTTGGTGGTGTGCCCCGGATTTTTTTAATGTCAAAAGTGTGCCACGGTCAAAAAAAAGGTTGGGAAACACTGACTTAGATGAAAGGTGAGAAGGCATGATCATCAAGTTTGCAGATGACACCAAATTGAGAGGGATAGTCAATACTCCAGGAGGCAAGAATTCAAAATGATCTTGACAGATTAGAGAGATGATGGGCCAAAACTAACAGAATGAAGTTCAACGGGGACAAATGCAAAATACTCCACTTAGGCAGAAAAAAATGAAATGCAAAGATACAGAATGAGGGACACCTGTCTCAAGAGCAGTAGGTGTGAAAAAGATCTTGGAGTCCTCATGGACAACAAGTAAAACATGAGCCATCAATCCGATGCAGCATCTTAAAAAGTCAATGGGATTTTGGCCTGCATCAATAGGAGGATAGTGCCTAGATCAGGCCTGGGCAAACTTCGGCCCTCCAGGTGTTTTGGACTACAACTCCCTCAATTCCTAACAGCCAGTAATAATTGTGTAGTCTTGAAAAGACAGCTGAAACTCAACATCTCAAACGTTGAGTTGAAATTCTACCAAAAAAAAGTTTAATGTAGCATTTAATCTCGCAGGGATTGAGTTTTGCTTACATTAGATCAGGGCTGTCCAACTTCTACTGGGCCCAGGGCCGGAATAGAGGTCACTGATGACCTCGGGGGCTGCTCGGCCCCGCCCCCGGGCCCTGCCCCCGGGCCCCACCCCCAGCCCAGGCCCCGCCCCCTCCTAAAGCTGTCATTCTCCCTCTTCCTCCTCTTTCCCTGGCGCCGGAGCAGAAGGCGGCGCCAGGGCAGCGCGTCACAGGCCTGGCGTGACGCGCTGCCCCAGCCGCCACCTCCTTTGGCGCGGAGAAAGGGACAGGGGGCGGTGCAGGGAGGAGGAGCTAGCTCTCTTCCTCCTCCCTGCCCCGCCTCCCCCTCCCCCCCAGCCGCCATTTTTTTTAAAAAAAATTAGAATTTTTTAAAAAAATTTAAAAATGGCGGCTGGGGGCATAGCTGGGGCCGTGTCCAACAGGCTGGGGCGGATCCGGCCCCAGGGCCACCAGTTGGACAGCCCTGCATTAGATGATACGTTGCTTTTGGGCAAAAACAGCAACATGTGTATTCTTTACAGCAGGGCTTAGAATTATATTCACTAGTACAGGCTGAATGCTAATGTGGGTCCCTAGTTTGCAATTCGTGACACTAGGAACTTGAAATAGTGTGCATATGAAACATAAAATATACATGAGAAAACAATGTGTATATGTGTTTATTACTTAAGATGCTGGCTATATCTAGGCATAACGTTAACATAATTATAAGGAACAAAACGTGTATTGTTCGATAATCAACTCAAGATAGGCGCTGCATTGAAAAATACCAGTTGATGCAATCTGATGGTAGTAAATTGTACATGGTGTTGCGTGACTTCTAGTGAATAGATTAATTGTTTACATCAACAGAATATAGTGAACCATCTCTATTTTGATTAAACAATCTATGTCAGCCGATTAGGCCAGGAATGATATAAAACAAACCGAGAGACTGAGCATCCAACTCCTTCATAGTAAGAAGCTACTGTTCCTAGCTAACTGCCCAGATATACTGATAAAGACCTAATCTGGTAAGAGAGAATCTCTCTCACCTAGCAGTGTATCTACACCAGGCATGGGAAACTTGGGCCCTTCAGGTGTTTTGGACTTCAACTCCCAACAGCCTACCGGCTGTTAGGAATTATGGGTGTTGAAGTCCAAAACACCTGGAGGGCCCAAGTTTGCCTTGCCTGAACTACACTGTAAAATGAATGCAGTTTGACACCACTTTAACTCCCATGGCTCCATGTTATAGAATCGAGGGATTTGTAGTTTAGTAAGGTACCAGCACTCTTGGTAGAAAAGGATAAAGACCTTCTAAAACTACAATTCTCATGATTCCATTGCACTGAGCCATGGCAGTTGAAGTGGTGTCAAATGGCATTAATTATACAGTGTAGATGTACATTAGCTATGTTAAATGGATATATCCCACCATTATTGTTATCGATGTCTGTTATGCATGTTTATAGTTGTATAATGGATGCTGCTAAATATACAGTTCTAGATGTTAATCTGCTTTGACATGTGTGTGTTCACAAATGCCTGTTGTTTAGAGATGTATAGTTCTACAACAGAAGTGTGTATTCCTTACTGCAGTGGTTTTCAAAAGTGGCTCCTCTCCCACCTCCAAGCCGTCTCCCCTCCTCCCTTCCTGCCCCTCCTCCCTCCTCTCCCCACCTCCTCACCCCCAAAAAAGCCCTTTCCGTGGGCTCTTCGCCCCAAAATCCCCCTTTCCTTGCCGACAGATGACTCCTGGGGTTACTCCTATTACTATTATCAATACAAAGGCTGGGTGGCCATCTGTTGGGGGTGCTTTTGAAGCAGCCAAATTAAGGAGTTATGGAACTCCAAGTACCAAGTTTACTTTACCAAGCCACATGTTCGTGCGGGCGTTAAGGGGTGAGGAAGAATCACACGACAACTGTGAAATAGGTGAAAATCAAAAGGATTTATTCTCACCAGCTGGTGGGCTTCTGCCAGCAGAACTGCTGCAGATAGGGCAAAAGACCCCGTCACTTTTCATACAAAGATATTTATATCACAATGGAGTCATTTCAGTTAAGCCCACCCCTTCTTCATGGATAAAACAATCATAATTGGCTGGTGATTACTGTTGCTTTCATGACATTTCATTAATCCAATAAACAGTACATTTTCATTAGCATCACATCTTAAGTCACACCTCTATATGAGAACAATAAA